>JARQOD010000006.1:9415639-9513718 GCA_033576555.1 Oophaga sylvatica | reverse complement strand
GGGGTCCTCTCTCTCTCCTGTAGAGTGTAAGCTCTTATGGTCAGTGGGGTCCTCTCTCTCCTGTAGAGTGTAAGCTATTATGGTCAGTGGGGTCCTCTCTCTCCTGTAGAGTGTAAGCTCTTATGATCAGTGGGGTCCTCTCTCTCTTGTAGAGTGTAAGCTCTTATGGTCAGTGGGTCCTCTCTCTCTTCTGTAGAGTGTAAGCTCTTATGGTCAGTGGGTTCTCTCTCTCTCCTGTAGAGTGTAAGCTCTTATGGTCAGTGGGGTCCTCTCTCTCCTGTAAAGTGTAAGCTCTTATGGTCAGTGGGGATGTCTCTCTCCTGTAGAGTGTAAGCTCTTATGGTCAGCGGGGTTATCTCTCTCCTGTAGAGTGTAAGCTCTTATGGTCAGTGGGGTCCTCTCTCTCTCCTGTAGAGTGTAAGCTCTTATGATCAGTGGGGTCCTCTCTCTCCTGTAGAGTGTAAGTTCTTATGGTCAGCGGGGTCCTCTCTCTCCTGTAGAGTGTAAGCTCTTATGGTCAGAGGGGTCCTCTCTCTCTCCTGTAGAGTGTAAGCTCTTATGATCAGTGGGGTCCTCTCTCTCCTGTAGAGTGTAAGCTCTTATGGTCAGTGGGTCCTCTCTCTCTCCTGTAGAGTGTAAGCTCTTATGGTCAGTGGGGTCCTCTCTCTCTCCTGTAGAGTGTGAGCTCTTATGGTCAGCGGGGTCCTCTCTCCTGCAGAGTGTAAGCTCTTATGGTCAGTGGGGTCCTCTCTCTCCTGTAAGGTGTAAGCTCTTATGATCAGTGGGGTCCTCTCTCTCCTGTAGAGTGTAAGCTCTTATGGTCAGTTGGGTCCTCTTTCACCTGTAGAGTGTGAGCTCTTATGATTAGTGGGGTCCTCTCTCTCTTCTGTAGAGAGTAAGCTCTTATGGTCAGTGGGGTCCTCTTTCACCTGTAGAGTGTGAGCTCTTATGATTAGTGGGGTCCTCTCTCTCTTCTGTAGAGTGTAAGCTCTTATGGTCAGTGGGTCCTCTCTCTCCTGTAGAGTGTAAGCTCTTATGGTCAGCGGGGTCCTCTCTCTCTCCTGTAGAGTGTAAGCTCTTATGGTCAGCGGTGTCCTCTCTCTCTCCTGTAGAGTGTAAACTCTTATGGTCAGTGGGGTCCTCTCTCCTGCAGAGTGTAAGCTCTTATGGTCAGTGGGGTCCTCTCTCTCTCCTGTAGAGTGTAAGCTCTTATGATCAGTGGGGTCCTCTCTCTCCTGTAGAGTGTAAGCTCTTATGATCAGTGGGGTCCTCTCTCTCCTGTAGAGTGTAAGCTCTTATGGTCAGTGGGGTCCTCTCTCTCTCCTGTAGAGTGTAAGCTCTTATGGTCAGCAGGGTCCTCTCTCTCCTATAGAGTGTAAGCTCTTATGGTTAGTGGGGTCCTCTCTCTCCTGCAGAGTGTAAGCTCTTATGAACAGTGGGGTTCTCTCTCTCCTGTAGAGTGTAAGCTCTTATGGTCAGTGGGGTCCTCTCTCTCCTGTAGAGTGTAAGCTCTTATAGTCAGTGGGGTCCTCTCTCTCCTGTAGAGTGTAAGCTTTTATGGTCAGTGGGGTCCTCTCTCTCTCCTGTAGAGTGTAAGCTCTTATAGTCAGTGGGGTCCTCTCTCTCTTCTGTAGAGTGTAAGCTCTTATGGTCAGTGAGGTCCTCTCTCTCCTGTAGAGTATAAGCTCTTATGGTTAGTGGGGTCCTCTCTCTCCTGTAGAGTGTAAGCTCTTATGGTCAGTGGGGTCCTCTCCTGCAGAGTGTAAGCTCTTATGATCAGTGGGGTCCTCTCTCTCTCTCTCCTGTAGAGTGTAAGCTCTTATGATCAGTGGGGTCCTCTCTCTCCTGTAGAGTGTAAGCTCTTATGGTCAGTGAGGTCCTCTCTCTCCTGCAGAGTGTAAGCTCTTATGATCAGTGGGGTCCTCTCTCTCCTGTAGAGTGTAAGCTCTTATGGTCAGTGGGGTCCTCTCCTGCAGAGTGTAAGCTCTTATGATCAGTGGGGTCCTCTCTCTCTCTCTCCTGTAGAGTGTAAGCTCTTATGGTCAGTGGAGTCCTCTCTCTACTGTAGAGTGTAAGCTCTTATGGTCAGTGGGGTCCTCTCTCTCCTGTAGAGTGTAAGCTCTTATGGTCAGTGGGGTCCTCTCTCTCTCTCCTGTAGAGTGTAAGTTCTTATGGTCAGTGGAGTCCTCTCTCCTGTAGAGTGTAAGCTCTTATGGTCAGCGGGGTCCGCTCTCTCCTGTAGAGTGTAAGCTCTTATGGTCAGTGGGGTCCTCTCTCCTGTAGAGTGTAAGCTCTTATGGTCAGCGGGGTCCTCTCTCTCTCCTGTAAAGTGTAAGCTCTTATGGTCAGTGGGGTCCTCTCTCTCTCCTGTAGAGTGTATGATCTTATGGTCACTGGGGTCCTCTCTCTCTCCTGTAGAGTGTAAGCTCTTATGGTCAGTGGGGTCCTCTCTCCTGTAGAGTGTAAGCTCTTATGGTCAGTGGGGTCCTCTCTCTCTCTCACCTGTAGAGTGTAAGCTCTTATGGTCAGCGGGGTCCTCTCTCTCTCCTGTAGAGTGTAAGCTCTTATGATCAGTGGGTCCTCTCTCTCTCCTGTAGAGTGTAAGCTCTTATGGTCAGTGGGGTCCTCTCTCTCTCTCACCTGTAGAGTGTAAGCTCTTATGGTCAGCGGGGATTTCTCTTTCTCCTTTCTCCAACATCTATTTTCTGAGCAATTACAAGCTTCCCAGTATTGAGATCTGTACAAATTTACTGTGTGCAAATCAATTTTTTGGCAAAGGATGGAAAAAACAGTAAACTTGAATTTCAAAAGATACACTTATCTCTAACTACAATAAATAAGAAGAATTAACAATTATTTTTAAAAAATCTAATAAAAACACTGAAAAAAACTCTCTCCAATGAAAAAATGATTTTCTCTTATTGTGTTGTAATTTGGAAACATATATATACACTGCTCAAAAAATAAAGGGAACACTTAAACAACAGAATATAACTTCAAGTGAATCAAACTTCTGTGAAATCAAACTGTCCGCTTAGGAAGCGACACTGATTGACAATCAATGTCACATTTTCAATTTATTGGCAATTATCAAGACCCCCTCAATAAAGGAGTGGTTCTGCAGGTGGGGACCACAAACCACATCAAGGTACCAATGCTTTCTGGCTGATGTTTTGGTCACTTTTGAATGTTGGTTGTGCTTTCACACTCATGGTAGCATGAGACGGACTCTACAACCCACACAAGTGGCTCAGGTAGTGCAGCTCATCCAGGATGGCACATCAATGTGAGCTGTGGCAATAAGGATGGCTGTGTCTGTCAGCATAGTGTCCAGAGGCTGGAGGTGCTACCAGGAGACAGGCCAGTACACCAGGAGAAGTGGATGGGGACGTAGGAGGGCAACAATCCACCAGCAGGACCGCTACCTCCGCCTTTGTGCAAGAGGAACAGGAGGAGCACTGCCAGAGCCCTGCAAAATGACCTCCAGCAGGCCACAAATGTGCATGTGTCTGCACAAAAGGTTAGAAACCAACTTCATGAGGATGGTTTGAGAGCCGACGACCACAGATGGGGGTTGTGCTCAGTCCAGCACCGTGCAGGACCCTTGGCATTTGCCACAGAACACAGGTTCACACTGAGCACATGTGACAGACATGACAGAGTCTGGAGACGCCGTGGAGAGTGATCTGCTGCCTGCATCATCCTTCAGCATGACCGGTTTGGCAGTGGGTGGGGTGGCATTTGTTTGGAGGGCCACACAGCCCTCCATGTGCTCGCCAGAGGTAGACTGACTGCCATTAGGTACCGAGATGAGATCCTTAGACCCTTTGTGAGACCATATGCTGGTGCGGTTGGCCCTGGGTTCCTCCTAATGCAGGACAATGCCAGACCTCATGTGGCTGGAGTGTGTCAGCAGTTCCTGCAAGATGAAGGCATTGAAGCTATGGACTGGCCCGCCCGTTCCCCAGACCTGAATACGATTGAGCACATCTGGACGGCATGTCTCGCTCCATCCACCAACGTCATGCTGCACCACAGACTGTCCAGGAGTTGGCGGATGCTTTAGTCCAGGTCTGGTAGTAGATCCCTCAGGAGAACATCCGCAACCTCATCAGGAGCATGCCCAGGTGTTGTACGGCGGTCATACAGGCACGTGGAGGCCACACACTACTGAGCATCATTTTGACTTGTTTTAAGGACATTACATTCCACTTTAATTTTGTGTGTGACTCCAAATCCAGGCCTCCATTGGTTAATAACTTTGATTTCCATTGATGATTTTTGTGTGATTTTGTTGTCAGCACATTCAACTTTGTACAGAACAAAAATATTTCATTCATTCAGATCGAGGATGTGTTATTTGAGTGTTCCCTTTATTTGTTTGAGCAGTTTATATTTCCAGGAGTCATATTTACTGTCTAGAAACTAGGAGATTTGGAGATTACTACCTAAAAACTTCAAGGAAACAAGATGTTTTGTTTTGACACTTCAGACCTCTGGTTAAACATAATAAAACTTTTTATATACTTTGTTTAAATGCACGGGTTCTCCTGTTACCAGTGACCTGCAGAATGATATTGCGTTAACCAGTTCTAATAAACTTCTCACCCACCTCATTACAATTAATTAAAGATGTATAAGTCTGTTAACCAGCAATAAAAACGTCATGCACTTCATTAATTGTTATCCCTTAAAAGTTAACCAGAGATCTCAGCACCGCTGGATTTAGTGTTTACACGTTCACTCTCCGGCCCAAATGTTTGTTTTCTCGCATTATTTAGAATCACTTAAGTACAGATTGATAGTATATGAAGGCATTAATATATTTTGTTTGCATTATTATTGATAAGAAATGTTCATTGAATTTATTTCATGGTTTTGCACTACAGAAACATATTTTTTGTAATTTTTATTTATTAACTTTTTAATGTAATACTGATTCTGTTTATTTATTTTGAGATTTCTGCATTTAATATTATATTTCACAATTACAAGACTGCCAAAACTTTAGGTTAAATTCCCATGGTGAGCATATAACTACTATAATACTGCCCCTATATACAGGAATATAACTACTATAATACTGCCCCTATATACAGGAATATAACTACTATAATACTGCCCCTATGTACAAAAACTATACCCCAACTACTATAATACTGCCCTATGTACAAGAATATAACTACTATAATCTGCTCCTATGTACAAGTATTATATAGTAACTACTATAATACTGCCCCTATGTACAAGAATATAACTACTATAATACTGCCTCTATGTAGAAGAATATAAACTACTATAATACTGTCCCAATGTGCAAGAATATAACTACTATAATACTGCCCTATGTACAAGAATATAACTACTATAATACTGCCTATGTACAAGAATATAACTACTATAATACTGCCCTATGTACAAGAATATAACTACTATAATGCGCCCTATGTACAAGTATATTACTACTATAATACTGCCCCTATGTACAAGAATATAACTACTATAATACTGCCTCTATGTAGAAGAATATAAACTACTATAATACTGTCCCAATGTGCAAGAATATAACTACTATAATACTGCTCCTATGTACAAGAATATAACTACTATAATACTGCCTCTATGTACAAGAATATAACTACTATAATACTGCCCCTATGTACAAGAATATAACTACTATAATGCTGCCCTATGTACAAGTATATTACTACTATAATACTGCCCCTATGTACAAGAATATAACTACTATAATACTGCCTCTATGTAGAAGAATATAAACTACTATAATACTGTCCCAATGTGCAAGAATATAACTACTTTAATACTGCTCCTATGTACAAATATATTACTACTATAATACTGCCCCTATATACAGGAATATAACTACTATAATACTGCCCCTATATACAGGAATATAACTACTATAATACTGCCCCTATATACAGGAATATAACTACTATAATAGTGCCCCTATGTACAAGAATATAACTACTATAATACTGCCTCCTAGCTGAGAGGTTGTGTGTTTGTAGCTCTCCTGATGTCTGGAGCAAGCCCAGGGAGGGGTCACCCTGGGCGGGGAAGCTCCCCAGGCAAGGCCCAGGCTTCCCGGCCTACACTGGGACAAGCCTCCCAGGCCTCTCCTAATGGGAATGTTAATCCCAGAGCCACTGTCAGAGCAGTGAATGCAGCGAGCCAAAGCTGCAGCAGTTCTGTGAAGGAGGAAAAAGCCATCAGTAAAGTTTTGGGAGGAAAACCTTCTCCAAGTCCAGCAAAGAAGCAAGAAGGAAAAGTGTCGGTCAGTGATGGGTTACAGCACAATGTGAAGTCAGGTAACTCCCCAGTCAGCAAGCAGCTCCTGCCGGGTGCACAGGTGAGATCAGTCCCAGCTGTGCAGATCACCTCTCCTGCTCCCAGGCAGAGACGGACGTCTTTGGAAAGACAAACCATCCAGGAGAACTTACAGCAGCATGGCAGTATGGCGCGGTCAGGACGCACACGGTCGCAGTCAGGTGGCAGCAGTAAAAGTGCTGTGGAGCCTGGAGCCATGAAACCAGCGGTGGTGAAAATTAAGGAGACGTCTGGGTTCAAGCAGCCGGGACATCGCTGAATGCAGGATCCCAGGAGGAGACGCCACGTGCACCTGAGCTTCAGCTCGCAGAGGAGATCCCAGGACTGGTCAAGAAGTTCGGTGAGTTACAGCAGCAGAAAGACTCACTACAGATGCAGATAGACACTTGCTATAAGCTAAAGGCTATTAATCCCGGGAGTCATGATTTTTATGATGAGACTCTGAACACACTGGGTGTATTGCTGGCAAAAGTGGTGAGGGACATGGACTGCGTCCTAGAGAGGATGGGGCCCCTGGCGGAGACTTATAGGATCCAGGAACTGTTTAATTCACAGAAGCAGAACTCTGCAGGTTCCAGGTCAGACATTGTCCCAGATGGACCCCAGAAGCAGGTGCGGCCAGTGCTGCAGCCTGCAAGTTTCTGCTTCCAAAAGGGGCAAATGCCGCACCAGCAGCAGCCTGTAGTACAGACCCCAGCAGACGTACCACAAGTCTCAGAATGCCCAGCAAAACTGCCTGCAGCAGATCCAAAGCAGAAGCATGTAGTGCAGTTTCCAGCAGAGGTACAACAAGTCACAGAATGCCCAGCACAACAGCCTGCAGCAGATTCCAAGCAGCAGCATGAAGGGCACATTCCAGTAGAGGTACAACAAGTCGCAGAATGCCCAGCACAGCCGCCTGCAGCAGATTCCAAGCAGCAGCATGGACATTTTTCAGCAGAGGGACTACAAGTCTCAGAATGCCAAGCACCACAGTTGGGCAGTGGACATGTGCCGGTAGTTCCTGATGGTGCCCAGCAGGGCTCTGATGCTGGGGATAACCGCGCTGTATCTGAGGGGTCGGGGGTTTGGGGGAGCACAGTATCTTTGGTGGACGCTGCGCAGTCTGATAGTGACATTGATGTTGATGATAACAATGTGCATGATGATGTCTGTGATTTCCCCCCTTTAATTCCGAGCACACAAGTTGTAGAAGCCCCCCCCTGCTGCAGACCCTCACCCCATCAGTCAGCCTAGTGTGACCCCGCAGGTTCCCCCCAGTAATGCCTGGAGTCGTGGCGCTCGTCCTTCACCTCTGGTGCCAATTATACCGGCCAGGCGTTTAAACGGAGAAACGTTGTGCGTTTCCGGCACAGAGGTGCCAAGGAGGATCTGCCAGATAGAAGGTTTGTGGTCAGGGAGCTCTTGTGTCGCCAGATGGGGTTTGCGCCAGTCAGCATCTTGGCGGTGATTAATCTTCCAGACAGGCAGGGCTATGACGTCAGCTTTAAGCTCATGAGTGACCTGGACAGGTTCTGGTCTAATTTCCCCAAGTTTAGAGACACTGAGGGCTGGAGTAAGTTCAGCTTTATTCCTATCTCTAAGCCAGATACCGTTACGGTAAATCTCATCTTCTGGAATGAGTCTGTTCCCCCGCAGGACATTGTGGTGTGGCTCCGGAGGCATTGTGACCTGGTCTCTGACCTCACCAAAAGCAGAGACAATGATGGTATCTGGACGGGAGGGTGGAGGGTTTTGGTGAAACTGCGCCAGTGCGATAATATCACTGCCCACTTACCCAACTCCTTCTTTATTGGGAGGGAGAGGGGTGTGTGTTTCTATCCTGGGCAGCCCCGTAAGTGCTTCAAATGTGGCAAGGCGGGTCACCTGGCAAATACGTGTACTGTGGTGAAGTGCAACCTGTGTGGGGAGGTCGGCCATGTGGCTGCAGACTGCCAGAACATCAGGTGCAACCTCTGTGGGAAGATCGGTCACCCTCACAGGGACTGTCCTGACGCCTGGCACAATATCTGTAAGGACTATCCTGATGAGGATTTGGTGGCAGGGGCAGAGATTCTGGAGGAGGCAGCTTTACTGTCAGGGGAAATACTGGCCAGACCGGAGGTCCACCAGGGGCCTACTCAGGTGACACCAGAGCAGCAGGGTTCAGAGGGTGCACAGGGAAGTATGGAGGTTGTCCCTCAGGGGCAGCAGTCACAGGAAGGTATTACTTCAGTACTACCATCTGTGTCTCAGACTAAAAGGAAGAAAAAGGACAAGACCTCCCGTAAACCTGAGAAGGAGTATGACACTGGCCAAGGAGCCAGGAAGAAGGTCCAGAGTTCTGCAGGTGTAATGGACTTATCTAATAGGTTTGGTGTTCTGTCTGAGTCTGACGGTGATTTTGAGGATGACCTTAGAAGAATTGACGCAGAGTTTGATAGGGACGTAGAGGACTGTCCTCCGCCCAAGCGGAAGCCATTACCTGAGGGCTCTCGGGTAGAGTCTGAAATGGAGACCGGCGGTGACCAGAATAACTCCGACTCAGATCTGTGACGCTGTCAACTACATAATGTCCGACCCCAGATAGATAAAATCATTAGGAAAATTAGGAAATTTTAAGTTATGGAAGGATGTGTCACTGGGTTGAAATATGATGTGTTTTTTTTTTTTTTTTCAACCAGGTGTATGGACTCTTTTTGTATTACTGGAGGAATGTCAGTATATTTGTATTTGTTTGGTTTTTACAATAAAAATTTCCCCCTATATACAAGAATATAACTACTATAATACTGCTCCTACATACAAGAATATAACTACTATAATACTACCCCTATGTACAAGAATATTACTACTATAATACTGCCCCTATGTACAAGAATATAACTACTATAATACTGCCCCTATGTACAAGAATATAACTACTATAATACTGCCCCTATGTACAAGAATATAACCACTATAATACTGCTCCTATGTACAAGAATATAACTACTATAATACTGCCTCTATGTAGAAGAATATAACTACTATAATACTGCCTCTATGTAGAAGAATATAAACTACTATAATACTGTCCCAATGTGCAAGAATATAACTACTATAATACTGCCGCTATGTACAAGAATATAACCACTATAATACTGCTCCTATGTACAAGAATATAACTACTATAATACTGCCTCTATGTAGAAGAATATAACTACTATAATACTGCCTCTATGTAGAAGAATATAAACTACTATAATACTGTCCCAATGTGCAAGAATATAACTACTATAATACTGCTCCTATGTACAAATATATTACTACTATAATACTGCCCCTATATACAGGAATATAACTACTATAATACTGCATATGGATGCAGCCAGGCCCTGTGCCTTTGATTGTGTATCCTCCCCTGGTGTGCTGGGCAGCTGCTAATTTATCCCAAAGCAGCTACCACAACTCCTCCCACCTGATCCTCTACTCAGTCCTATATATTCAGTAGCAGTCTAAGGGGGGCACGCGTGTGGGGTCAGGCACGCACATGCAGCAGAAGTACCACTGCAGCAAAAGTACAGTGAAGCTGCAGTTATTTCAACGGCAGTTAGTCACGGCAGGAGTCAGGACCCCACACTATGTCTCTTTTGGGTATGTCTGCTGAGTAAGCACTTCCAATTACTTGTACCTGGCTTTTCTATTTACCCATCTCACTCTTTCACCATGTTTACATATGCCTTCACAGTGTTTGCTCCGTTAATCCTCTCTCTCCTTCGCTATCCCCAAACCCCAGCACCCTCTAATCAAATAATCATCTCCCCTTCCCTCCTTCCTCCCCACCTGTCCTCCTCTGCTGACCTGCTCCTCAACCTCAAATCTGTCCTAATAAAACACAAAACAAGCTTCCCTCTCTCCTTCTCCCACCTGCTCTCCCTTTCTCTGCTCCTCCTCACTGCTGGTGACATATCTCCCAATCCTGGACCTCCACAGTTCATACCCACCATTAGTACTCTTTCCTACCGCTCCCTATCTAATAGGAACTACCGCAATCTTTCCAACGTAAAACCTGTGCCATTGACACCCACCCCCCTGCTCCCTCTCTCTGGAGCACTCTGGAATGCCCGCTCCATCTGCAATAAACTTCATGTGATTCATGACCTCTTTCTCTCTCGCAATCTTGCTTTCCTCGCCCTCACAGAAACATGGCTGACACCCTCTGACACCGCCTCCCCTGCTGCGCTGTGTTACGGTGGCCTCCAATTCACCCACACTCCTCGCCCTGGAAACAGACATGGTGGAGGAGTGGGTGTTCTCCTTTCCTCTAACTGCAACTTTAACCCAATCCCACCCTTCCCTCCCTAATCCTCCCTTCCTTTGAAGTCCACTCTGTCCGCATCTACTCTCCCTCCAACCTCCAAGTGGCCGTCATATACCGACCTCCAGGTCCGACCGCTGCCTTCATCGACCAATTCACTACCTGGCTTCTTCACTTTCTCTCCACTGACATCCCCACCATCATCATGGGTGACTTCAACATCCCCACTGATACCCTTCAGTCAGCAGCCTCCAAACTTCTGTCCCTTACTTCATCCTTTGGACTTACTCAGTGGTCCTCCTCAGCCACCCACACGGATGGTCATACATTAGACTTGGTCTTCACCCGCCTCTGCTCTCTATCTAACTTCACCATCTCCCCTCTCCCTCTATCCGACCACCATCTACTCACTTTCTCATCCCTGTCCTCCTCTCCTGTCACCCATGTCCAGCAACACGTGCACCCCCGCAGACACCTTGCACACCTAGACATCCACACACTCTCTGACTCTATTCTTTCACTGGCATCAATATCCTCACTCCACGATACAGACAGTGCCACTGCTTTCTACAATGCCACTCTCACATCGGCTATTGACACGGTCGCCCCTCTCGTTCATGGCAGAGTGCGACGTACCAACAGACAACCTTGGCACAATAACACCACTAAAAAGCTCCGGCAAGTGTCCAGGATTACAGAGCGGCGTTGGAAAAAAACAAATTCGCAAGGCGACTTCACTGCATTCAAACAAGCAACACTCTCTTTCAAATCTGCCCTCACCTCTGCTAAACAGGCCTACTTCACAACCCTCGTATCTTCCCTATCCTACAACCCCAAACAGTTATTCAAAACTTTTAACTCCCTCCTCCGCCCACCACTGCCCCCTCCTACCTCCCTCATCTCTGCTGAGGACTTTGCCACACACTTCAAAAATAAGATCGACCAAACAAGGCAAGTCTTCATTGTTCAACCACCTCAACCACTTTGTATACCAGACCAATGCCCCAACCCCATAACCTCCCTCTCCAACATAACTGAAGGGGAGCTTAATTGTCTTCTCTCCAAATCGCACCTCACAACCTGTGCACTTGACCCCATCCCAACCCACCTCCTCCCCAACCTCACCACCACTATTATTCCATCCCTAACCCACCTCTTCAACCTATCACTAACTTCCGGTACCTTCCCTTCTGCTTTCAAGCATGCCACAATCACGCCTATTCTTAAAAAGCCAACCCTCGACCCAACCGCTATGTCCAGCTATCGCCCAATATCGCTGCTCCCATTCGCTTCCAAACTCCTGGAGCTGCATGTCTACGCTGAGCTTTCCTACCACTTCTCTTCTAACTTGCTCTTTGACACTCTACAATCTGGTTTCCGCCCCTATCACTCCACTGAGACAGCCCTGACCAAAATTACTAATGACCTACTTACAGCCAAAGCGAACAGACAATACTCTATACTCCTGCTTCTTGACCTGTCCTCTGCTTTTGACACAGTTGACCACTGCCTTCTACTACAGATTCTTTCCTCCTTTGGCGTCAAAGACCTCGCCCTATCCTGGATCTCCTCATACCTTTCCAACCGCACATTCAGCGTCTCCCACTCACACACTACCTCCTCGTCCCACCCTCTCTCGGTTAGTCCCGGTCTGTTCTAGGACCCCTACTCTTCTCAATCTATACACTTGGCCTGGGGCAACTCATAAAGTCCCACGGATTCCAGCACCACCTTTACGCTGATGACACTCAGATCTACCTCTGGCCCAGACATCACCTCTCTGCTATCCAGAATCCCGGAGTGTCTATCAGCCATATCCTCCTTCTTCTCCTCCCGCTTCCTCAAACTCAATGTGGACAAATCTGAACTCATAATCTTTCCCCCATCCCACAGATCTTCCTTACCTGACCTATCTATCACAATTAACGACATCACGCTTTCCCCCGTACCAGAAGTCCGCTGCCTCGGAGTAACCCTTGACTCTGCCCTGTCCTTCAAACCGCACATCCAAGCTCTTTCTACCTCCTGTCGCCTTCAGCTCAAAAATATTTCAAGAATCCGTCCTTTCCTCAACCCTCAATCTACTAAAATGATTGTGCACGCCCTCATCATCTCCCGCCTCGACTACTGCAACACCCTTTTCTCTGGCCTCCCTGCTAACACCCTCGCACCTCTCCAGTCCATCTTAACTCTGCTGCACGACTAATTCACCTCGCTACTACTCCGCTTCTCCCCTCTGCAAATCTCTTCACTGGCTCCCATTCCCTCAGCGTATCTGTGTAGCCCAGCTACGCAGGCACACATAAAAGTCCAGGAGAGTGCACTAGAAGGTAACAGCAACGCTTGATATGCATTCACTGTCACTCACACTTTCAGACACGCCCATCTGAGATATAAGGGGGGGTGACACGTGGCTTAAGAGAAGAAAGCAGAGAGTGGGAGAGAGGAGTTAGTTCAGTCAGTTAGCTCCGGGAGGCTCAGGAGTGAGTCATCCCTTGGATAGTTTCCTGTCTGAGTTAGTCAGATAGTTAATTCCGGGAGGCTTAGGAGTGAGTCATCCCCTGGATAGTTATCTGTCTGAGATAAGATCAGTCTGAGTGGAGCTTAGTGTTCAGTGGAGTTCAGCCTGTTAGCTTCTGTCTCAAGGACAGATCAGCCATTCAGTCTCGGTCCTGTGTGGACTTTGGAGGAAACTGAGAGCTGTGCAGCGAGCTCTGGATGAAGCTGACATTATTCAACAACTGCCACAAGTGCTTATGTTAAAAGCGGGAAGCAGGGCGAAGGGCACAGTGGAGAAGATAGAGAAGTGCTACAGGTATTGGATTGCCTGCACTAAATTGCCGGACACCGGGGTCCGAAGCGTTGCTACTGTTTCAAGCATAGTAACAAGAAAACCGGAGGCATCTGGACTACAGGTCGCAGAGAGCAGCCCTAAGTGTCAATACGTAACCGGAGACAGGGATAACGGGTCTACCCTGATCAGCAAATATAGACTTAGTTTTCACCACTTAGAAGTTTCCACCACAATGTTGGCCGGGCAGTACAGCTACTGAGAAAGCTGGAGATTCAGAGGTAACTTTTGCTTCAGGCAAGTTAGACTCACCTACACATTGGAAGTTAAGGAGGCCTCTAACCTGCTCAGCTGTTACCGGAAAGTGCACTCTTCACCCCGACCAGCTCCCTGGGATCTGCTTGAACCATCATCAGTAAAAGGTATGAAAAGGAGCTACCTTGTGTGTGACTGAATTATTACTATACCCTGCATCATCTCCACCATAGACTTCCAGGGACCCATCTTGCCTGTGGGAGACTTACCACCCAGCTGCCCCATAACATCCCCTGTGAAAGTCCTCATAGCAGCGCTGGTTCAATTAACCAGATACCACAGGTGGCGTCACGAACTACCTATCCTAAATATCCCCTGTAAATATCTTCCCCATTGGATGAGCGCCCAGGGCCACGGACCGAGCCACCGCTACCAGTGACAACTCCCATAGATTTCCATGGGCTCGGCTCCGAGTACCCCATTGCCCTGGTACTAAGTGCGACTCAAAATCTTTGGCGTCACGAACAGGATCCGAAACTTGCAATTGTGAGTCCTGTGTGCCTATTGAACTGTTTATTTAATGAAAAAGACTGTTTGCTGCTTTTGGCGCCAAATACCGCCATTTTACCGTCAAGTTGGTGCCCTGAAGCGCTGGTGAAGAAGGTGGGCGTGCATTCGTGGGCGTGTACCCCCTGAGGCGCGAAAGATATGGCCGCCCTCTCCAAATGTTACTACAATGTGCGGTCCTCCCCCACTGCTAAAGAAATCCGCCTCCTCTTCATCCTCTATCCGAAGAGGAGGAGACGCAAATCCCGCCTCCACGGAAGAGACCAGGTTGTTCCTGATGGACACTACACTCTGGCCTGGGACGAGATGGCGGAAGGACAGGAGGATCTGAGCCGAGGACCGGATGATTTCCTACCTGTGCCGGAGCTGTCCCCAGATAGGGACACCGACCCCGCCATGATGGAGCTGCGGAAGGAGAACGAGGAGCTGAGAAAGAAGCTCCAGAGTCGTGCTGAACTGCAGGAGACGGAGAGACACTGGCGTACCCAAACACAGCGGCTGCTGTGGGACGCAATGTTCTCTCCTACAAGCCAAGGGCCGTCTCCTGAATTCCTAAAATCGCTGCTGGAGAAGGCTGAGGGACGACCGGAGGTTACCGCCGAAAGAGCTGTACCTGATCCCACCGATGGAGCGGTGGAGGCGAAGGAGGCTGAGGAGGTCCTGCCCGTTCCGGAGTGCCAGCCCGGCCAGGAGGCCGCAGCGGATTACCGTTCCCCGGCGGGGACACCGGAGGGTTCCTGTCCATCGTTACCGGAAGTCGACTGGGACGAGATGGAGCGTATTGATGACGTCACCTATGCGGTCCAGTGGGAAAGAGAGATGCAGTGTCGTGAAGAGGAGCAGCGACGCCGGCAGGAGGAAGAGCGGGAGGTGCAGCGGAACCGACAGCGGCAGTACGAGCAGTTGGTCGCTGATAAGGAAACTGTCCGCCGGGATAAAGGTACCTTAAGGGAACCGCGGCGGCAGGGGTGCGTGGTAGAATTCCAGCTCCGCAAGGGCTGGGGTTTCATCCGGGAACCGGGACTCTATCCTGGGGTATTTGTGAGCCGCCGGGACGTAGAGTCCCACCTGCCCATCGGCCATCCGGGAAGGGACCTAGCTAATGGGGACATAGTGAGCTATACGCGGCACTGGGGTCTGAAGGGATGGTATGCCCTAAATGTCGCAATCGTCAGTGACCCCGTCCTCGACGCCGGTAACGTCAACACTACCGCAGCGTCCCCGTCTCGAGCTCCCACAGCACCAGGTCGTGCTCCAGCATCGCCCCCTGCAGGCCCATCGCAATTTAAGTTGCAAAAGGCATCGCCTCCTGCATACACCTCTGCAGCCAAGCCTCCCTCTGCATCGCAAACTGCGGTTACAGCTGAATCGCCCCCTGCTACGCAAACAGCGACGCAATCGGCGTCCCACAAAGAGGAAGCACCCGGCGTGCCCCTAGCGGTTTGCACAAGGACTGTAGCGACCCAGACCTTGATAGCAGGTCATGATCTGTTTGTAATGCGCTCTAGAGAGCATCGCGTTGTTCCAGCCCCCGGGGTGGAAGATGTAATTGAAAGTATTAAAAAGTGAAGGCCGGTAGGACCCAGACAGGGGTTTACCGCATACAAGAATGTATAAAGTTTGAAGAAAGTTTGCAGAATTGCACTAAAAGTATGTAATGATTACATATCCTGCATAAAGTAGAATACCCGGCTGGGTTCAAGATTATACTAGGTTATACGAGTTTAATGGTTATTTAAAAAGTGAAAATGTGTGATGAAGATGTTGCACTTTATGGTCTTTCATTAATATGTGAAAAATGTTTACATAGTTTATACAAATTTTGCACAGCATGACTACTTGAAATGTATATTGTGTCTTTTGCCATAAATGGACTGCGAGGCTGTGGACTGAGCCAGCCCAAGTACTTTCTTGTAAATAGTTGCACTTCGGTGCATTATCTTGGTTTTACATGAAACCATTGCTAACTACCTCAGAAGAAAAACCCGTATGGTGGGGCCCAGAGTGAGGTCTGCAATAAAGTCCTGCAGCCCACCCAGGACCCACGTGGGAGGTTTTTGGTGCGGGTCCTCCACAAGAATACTGCCTATACTGTGAATATTTAAAAAAATGTTTTGATACTTTTGTATTATTCTTCCTTGTACATATTGTAACGTTCAAGAATCCTCACCTCCCGGATGGGATGAGTTTGAAATGTTATGTTATTGCAAAACAAAATGTTTCTTTTTGTCTTTTACAGCCCGGGAGTGCTGTGTTTTACCAAGGGGGGATGTGTAGCCCAGCTACGCAGGCACACATAAAAGTCCAGGAGAGTGCACTAGAAGGTAACAGCAACGCTTGATATGCATTCACTGTCACTCACACTTTCAGACATGCCCATCTGAGATATAAGGGGGGTGACACGTGGCTTAAGAGAAGAAAGCAGAGAGTGAGAGAGAGGAGTTAGTTCAGTCAGTTAGCTCCGGGAGGCTCAGGAGTGAGTCATCCCTTGGATAGTTTCCTGTCTGAGTTAGTCAGATAGTTAATTCCGGGAGGCTTAGGAGTGAGTCATCCCCTGGATAGTTATCTGTCTGAGATAAGATCAGTCTGAGTGGAGCTTAGTGTTCAGTGGAGTTCAGCCTGTTAGCTTCTGTCTCAAGGACAGATCAGCCATTCAGTCTCGGTCCTGTGTGGACTTTGGAGGAAACTGAGAGCTGTGCAGCGAGCTCTGGATGAAGCTGACATTATTCCACAACTGCCACAAGTGCTTATGTTAAAAGCGGGAAGCAGGGCGAAGGGCACAGTGGAGAAGATAGAGAAGTGCTACAGGTATTGGATTGCCTGCACTAAATTGCCGGACACCGGGGTCCGAAGCGTTGCTACTGTTTCAAGCATAGTAACAAGAAAACCGGAGGCATCTGGACTACAGGTCGCAGAGAGCAGCCCTAAGTGTCAATACGTAACCGGAGACAGGGATAACGGGTCTAGCCTGATCAGCAAATATAGACTTAGTTTTCACCACTTAGAAGTTTCCACCACAATGTTGGCCGGGCAGTACAGCTACTGAGAAAGCTGGAGATTCAGAGGTAACTTCGCTTCAGGCAAGTTAGACTCACCTACACATTGGAAGTTAAGGAGGCCTCTAACCTGCTCAGCTGTTACCGGAAAGTGCACTCTTCACCCCGACCAGCTCCCTGGGATCTGCTTGAACCATCATCAGTAAAAGGTATGAAAAGGAGCTACCTTGTGTGTGACTGAATTATTACTATACCCTGCATCACTACCATAGACTTCCAGGGACCAGTCTCGCCTGTGGGAGACTTACCACCAAGCTGCCCCATACCATCCCCTGTGAAGACCCTTACAGCAGCGCTGGTACAATTACCAGAAACCACAGGTGGCGTCAGGAACTATCCTAATAATCCCCTGTAAATATCCCCCATTGTATGAGCGCCCAGGGCCACGGACCGAGTCCCGCTGCCAGTGACAAACCCCATAGACTTTCATGGGCTCGGTGCCGAGTACCCCATTGCCCTGGTACTAAGTAGTGCGACTCATATCCAGTTCAAATTACTAATACTGACCTACAAGGCCATCTATAATCTGTCTCCTATTTATATCTCTGAACTAATCTCCCGATATCTTCCCTCACGTAATCTCCGATCCTCCCAAGACATCCTTCTCTCCTCCACACTTATTCGCTCCTCACCCAACCGCCTCCAAGACTTCTCCCGAATATCCCCCATCCTCTGGAATTCTTTGCCCCAACACGTCCGACTATCAAACACATTCGGATCCTTCAGACGGAACCTGAAAACCCATCTCTTCAGGAAAGCTTACAGCCTGCAATGATCCCCGCTGTCTCCTCACCACTACCGGAGATATTGCCTCAACCAACACCGGAACTGCTGCAACCCCCCGACCTACTGTCTCCTGCCTCACAATCCTGTAGAATGTAAGCCCGAAAGGGCAGGGTCCTCTCCCCTCTGTATCAGTCTGTCATTGTTAGTTAGTTTACTGTAAGTGATACCTGTAATTTGTATGTAACCCCTTCTCATGTACAGCACCATGGAATCAATGGTGCTATAGAAATAAATAATATAATAATAATACTGCCCCTATATACAGGAATATAACTACTATAATACTGCCCCTATATACAGGAATATAACTACTATAATAGTGCCCCTATGTACAAGAATATAACTACTATAATACTGCCCCCTATATACAAGAATATAACTACTATAATACTGCTCCTACATACAAGAATATAACTACTATAAAACTACCCCTATGTACAAGAATATTACTACTATAATACTGCCCCTATGTACAAGAATATAACTACTATAATACTGCTTCTATGTACAAGAATATAGCTACTATAATACTGCCCCATATGTACAAGAATATAACTACTATAATACTGCTCCTATGTACAAGAATATAACTACTATAATACTGCCCTTATGTACAAGAATATAACTACTATAATACTGCCCCTATGTACAAGAATATAACTACTATAATACTGACGCTATGTACAAGAATATAACCACTATAATACTGCTCCTATGTACAAGAATATAACTACTATAATACTGCCCCTATGTACAAGAATATAACTACTATAGTACATGCTCCCTATATACAAGAATATAATCTATACTATACTATAATACTGCTCCTATGTACAAGAATATAACTACTATAATACCGCCCTTATGTACAAGAATATTACTATTATAATTCTCCTATGTACAAGAATATAACTACTATAATACTGCCCCTATGTACAAGAATATAACTACTATAATACTGCCCCTATGTACAAGAATTAAACTACTATAATACTGCCCCCTATGTACAAGAATGTAACTACTATAATACTGCTCCTATGTACAAGAATATAACTACTATAATACTGCCCCTATGTACAAGAATAGAACTACTATAATACTGCCCCTATATACAAGAATATAACTACTATAATACTGCTCCTATGTACAAGAATATAACTACTATAATACTGCTCCTATGTACAAGAATATAACTACTGTAATACTGCCCCTATGTACAAGAATATAACTACTATAATACTGCTCCTATGTACAAGAATATAACTACTATAATACTGCTCCTATGAGCAAGAATATAACTACTATAACACTAATACACCATAAATTTGATTCATAGTTATCAATATATGTAATATATTTCTGACCCTTTTAGCTAGGGATAAAGCTTCAATCAAAAATGCCATGAAGATGAAATCTGTTAGCAGTTATGGGGCTGAAAGCAGCAATGATAAGAGGTCCCTTTGCTATATAAAGTCACTCTTTGGTCATGTCACAGAATATAGGACCCACCCTATACTTGGTGTGATTCTATGTAACGAGGCCGGTAACCCGCTGCCAGACAATGAATACTCTGCAGACAGTAGAGACTCAGCACTGGTGACACTTTCTGTCTCTGCCTTCTGGACAGAATAAATCTATGTCGTTGACAATTATCATTGCTGTTTACAAACATCATCAAATACACCCGGAGCAACATTACCACCTACAGGAATGAAGATGTTACTACACTGCGAGAAGTAAAACGTTTGCAGATTGGCGTCGGTGGCATAGCTGTAGGTGGTGCCGGACAGACGTCCCTGCTAGGATCATAAGCAGAGATGAGCGACTTTGGCTCCGGGAGGGTCGAGTTGTGTTTCGGACCACTTGACTTTCCCAAAAGTCGAGTCGAACGAAGTCGGCCGACTAACGGAAATGGTCATGTCGGAGTCGAAAACCCGACCCCAATGCAAGTCAATGGGGAATAATAGTCGCCAGTGAGTGGAGGACAGTAAACACACCTACAGTGCCCATTTCAATGCCAACGACATCAATTCTTATTACTTAAGCTTGTCAACCTTAATTTACTTTATAATAATAGTGATGCATTGAAAACTGGGGGATATTTGGCTAAAGTTGTGGGGGGGGGGGGCAGGGCCGGCTCTAGGTTTTTATGGGCCCCAGGCCAAAGAGTCTCAGTGGGCCCCTTTAACACATACTACAATTCATGATGCACAGATACGGCAGAGAAATATGGGTACAGTACAATGCTGAATACTTCACTTCTTACATGACATGACTGATATCTATTGTAAATTCTACAATAGCTCAAAAACCAGACAGTATATTCCTCCATACAGTATTATGGCCACCACATAGTGCGCTATACAGAATAATGAGCACCATATATTGCTCCATACAGTATATGATGAGCTCCACATAATGCTCCATACAGAATAGACCCCATATGTGCTCCATATGATGCCCCATAAACAATGAACCCCATATGATGCTCTATTATATGATGGGCCCCATATAATGCTCCAAATATAATGGTCCCCATATATAATGCTCCATATATAATGGGCTCCATGTGATGCTCCAGTATATGATGTGCCCCATGTATGATGCTCCAGTGTATGATGGGCCCCGTATATGATGCTCCAGTGAATGATGGGCCCCATTTATAATGCTCCAGTGTATGATGTGCCCCATATATAATGCTCCAGTGTATAATGCTCCCCATATATTGCTCCAAACATTAAAAAAAATGAAATACCTCTCCTCGCTGGGCTCTGCTCTACTCTGGACTCCTCAGCGTCGCCATCTTCCAGCTCTCTGTACTTGGACTGTTCAGGCAGAGGGCGCACAGACGTGACATCATCGCTCTCTCTGACCTGAATGTCACTGTCAGGAAACGCGGAAGACGTCACAGCGGTGGAGCAGGGAGAGGGAAGTATTGCAAGTGCTGGGGCCCTGAGCTAGCAGGGGGGCCCACTCGTGGGCACCAGCACTGGCACAGAGCCCCTCATAGTACGCCGGTGTATCTGACTGCGAGTAGGCCCCCCCATCTGCTCAGGGCCCCGTCACTTGCCCGGTGTGCGCCAGGTGCTGACGCCGGCCCTGGGGGGGGACAGCCCAGTTAGGGAGGTGGAAAAACTGGCATATGTTGAGGTGTAGGCTGGACGTTCAGCAGCTGCAAATGGAGGAATTGGAGGAGTCGAAGGAAGAGGAGGACAAAGCGAGCCATTTTGCTGGCAACCTATGTGTCATCAGGGGAAGGTGGTACAAAATCCTTTGAAACCCAGGCATGGTTCATTTTAATGAAGGTGAGATCACCAACATTTTGGGTCGACAGCCAGGTCCTTCTTTCTGTCAGGATTGATCCAGCAGCACTGAAGAATCTTTCTGATAGCACACTACCAGCAGGACAAGCGAGCTCCTGTAAGGCATATTGTGCCAATTCAGGCCAGGTGTCCAGTTTACAGGCCCAGTAGTCAAAGGGGAATGACCAGTGAGGGAGAACATCGATAGGGGAGGAGAGGTAATTTTGAACCATAGTTGACAACTGCTGTCTCCTGTCTGTTGCAATCGATTCAGTATTACCAGTCGTGTGAGCGGTACTCAAGAAATCAGACCACAACATGGTCATGAAACCCCTGTCTCCAACGCCACTTCGGCTGTGTGCACCACGAACACCTCTTCCATTTGGCCCAGTACGGCTCTGGTAGAACCTGCACCGCTGCTGTGTGCTGGGAATGCCTCTAACAAACGGTTTACCAGAGTTGCTTGTTTGTTCGTCAATATTAGCTCTAGGTTCTCCTGTGGCATGAGGTTCTGTAATTTGCCTTTATAGCGTGGATCGAGGATGCTGGCCAACCAGTAGTCGTCATCCTTCATAATTTTGGCAATGCAGGGGTCCCTTTTTAGGATCCGCAAGACATAATCACACATGTGGGCCAATGTTCCAGGTGTCAATGATGCACTGACAGTGGTGGGTGGAGGAGCACTTTCTGCCAAATCCACATCCCTCCAGTCACGCACAAACCCTGTACCTGACCTTGGCAAGCCAACATTTTCTCTTGCCCCGAGAAGCATTCTCTTCCCCCAAAAAAATCATCCCCCTCATCCTCCTCCTCTTCCTCCACCTCATCCAGGACAGTTCCCTGAGCAGACAATGGCTGACTGTTATCAAGGCTTCCCTCCTCCTCCGCTGCAGACGCCTGATCCTTAATGTGCGTCAAAGTTTGCATGAGCAGACGCATAAGTGGGATGCACATGCTTATGATGGCGTCGTCTGCGCTTACCAGCCGTGTGCATTCCTCAAAACACTGAAGGACTTTACAGAGGTCTTTCACCTTTGACCACTGCACACCCGACAACTCCATGTCTGCCCTCAAACTGCCTGCCCGTGTATCCTCCCACAAATGCATTACAGCCTGCCTCTGTTCGCACAGCCTCTCAACCATGTGCATGGTGGAGTTCCACCTTGTTGCAACGTCTATGATTAGGCGGTGCTTGGGGTGGTGGAGCGATCGCTGCAGCCTCTGCATACGACTGGAGTCTACGGGGAGCGAGTATGTGCGAGCACAGTCTTCGCACCTTATGGAGCAGGGTAGGTAACTCCAGATAATTATTTATGAAGCACTACACCACCAGGTTCAAGGTGTGAGCCAGGCAAGGTATGTGTCTGAGTTTTGACAGGGCTATGGCCGCCACAAAATTATGGCCGTTATCACTGACTACCTTGCCTGGCTCAAGATGTGAACTGCCCAGCCATGACTCAGTTTCTCGCTGCAAGTAGTCGGCCAGTACCTCCGCGGTGTGTCTGTTGTCGCCCAAAGACATCATCTTTAAAACAGCCTGCTGACGCTTACCACTAGCTGATCGATAGTGGGACACCTCGTGTGCAACACTGGCAGCTGCGGATGGAGTGCTCATGTGACTGAGCTCTGTCGACGAGCTTTTGCTTCTGGAGGAGGAGGAGGGTCGAACGCCTACAGCCAACTGTTGCCTATACCGTGGGCTAGGCAGCACTGTCCCAACGCCGCTGTCCTTTGTGGACCCTGCATCCACCACATTAACCCAGTGCGCAGTGATTGACATGTAACGGCCCTGGCCATGCCTACTGGCCCATGCTTCTGTTGTGAGGTGCACCTTTCCGCTCACTGATTGTTTGAGTGCATGGACAATGCGGTCTTTCACATGCAGGTAGAGGGCAGGGACGGCTTTTCTAGAAAAGAAGTGCCGACTGGGTAGGTCATAGTGAGGGACAGCGTAGGCCATGAGCTCTCGGAACGCTGCGCTGTCAACCAAACGGAAGGGCATCATCTCTAATGAGATCAGTTTGGCAATGTAGGTGTTCAAAGCCAGTGAGGTTTTGTAGTCCGTCCAGCTTGCAAGTGCATGGTGTTTAAATGTCTAAGCATGCAACTGGTATTCAATTTTTGGAGATTTTTCCCTCAGCTAAAGGTCCTCTTTTTTTCAGGGCTTGCACGCTGTGCTAATTTGACCGTCTGGCCAAGCTGTCCTGCAACTCTTTTTGTTTTTTTAACAGGTTTTTGGACTGCTATGGGCCTGCCAGATAACTGCAGCTGCAATGTCAATGCCTGCTGCGGATCCTCCTCCTCTCCTGAGCTATTGCCAGTGGCACCCTCTTCCGCCAATGGATGCCAATCCGGGTCAACAACTGGGTCATCCATCACCTCCTCTTCAATTTCATCTGCACCTTCCTCTGTGTCACCGTGTAAGGTGTTAGAGTATGCAGGAAGGGGCACATGAGTTTCATCAGAGTCAGATTCTGGCTCAGTAGACTGCGAGGGCAATGTAGTGCTCTGGGTGAATGTACCAGCAGAATCATCTAGCAGTGGCTGTGCATCAGTGCACTCCATGTCATATTCATCTTGGACTGGGGAATTCAGGATTTGACTAGATAACCCAGGCATGGTATGCGAAAAGAGCTCCATAGAGTAATCTGAAGTGTGGCCTGCCGCATCCTTCACTTTTGGTGGGGGTGAAGGACACAAGGAAAAGTGTTGTTCCTGACCAGGAGCCTGCACTGACGACTCAGTGCTTGCATTTTTTGAAACTTCAGAAGAGGAGGCGATAGAGCTGGAGGCTGTTTCGGCAATGTAAGCCAAAACCTGTTCCTGATGCTCCGGCTTTAAAAGCGGTTTACCTACTCCCAGAAAAGGGAGCCTTCCAGGCCTTCTGGAGCCAGATGATGACGCAGGCTCAACACCTCCTGCCTTAGGTGCTATTGTGCTTTTGGCACTACAAGCAGATGCACCACCACCACCATCAGTCCCAGCTGGCCCCCCCCCGCCCACGTCCTCTTCCACCATACTTCCTCATGTTTTGGAAAATGTACCAAAAATACCAGCAGATATATGGTACTGTATGAGAAGCGTACAGGTGTATATGGTAAAAAATTTAAATCTCCGTATATATTTCCGGAGTCACGCACAGACGCTCTCTCAGTATGGATTTCACCGTAATACAAAGAGCAGATATACGGTACTGTATCAGAAGCAGACAGCTGTGTTATGATATGGTAGCCGAGGAGGACTGTAACAAAAGTGGCCAAGGCAGCCAGTCACTCAGAGCGGTTGGTAACTAATGGATTGCAGACCCCTAAACTAACTGCACATCTAGATGCAGCCGTGGGACGTGCCTACGATGACCTAGACGCCTCGACACAGCCGGAGAGTTAGCTAAGCCTAAAGATAGAAAAGGGAAAGTTAAGTGCCCCGTAGTAGCCCCCAAAGGAATAGGAAGCCCCCACACACATATTGGCGGTGAGACAAGATGAAATACAAACACAGGCAGAAAATAGAGTAAGCAAACGCTGGGACCCAAAACTGTCTAGATAGGACAGGAAAGAAAAGAATACTTTCTGCAATCCAGCAAAACCCTAGGAAAAATTCCAACACTTCTGATTCCAAAAAAAATACTGAGACCACACGATCTCTCCCAGCTATATCAGAAGTCTGGTGTGAACAGGTAGCTACCCAGCAGCCACTAAAATAACAGGGACTGAAAAAAGAACAAATAACTGAGAAACAGAGACCAGCGCATGCCCCAGCAGGGGGACCCAGCTGACCTCATTTAGAAAGCAGAGAAAACAAAACCACAGAAACAAGCAAGAAATAGCTTATCTGAAAGATTGCAGGAGACCGCAGAAGCTGACTTCCAAACTGGACCAGGAAGAGAGAACTAATCACCGGCGAGGATCATGGGAAAGTTACTACCTTAAATCTCCCAGTCATGACTCCCAGATTGCCAATCGTCAGCAGCTGAAAGGTCTCTGTCAGTCAAGACTGGTTCATTAATATCAACAGCCACCAGAGGGAGCCCCAACTGAGAATCCAAAGAATTCACAACACAGCTGTATACGGTGTATGGGAAAATTGCAATCTCCGTATATATTTCCGGAGTCACACACAGACGCTCTCTCAGTATGGATTTGACCGTAATACAAAGAGCAGATATACGGTACTGTATCAGAAGCGGACAGCTGTATACAGTGTAAGGGAAAATTGAAATCTCTGTATATATTTCCAGAGTCACACACAGATAGTCAGCATGTATTTGTCCGTGATACCAGCCGGTACACGGTAGTGTGTGAGGAGCGTACAGCTGTATACGGTGTGGGAAAAAATGAACGCTCGGTAAGTGTGCTGAAAAAAAGAATAAAAGTATTAGTGCTGTGTATAAAGCAGTCTGCACAGCAGTGTACACACAGCAATACAGCTATCAGGCAGCCTAATAACCAGCGCTGCTGCACACAAGAAAATCTCCCCTGTCACTGCACACTAACTGTACAGCACAATTGCTATCAGCACAAGCACATAAGAACTTCTCTTTCCAGCCATAACTCTCTCCCTACTGATAAACAGCATCAGCAACCTCTCCTTACTGTTAAGATCGGCAGAAGTAAAATGGAGGTCGGAGGTCAGGGCTTTTATAGATACTATAACGCCCCCCAAAGCAAGTCAATCACTGCAATGCCCTTCTCTAAGATGGTGGTGGACGCTGCCCATGTCATCTCGTTGCCCACAGTGTACGTCCTTGCTCATTGGCTGAAAAAAGGCGCCTGCAAACATTCTGGGAAAACCGACTTTGGCGCTTGTTTTGCCGACCGCATGGCCGACTGCACGCTATGGTCGGGTTTTGGCCAACGAAACCCGACTTTGGCGAAAGTCAGCGACTTTTGAATCTGACCGACCTGTTTCGCTCAACTCTAGTCATAAGCACATGTTCACTTTGTTATCGATGCCCCCTGGAGGCTTTGGCCCCAATGTATACGGCATATAATGGCGTAGCACACCTGCAGGAGACCGTTGGTCTTCTAAAGCCTATGGAATAAAGATGTTTTCATTCTATCTGTGCACGGCAGACACTGTGACCTGTGAGCTGATTGGGTCTTCTCATGTTAGACATGTTTACCTGGTTCTAAAGCCTCGGGGAGTTTAATATTTGAAAGAACCTCTTAGCAATAGATTTATCCTTTAATTCCTTTGGAAAATCTATAAAAGGTATGTCTGAAATCTCTTAAGCCCATGATAACCTCAAGCTACGGTACTTAATCTTCAAAAAAAAAAAAGTCAGAGCTGAAGACAAGGCTCTTGAGATCTGCGTAAATCAGCGTTGGGTACATCCAGTGTGATGTCAGATCAATGGTCGCCTCTTTGGAAGTGCATGCCTCAACAGCGAATACCAAAACGTCTTGATTGCATTCCTCCCTGAACCCGGCTGCTCGCTTGTCCGGTTCTGCTTCTAAACAGATGGGTGCAAAAAAACATAGACAGTTACCAGGCTACAGCGGGAAAAACACAGCGAGGCGTCTCCATGGTCAGCCTACGAGAGCAAGACTTCAATCACAGGCATTTTTTTTCTACTTCACTTCATTTAACTAGTGTTCAGCTGCCCTTGAGCCCATACCGACACTCGGAAAACGATCACAACGCTGTGCATTCAGGGCCGTACGCGGGGCAGTGGTGCACATCATTTAACCTTGGCGTTATGTATGATTGCACAGACCACAGCGTATAATATGATGTACCTTTCCTATCAAGAAAATTAGATCTTGGACTGGTAGGAAATAACACTATTTAGGAAGCGGCTAAGGGCTGATGACCAAAAGTTCCTTCTTCCTTGAACATAATTGGAACATAATTGTATGAGCTTTAATTTCATTTAGTACAAAATGTTGTTCTAGTTTATTCAAATCTTTTTTTTCTCCAAATCCCACAAATAAAAAAAAAATTATGAATTTTTATCTTCCTGGAGCCACCACTAGGAGGAGCTCTGGAGCTAAATGCATACAGTGTTTTTATTGAGTTCAATGTAAATGCTCCTAAGCGCCCTCTAGTGGTGATTGTAAAAATGTATAATTATTGCTGATGAGCGAACGTGTTTGGATAAGATGTTATCTGAGCATGCTCGTGTGCTAACAGAGTGTCTTCGGCGTGTTCGAAAAATATTTTCGAGACCACACGGCTTTTCGACAGCTGCAACACATGCAGGGATTGCAACCATGTAACCAAAGTTAAAGAAAATACAAACTTGGTGAATTTTGGTCGTAGATTGCAAGCAATTTTTCCACCGTAGAGTTCATTTAAGTTACATGCGGCTGCACCTCATCGGCAACGTGTCGTTGATTTCGATTCTAAATTGCTCCCATGATGCAGCTCGTGGCTCTAATTTTAGGTCAGTGGTTCAGAGACTTTTTGCATTTGGTGCTGCGGTCCAATGTAGCATGTCTTTTTGTGGACTAAAGTTGTGCATCTGTATCGATCTGATGATCTACGGAAAGTTTATGTGTTGCCCAAAGACCACGATACACATTAAATTTGGAAGACTTTCCAGAATTCACCAATTCTTCTGCAAGGGATCCTCTTGACTCACCTTCAGCAGATGACTGGCAAAAGCATAGGACATGCTGAAATAAAATGCCTGATCGCTTTATTTCCCAGCTGCTGCCAGACGAGTGCAGGTATATAGGGGAGTTAGGAGACAAGCAACCTAAAAAGTCCATTTACACCACCAATAACTGGTGAACAAGGGTTCATAAATGTTACTCACATGTCCCAGCTTCAGCCATGGTTCCCTTAGGTGCCCCTCTCTCTTGCCCCTCTGAAGTCACCCTCCAAAGCATTCTAGGCTCAGTATTCAGGTTGTTGTGCTAGCTACTCCATAGATTTTATTTTACTGCCGTTTTTGATTTTTTTTTCCAGTGTGCCTCATAACATACCCAGTCTGCTACATCGCTGGGCTCTGCTGCAGTCTCCTAACCTGCAAGTAGCTACTGTATGTTGCTAAACTCTGATACATCACTTCAGTGAGTTTCCTGAAATACCCAACTTCGCTATATTGCTTCAATGAATGTCCTGAACTATTATTATTACTTTATTATTATAGTGACATTTATTCCATAGCGCTTGACATGTGAAAAAGGATATAACATAATAAAAAAATAAGAACAATAATCATGAAACAATACAGGCAACCAACTGTTACAGGAGGAGATAGGACCCTGCCTGTGAAGGCTCACAGTCTGCAAGCTACATTGCTGGGCTCTGCAACATAATTTCCGGAAATCTCCTGAGTTATCCAACTTTGCTACATTGCTGGGCTCTGCTACATCATTTTCAGAAATCTCCTGAGTTATCCAACTTTACTACATTGCTGGGCTTTGCTTTGTCACTGCAGTGAAGTCTCCTGACCAACACAGTTCTGCTACATCACTGGTCAGTGCTACTCAGGACATACTCTGCCCAATTGCTGAGTCTTCTCAACTGTTCTGTTGGCTTGAAAGTGCTTTACTGTTCCATTTGCTTAACCTCTGACTTCCATCTGATCTATTACTCCATTCCTGTTCACTTCACTGTGTCCGTCATCTGTACAGGCTACACAAACACCGATCATCCACACTGAGGGCTTCGGGAATCCACCTCACCAAGATATAACAATGCTGGACCTACAGTGGGGAAAATCCATGATGGCGTAGTGTGTTACTAACGGTAATGTTTGAGACTGTGGTCCCTGCTCTCTTCAGGTCACTGACCAGGTCCTCTCGTGTAGTTCTGGGCTGATTCCTGACCTTTCTCAGAATCATCCTTACCCCACGAGGCGGGATCCTTCATGGAGCCTCTGATCAGGGAAGATTGAGTCATCTTGTGTTTCTTCCATTTTCTAATAATTGCGCAAACAGTTGTTGCCTTCTCACCAAGCTGCTTGCATATTCTCCCGTAGTCCATCCCAGCCTTATTTCATGTAATAAAATGCAAATTAATTATGTAAAAATCATACAATGTGATTTTCTGGTTTATATTTTTAGATTCTGTCTCTCACAGGTGAAGTGTATCTACGATAATAATTACAGACCTCTCCATTCTTTGCAGGTGGGAAAACGTGCAAAATCGGCAGAGTATCAAATACTTATTTTCCCCACTGTATGTATATATGTCGCCAATAAGCTGACAAACGAGCAAAACACTAGTTTTATGGCTGATTGGATAGTTTAAGCCGGGATCACAGTAAAGCATTGCCCAACATAAACTGGGGATGTGATGCCGACAACATGCACTTTGTATGCGGATCCGATGATCATATTATCAATCATTCGGTCCCCATACGGTTTGCGTCGGTTGTGTAGGTGGCCATGAAAGAAGAGTCGGTCTGATTGTTTATTGTCAATCGGCGCTTGTTTGTGGACTGTAAATGGCCACTTTTAGATGTCAGCCGGGGTTTACACTACACCCCTAAGCACAAAACTGTCTCCTATAAGAAAGAAGTGTCAGGCGGTCAATGCATGGTGCGCTCTTCTATCACATATCTACCAATAAATACAGTCTGTGCCAATTTCTATAATAAAGCATAATAAAACCTGAAAAGAGTGCAGAGAAAAGGCACGGTATGTGTTTGTAAATTCTAAATAATATACAGTAATTGACATTTCAGTGTGAGACTAACAAATTTATGACTGCATTTGTAAAGCACATCCATTATTCCATCTAGCAATAAGCATGTGTTATGATGCTGTCAGAAAGATTGACAGCCGTAAAATGTATGCAGGCGCACATGGGTCACTGGCCAAATTATCAGCCTCCATTTTCCAGATAACAGTTTTTGTAGAAATTATTTGCTTCTTGGCTGTGAAAAGACAAAATGAAACAAACAGGTGATACCGCTACTTATACAAAATAACATTCCGGCGTCTTCTAAAATATCAATGTGTATCACAGCCGCTTACAGACACCACTCTAATTATCGCACACAATTGTAAGAAATCAGAACCACGTATTTGGCACCAATGGGAGAATTTTACAAGTTTTGTACGCCACCTACCAAGACCTTAAATACTAACTATAAAAGGCAGACTCTTAAGTAATCCTTCAGAAGTATTGTAAGAAATATTTGGTGGCTTCCTGGCTTGACACTTGGTCCAGTGGCAAAGAATGGCTGCTGCTCGAATTTCAGCTTGATACTAAGTGGTACACTAATGCCTATCTTAGCTCTGACCTAAGCTGCTCTTCGTCAGCTGCGGTCTATCTGTTCTCCATTCCTGATCAGCTTTTCACCAGTTGTCATCTATTCCATCCATGCCAGCTTCTTACTCTTCTGGACCATCCTCCTGCTTTTTGCTGACTCTGCTGGTTTGCAAGTTCATGTCCTGCTTCCCAAATTTTTTGGGCACCAGAGATATTAATAGAAGGTATTGAACAGGGTATCACTAGAGTTGTTGTGGATCCTTTTGCAGGAGCTTGATCACTGGCCATGTGTTATGATTTGGTAGCTGAGGAGAGCAGGCAAAAAGGAAATACACCAGAGCAGTTGGAAACTATGAGATTGCAGTACCCTGACTAACCCCCACAACTAGAGGCAGCCGTGGAGCGTTCCTACGTTGGTCCTAGACGCCTCGTCACAGCCTGAGAAACTAACTACACCTAAAGATAGAAAGAGGAAAGCTATCTGCCCCGGAGCAGATCCCCAAAGAACATAGAAAGCCCCCAAACATGTAATGGCGGTTAGACAAGAAAAAATACTGACACAGACAGAAAATAGTATGAGCAAACGTTGGGGCCCAAACTTACTAAATAGAAAAGGATAGGAAGGGCACTTACTGCAATCCCAAAAAACCCTGAAAAGAACCAACTCTACTAATTTCAAAAACACCTGAGATCACACGACCTCTACCACCTAAATTAGTTCTCTGGTGTAACCAAAAAACAAAACAGCAGCCACTGAAAAAACTGGAAAAAGCAAATGTACAAACATCAGTGGCTGAACTGAACTGAGAGAGCAAAAGCCCCCAGAGGGGACCCTGAAGGCCCCCACAGAAGTGCAAGACAAAATGCAAAAATCAAGCACAAAAACAAAAAGAAGAAAATGTCTTATCTGTTAGCAGGAGATTCAGACACGACACAGCAGGCTACCAAGGAAACAGGAATCAAGGATTGAGACCAGAACAATTGATCACCGGCAACCCTGATGGGAAGGCGACTCCCTTATATAAGACCAGTCAGTAACACCTGATTCCCAATCCTCACTGGACAGTCCAGTACCGTTTGTAACCACCAGAGGGATCTTCTGCTCAGAACTCATTTCCAGCCTATTCACAACAGTACCCCCCCCTTGAGGAGGGGTCACCGAACCCTCATTTGAGCAACCAGGTCGGTCAGGATGAGTTCTATGATACGCACGGATGAGTCTCCTAGCATGGATGTCCGAAGCAAACACCCAAGAATTGTCTTCCTGACCATAACCTCTCCATTTAACCAAATACTGGAGTTTCCGTCTAGAAAAACGAGAATTCAATATTTTCTCAACCACATACTCCAGATTGCCCTCAACCAAAACAGGGTCAGGAGGCACAGTAGTAGGAACCACTGGCTCAACAAACCTCTTCAACAAGGACTTGTGGAACACGTTATGGATCTTAAATGTCCCTGGAAGAAGCAAACGAAAAGAAACAGGATTAAGAATCTCCATGATCTTATAAGGTCCAATGAACCTAGGCTTAAATTTAGGAGATGCCACTCTCATAGGAATATTTCTTGAGGACAACCAGACCAAGTCCCCCACTTTAAACCGAGGACCATCAGTCCTATGCGGGTTAGCAAACCGCTGGGCCCTCTCCTGAGAGAGGGACAACCTCTCCACTACCTGGTCCCAAATCTGTTGCATACGCTCCACAACAGAGTCAACACCCGGACAGACAGAAGCCTCCGTCTGTCCCGAAGAAAATCGAGGGTGAAACCCAGAATTACAGAAAAATGGAGACATCAAAGTGGCAGAGCTAGCCCTATTATTAAGAGCAAACTCAGCCAAAGGCAAAAAAGAGACCCAGTCATCCTGATCAGCAGACACAAAGCATCTTAGATAAGTCTCCAATGTCTGGTTTGTTCTCTCAGTTTGACCATTGGTCTGAGGATGAAACGTCGAGGAGAAAGACAATTGAACACCAATTTTAGAACAAAGGGTCCTCCAAAATCTGGAAACAAACTGGACTCCTCTGTCCGACACAATGTTCTCAGGAATGCCGTGTAAACGAACCACGTGCTGAAGGAACAAAGGCACCAATTCAGAGGAGGAAGGCAACTTAGGTAATGGCACAAGATGTATCATCTTGGAAAACCTATCGCAAATCACCCAGATGACGGTCATTCTCTGAGAAACAGGGAGGTCGGAAATGAAATCCATAGAGATATGGGTCCATGGTCTCTTGGGCACAGGTAATGGCATCAACAAACCACTAGAATGAGAGCAAGGCTTGGAGCGAGAGCAAGTCCCGCAGGACTGCACAAACTCCCTGACATCACGAGACAAGGTAGACCACCAAAAGGACCGACTAACCAAGTCTCTGGTACCAAAAATTCCGGGATGACCGGCCAACGTGGAGCAATGAATCTCAGACATTACACTCTTTTTCCACTGGTCCGGGACAAACAATTTCCCAACAGGGCAGCGCTCGGGCTTATCCTCCTGACACCCCTCCAGAGCCAGTCTCAAATTGGGCGAGATGGCGGAAAGAACTACACCCTCTTTCAAAATAACAGAAGGATCAGATAACTCAGGAGAGTCCGCCAGGAAACTCCTCGAGAGGGCATCCGCCTTAACATTTTTAGTGCCAGGAAGAAATGAAACCACAAAATTAAAACGTGTGAAAAACAAGGCCCACCTGGCCTGTCTAGGATTAAGTCGCTTGGCAGATTCCAGATAAACTAGATTCTTATGGTCCGTAAGGACCACCACCTGATGTTTGGCTCCCTCCAGCCAATGTCTCCACTCTTCAAAAGCCCACTTCATGGCTAATAATTCCCGATTACCCACGTCATAATTACGTTCAGTGGGAGAAAATTTTCGAGAGAAAAAGGCACAAGGGTTACTTTTAGAGGTCTCTGGATCTCTTTGGGACAAAAAGGCACCTGCCCCAATTTCAGAGGCATCAACCTCCACCTGAAATGGTAGAGAAACATCAGGCTGCCGTAGAACAGGAGCAGAAGTGAATCTCTGCTTAAGTTCCTGAAATGCAGAGACTGCCTCAGGAGGCCAATTCACCACATCAGAACCCTTCTTAGTCAAATCAGTTAATGGTTTAACAATAACAGAGAAATTACCAATAAATTTACGATAAAAATTGGCAAAACCCAAGAATCTTTGAAGAGCCTTTAATGAAGTAGGTTGGACCCAATCACAGATGGCCTGAACTTTGACCGGGTCCATTTCAATAACAGATGGGGACAAAATGAATCCCAGAAATGAGATCCTCTGAACGCCAAAAAGACACTTTGATCCCTTCACATACAGAGCATTCTCTCTCAAAATCTGGAACACAGTCCGAACATGTTTTACATGAGAGTCCCAGTCATTGGAAAAAATCAAGATATCATCCAAATAAACAATCAGAAATTTATCCACAAAATCCCTGAAAATGTCATTCATGAAGGACTGGAAGACAGAAGGAGCATTAGTGAGCCCAAAGGGCATCACAAGGTACTCAAAATGCCCTTCAGGGGTATTAAATGCCGTCTTCCATTCATCCCCGTGCTTAATGCGAATAAGGTTATATGCCCCCCTGAGGTCAAGCTTGGTAAACCAAGTAGCGTTTTTCACCCTGAAAACAGATCGGAGATCAAGGGTAAAGGATATTGATATTTCACAGTAATATTGTTAAAGAGACGATAATCAATACTCGGCCTTAATGAACCATCCTTTTTGGCCACAAAGAAAAAACTGGCACCTAAGGGTGAAGAGGATGGTCTGATATGACCCTTCTCCAATGACTCCTTGATATAAGACCGCATAGCGTCATGTTCAGGTACAGACAAGTTAAAAAGGCGACCTTTAGGGAATTTACTACCAGGCACTAATTCAATAGCGCAGTCATAGCTCCTATGGGGAGGTAAGGATGCAGATTTACTTTCGCTAAACACATCAGAAAAATCAATCAAAAAGTCAGGAACATCCTGAGCCTGGGGGGAGGCAGAAAAAACAGGAGTGTTGGTATTAACACATTGGCAGCCCCAACTGGTAACAGACACAGATTTCCAATCCAAAACAGGATTATGAGACTGTAACCAAGGGAAACCCAGTACGATAATGTCATGCAGATTATACAGAACCAAAAATTTGCAACTCTCCTGATGATCAGGTTCTACCCTCATTATCACCTGAGTAGAGAACTGAGGTTTATTCTCAGCCAAAGGGGTAGAATCGATCCCCAGTAGGGGAATAGACTTCCGTAGGGGTATCAAGGGAAACCCACAACGTTTAGCAAAATCAAAATCCATCAGGTTAATAGCTGCTCCAGAATCAACAAAAGCCTGAGCAGAAAATGAGGACAGAGAGCATATCAGGGTAACAGTTAATAAAAACTTAGTCTGAACACTACCCAAGACAACTGAGCGTGCGAAACGTCTTCCCCGCTTAGGGCAGACTGAAATAGCATGAGAGGCATCACCACAGTAGAAACATAACCCATTGCGCTTTCGAAATTCATGACGCTGTGCCCCAGAAACCACTCTATCACACTGCATGGATTCAGAAGCAGGTTCACAAGGCAACATTATTCCACGCATACCTTTCCGCTCACGCAAACGTCTGTCAATTTGAATCTCTAATGACATAGAATCATTGAGACCAGAGGGAACAGGGAATCCCACCATAACATCCTTTACATTATCTGACAGTCCCTTCCGAAAAAGAGCTGCCAAAGCGTCGTCATTCCATTTGGTCAGGACTGCCCACCTACGGAATCTCTGACAGTATAACTCAGCGTCCTCAAGCCCCTGACTTAATGCCAACAAAGTTTTTTCAGCTTGATCAGTGACATTAGGCTCATCGTACAATAACCCCAAAGCCTGAAAAAACGCATCAACATCACTCAAAACAGGATCCCCAGGTGTCAGGGAAAAAGCCCAATCCTGAGGGTCGCCGCGCAGGAGAGAGATGACAATTTGAACCTGCTGCGCTGCGTTCCCTGAGGACTTAGATTTTAAGTCAAAAAACAATTTACAGTTATTTTTGAAATTCTGAAATTTAGCTCGATCCCCTAAAAACAAATCTGGCATGGGAATCCTAGGTTCCACAACAGGCAACCTAGCAAGATAGGTAGCAATACTCCGAACTTCAGTGGCAAGCTGATTCACACGGCCAGACAACTGTGCAAACTCCATTGAGAGAGAAAAAAAAAATCCTCCTCAGCACCCAGAGATACAGAGGGGAAAAAAAAAAATGCAACAAACAGAAAAAAAAAAAAAATCTCTGACAACTCTGACAACTTTTTTTCTTTCCACAATATTTTTCCCTTCTGTGAGTACAATATAATTTTCAGTTTAAGCCGGTGATACTGTTATGATTTGGTAGCTGAGGAGAGCAGGCAAAAAGGAAATACACCAGAGCAGTTGGAAACTATGAGATTGCAGTACCCTGACTAACCACCACAACTAGAGGCAGCCGTGGAGCGTTCCTACGTTGGTCCTAGACGCCTCGTCACAGCCTGAGAAACTAACTACACCTAAAGATAGAAAGAGGAAAGCTATCTGCCCCGGAGCAGATCCCCAAAGAACATAGAAAGCCCCCAAACATGTAATGGCGGTTAGACAAGAAGAAATACTGACACAGACAGAAAATAGTATGAGCAAACGTTGGGGCCCAAACTTACTAAATAGAAAAGGATAGGAAGGGCACTTACTGCAATCCCAAAAAACCCTGAAAAGAACCAACTCTACTAATTTAATTTCAAAAACACCTGAGATCACACGACCTCTACCACCTAAATTAGTTCTCTGGTGTAACCAAAAAACAAAACAGCAGCCACTGAAAAAACTGGAAAAAGCAAATGTACAAACATCAGTGGCTGAACTGAACTGAGAGAGCAAAAGCCCCCAGAGGGGACCCTGAAGGCCCCCACAGAAGTGCAAGACAAAATGCAAAAATCAAGCACAAAAACAAAAAGAAGAAAATGTCTTATCTGTTAGCAGGAGATTCAGACACGACACAGCATGCTACCAAGGAAACAGGAATCAAGGATTGAGACCAGAACAATTGATCACCGGCAACCCTGATGGGAAGGCGACTCCCTTATATAAGACCAGTCAGTAACACCTGATTCCCAATCCTCACAATCCTCACTGGACAGTCCAGTACCGTTTGTAACCACCAGAGGGAGCTTCTGCTCAGAACTCATTTCCAGCCTATTCACAACAGCCATGTCAGTAATCTGTGGTTGCGGCACAGGAGCCCTCTAACCTGACGGCATAACTAAGCTTTCCTTTAAATTGCTGACCAGGTACGAGATGCACATGTGATGTCACATCGGGCCAGTGTCACGGGTGTGTCGCCACGAAGATCGTCGCGATTACACAACCTGACTTCTCACAGCTGAGTTTTTGGTGCTTGGTGTTTTTCGGCAGTGAGGGAGTTAATTCTCCCTCTCTCTGTACTAGACGAGGCCTAGCCTCACCCAGCTGCAGTTTATGCTGCAGTAATGGGATTCCTTCAAATACCTGCCAGTCTGCTAGGGAAGTGTCAGTGAAAGCATTCATGCAGACCAGCAGAGCGGATCCTGGTATTGTGAAGTCTGAAGTGAAGAGTACCTGGTGTGGTTTTCTCCCCTCCTCGCTTTATTATTTATCTCCTTACCCGTTGGTGTTCCCTCTGTAGTTGTAGAGTGAGTTTTGTATGCAAGGTGGTCTTTTGTTTTACCCCTTGTACTGTCTCGTTCGTCTTATACTGTGTGTAGGCATTTACCTTCCCGTCCCCTGTGGTGGTGATCAGGGTCCTTCTCAGGACTAGATTACTGAGGGTCAGGGATTCACAGGAGATAGGGTTACGCTGGCGGCCTGGACCTCTGTACCATCAACAGTACCTCCAGGTAGAGGGATTAGTCAGGGCCCCAGCTTAGGGTCAGCATAGACCCCGGACCTCCTGTATACAGTGACAGCGTGACATTTTCACCGACCATACTAAAGATTCTCTCCAGCCGCCATGGATCCAGTAGCCAGTCTAGCTCGGCAGTTGCAGAGTTTGTCCATGGAGCTGGCGGACGTTAAGTCCAAGGTTTTGTTCCCCCTGGAGCAAGCCGGACCTGAACCTAAAGTAGCTCTCCTGACAGGTTCACTGGAGGGCGGGACAAGTTTTTTGCTTTCCGGGAGGCATGTAAATTGTACTTTCGGCTGCGACCTCGGTCATCGGGGAGTGAAGATCAAAGGGTGGGAATTGTCATCTCGCTCCTACAAGGGGACCCCCAATCATGGGCGTTCTCGCTTCCCCTGGGCTCCCTGGCTCTCCAGTCAGTGGATAGGTTTTTCGCAGCTCTGGGTCTTGTATATGATGACCCGGATCGGGTCTCCCTTGCTGAATCTAAGTTACGTAAGATACAGCAGGGAGATCGTCTGGCGGAGGAATTCTGTTTGGAGTTCCGTAGGTGGGCCATGGATACCCAGTGGAATGACCCGGCTCTTAGGAGCCAGTTTTGTCAAGGTTTATCTGACAAATTAAAGGATGTGCTGGCACAGTATGACCCTCCCACGTCACTGGAAGCCGCTATGGTCCTTGCTATTCGCATCTACAGACGGCTTCGGGAGGGGTAACTCCGCCCCCTGTGATGACTCCACCTTCTACTAGGTCCCCTTATATGGAGATTCCCCTGGTCAGTCCAGAGGAGCCTATGCAGTTAGGAGGGACATCATTCCGAGGGAGGGGATCGGCAGTGCACCGCAAGACAGGAAGGTGTTTCTTCTGCGGGAAAAAGGGACATTTTATTGGGGGGTGTCCATCCCGTCCTTTGCAGAGTGAGAAGTCGCCGGAAAACTATTGATCCCAGGTTGTGTGGTGGACGACAATCTGGGAGTAAGTATTTCGTCCCCAGGTCTGTCTCAATTTCTCGTACCGGCGGAGGTGGTGGTGGGTACGAGAACTGAGAGGATATCTGTTCTTCTGGATAGTGGGGCCAGGGCTAATCTGGTGGACGCTCGGTTTGCCCGGGTTCAAGGTATGCGACTGAGTGTATTGGCTAAACCCATCCCCATATTCTCGATCGACGCCAGGCCTCTCGGTCAAGGTAGTTTTTTGCAAGCCGTGCATAACATAGATCTTCGAGTGGGGGCGATACATAAAGAATTGTTGTCGTGTTATGTGTTGGAGGGTCTTCTCACTCCTATAGTGTTTGGCCTTCCTTGGTTAACTAAGCATAACCCGGTTATTAATTGGCAATCCAGAGAGATAAGCCAGTGGAGTGAATTCTGTAATAAAAACTGCATGAACACGGTCATCTGTGCGGTCGCGCCTAGGGCCTTACCTCCATTTCTGGTGGACTTTGAGGATGTATTTTCGGAGAAAGGGTGTCAAGAACTACCTCCTCATCGCGCGTATGACTGTTCTGTAAAATTGCTCCCTGAGGCCAAGTTACCGAAATCTAGGTTGTATAACTTTTCTGGTCCTGAGAGGCAGGCCATGAAGGATTATATTTCGGAGAGTCTGGCTAAGGGGCATATTAGACCTTCATCTTCCCCGGTGGCCGCGGGGTTCTTCTTTGTGAAGAAGAAAGATGGAGGCCTACGCCCTTGTCTGGATTTCCGTGAGCTTAATCGGATTACGGTCCGAGATCCGTATCCGCTCCCACTTATTCCCGATCTCTTCAATCAGATCGTGGGCGCCAAATGGTTCTCTAAGTTGGATCTCAGGGGGGCGTATAATCTGATTAGGATGAAGGAGGGGGATGAGTGGAAGACGGCGTTTAACACTCCGGAGGGGCATTATGAGAACCTTGTCATGCCATTTGGTCTGACTAATGCCCCGGCGGTGTTTCAACATTTTGTAAATGACATCTTTCGCCATCTAATGGGACAGTTTGTGGTCATATATCTGGATGATATCTTAATTTACTCGCCGGATCTTGTGTCTCATCAGGAGCATGTTAGGCAGGTGTTACAGATCTTGCGGGATAATAAACTGTACGCCAAATGGGAAAAGTGTGTGTTCGCCGTACAGGAACTTCAGTTTTTAGGATTCCTGGTGTCAGCATCTGGTTTTCGTATGGACCCTGGGAAAGTGCGGGCAGTTCTTGAGTGGGATCTGCCAGAGGATCTTAAGGCATTACAACGTTTCCTGGGGTTTGCTAACTACTACCGGAAATTTATTCGTAATTTCTCGTCCATAGTTAAACCTCTCACAGACATGACTAAAAAAGGGACGGATTTTTCAAGGTGGTCTGACAAGGCTTGTCAAGCGTTTTCCTCCTTGAAAAAATGTTTTGCTTCGGCACCCATACTCATTCAACCAGATGCGTCACAGCCGTTCATTGTGGAGGTAGACGCTTCTGAGATAGGGGTGGGAGCGGTATTATCTCAAGGTCCGTCCCCTGGTAAGTGGCATCCGTGTGCCTTCTTCTCTAAAAAATTGTCGTCCGCTGAGAGGAATTACGATGTCGGCAATAGGGAACTCTTGGCCATTAAGTTAGCTTTTGAGGAGTGGCGTCATTTTTTGGAGGGGGCAGTACACCCGGTCACCGTCATTACCGATCACAAGAACCTGCTATATTTAGAGTACGCAAAACGTCTGAATCCCAGACAAGCTAGGTGGTCGTTGTTTTTTACCAGGTTTAATTTTGTCGTCACATATCATCCTGGGTCAAAAATTTAAAGGCGGATGCCTTATCTCGCAGTTTCCCTGGGGCCGGGAAGACGGATGACCCGGTTCCTATCCTTCAGGAGGGGGTGGTGGTGTCGGCAGTATGCTCTGAGCTTGAGGAGGAGGTATTGGAGGCTCAGGGGGACGCCCCTGTTGGACCTCCAGGGAGACTGTTTGTTCCTGATCAGTTGCGACAAAAGGTAATCGAGGCACACCATAATTCAGCTTTGGCAGGACACCCAGGGAGTAAAGCAACTGTGGATCTCCTCTCGCGCCGGTTTTGGTGGCCTAACTTACATAGGGAGGTGGTAACTTTTGTCGCGTCCTGTGGGGTTTGTGCGCACTCTAAGACCCCACATACCCGTCCATCTGGGGCCCTCTTACCATTGAAGATCCCGGAGCGTCCGTGGACTCATCTGTCTATGGACTTTATTACGGACCTCCCGCCGTCTTCGGGTAAAACAGTCATACTCATTGTAGTGGACAGGTTCAGCAAGATGGCACATTTTATCGCTCTTCCTAATGCTAAAACTCTTGCGCAGGTGTTCATTGGGGAGATTGTGAGACTTCACGGGGTACCCTCTAATGTGGTGTCGGATCGGGGGTCTCAGTTTGTGTCCAAATTCTGGAAGGCATTTTGTACACGGCGGGGGATGCAGTTATCATTTTCATCGGCTTTTCATCCGCAGACCAATGGTCAGACAGAGCGTCTGAACCAGAGCTTGGAGACATATCTCTGGTGTTTTGTGTCAGAGAACCAGGAGGACTGGGCTTCTTTCTTGCCTCTGGCGGAATTCGCTCTTAACAATAGGCGGAGCGAGTCCACTGGTAAGTCCCCGTTTTTTGGGGCATATGGTTTTCACCCCCAGTTTTGTACTTTCAATAGGGGGGGCTCTTCTGGGGTTCCTGAGGAGGAACGATTTTCGTCATCACTTGCTTCTGTGTGGAGAGGAGTGCTGAATAATCTGAGTACTATGGGGAACCGATACAAACATATGGCTGATAGGAGGAGAGTGTCTGGTCCGGACCTAAGTGTGAACGATCGGGTATGGTTGTCTACCAAGAATATAAAACTTAAGGTTCCCTCCTGGAAACTGGGTCCCAGGTTCATCGGGCCATACAGGATCAGTTCTATAATTAATCCGGTGGCATTCCGTCTTGACCTCCCCCTACGTTTAAAATTCACAATGTGTTCCACAGATCATTGCTTAAGAAGTATGTGGCGCCGGTGATACCATCACCTTTACCTCCTCCTCCTGTGGTGGTCAATGGTAACTTGGAGTTTCAGGTGTTGAAAATCATCGATTCACGTCTGAATCGCCGGTCCCTTCAGTACCTGGTTCATTGGAAGGGGTATGGTCCTGAGGAGAGGACGTGGGTTCCTGCGTCGGATATTAACGCAGACCGATTAATTCGGGCCTTCCACACAACTCACCCAGATAAACCTGGCCCTGAGGGTCCGGAGGCCCCTCGTAGAAGGGGGGATACTGTCACGGGTGTGTCACCACGAAGATCGTCGCGATTACACAACCTGACTTCTCACAGCTGAGTTTTTGGTGCTTGGTGTTTTTCGGCAGTGAGGGAGTTAATTCTCCCTCTCTCTGTGCTAGACGAGGCCCAGCCTCACCCAGCTGCAGTTTATGCTGCAGTAATGGGATTCCTTCAAATACCTGCCAGTCTGCTAGGGAAGTGTCGGTGAAAGCATTCATGCAGACCAGCAGAGCGGATCGTGGTAATGTGAAGTCTGAAGTGAAGAGTACCTGGTGTGGTTTTCTCCCCTCCTCGCTTTATTATTTATCTCCTTACCCATTGGTGTTCCCTCTGTAGTTGTAGAGTGACTTTTGTATGCAAGGTGGTCTTTTGTTTTACCCCTTGTACTGTCTCGTTCGTCTTATACTGTGTGTAGGCATTTACCTTCCCGTCCCCTGTGGTGGTGATCAGGGTCCTTCTCAGGACTAGATTACTGAGGGTCAGGGATTCACAGGAGATAGGGTTACGCTGGCGGCCTGGACCTCTGTACCATCAACAGTACCTCCAGGTAGAGGGATTAGTCAGGGCCCCAGCTTAGGGTCAGCATAGACCCCGGACCTCCTGTATACAGTGACAGCGTGACAGCCAGCTAATAAAAATAAGCCATAGTTGCTATCAGGTAAGAGGTGGTTTTCAGAGCTTCCCGTCCAGTGACCACAGATTACTGGTGCGGCCAAAGGACCAAGTCCTGTGAACGGATTTGCACCAACTTTAGTACTGTGATGACTTGTGTTCTGAAACTGTTAAACTGTAAAGCGCTGCGGAATATGATGGCGCTATATAAATAAAGATTATTATTATTATTACTGTCTAGCACTTTTTAAGTCAACGTTTAGAAATGGTCCTTGTATAACAACGATTACAAACTTTCCACAGTTACTGGTGGTGGTGTTAACTTACTTACTGTACCACTTCATGATCCAGCACATGGGAAAGTGTTGTGAGATGTAACATGTATCATCTTTGCATCATTAGTCATTATTATCTTCTATAGTTTTATGCTGTTTTCTTGTTTTTTTTTTCCTCGCCATCTTTTCTTTGATGTTTGGTTCATGCGATATGTCTAATCATATGAGTGTCAGTCCATAATGCTGGTTGGTTCTCCATAATATACTCCACTCCACTCCAACAGACTGTGTGTATTAGAAGACCCTACTGAAGATGGCACCACACACTTCTTTCTCAATGTTAATTTTTGTTTTCTTCTATAGCAATGCAGCTAGCAGGAGGAAGACTCGTGTAATGCAGTCTAATAAGAATGTTTAATAGATTTTGAGGTTGAAAGTAGACTTAATTATGAATTCAACTTATAGTCTGACATATTGATCCAGATGAAGGTAAAACCCCATGGGGAAGAAGCTAATAGCTCTATATTGTCATGCCTCGGTTTCAAAACTCGATCTTGTGATTTCTTTGCAGCGAGGTCGATTTCCCTCTCTGCCGAGCCACAGCCTGTGTGATCTCTGTCCAACTGCTCGTACTTCTCGTCTTTGCCTTCCTTTCTTTGCTTCTATTTGGGTGTCTCTCATTCCCCATTTTGTTCTGTCCTATAACAGTTTTGCTCGCTATACTTCACGGCATCTTCTGCTATCAGATAAGATATTTTCTGCTTTTATTTTTGTGCTTGCTTTTTGCATTGTTCCCTGCACTTCTGTGGAGGTCAGCCAGGTCCCCTCCGGGGGGCCTGAGCTCCTCACAGTTTTTCTGCAGCCACTGTTATTTGTTCATTTTCTTTTTCCTGTTTTTTCAGTGGCTGCGGCTTGGTTTTGTTCACACTGAGATCTGATTTAGTGGGTGGCGAGATCCTGTGATCTCAGTATTTTTGTAATCAGAATTGTTGGATTTTTGTAGGGTTTTCTGGGTTGCAGAAAGTAATCTCTCCTGTCCTATCCTATTTAGTCAGCTTGTGGCCCCAGCATTTGCTCAGTCTATTTTCTGCCTATGTTTGTATTTTCATCTTGTCTAACCGCCATTACATGTTTGGGGGCTTCCTATTTTCTTTGGGGATCTGCTCCAGGGCAGATAGCTTTCATCTTTCTGCCTTTAGGTGTAGTTATCTCTCAGGCTGTGACGAGGCGTCTAGGATCAACGTAGGAACGCTCCACGGCTACCTCTAGTTGTGTGGTTAGTTTAGGAATCTGCAACCCATTAGTTACCAACATCTCAGGTGTTCGGCGGCCCGGCTGTTGTTCCTGTCCTCCTCAGCTACCTAACATAACACTTCTCCTTTCTTCCACGTTTGGGGTCTGGGAGGTTTTCACTGTCCTTTTATTTTTGGCTCTCTGTATTTTCTCCTGTGTGAACGTGTTTAGTTTCTTACCCTGGGGTCTTCCTGCACGCTCTCCTTTCCCTTTGTAGGATTTGTGTGCGGCCTCCTCTCAGGAGGTACGAGAAACCCCATCAACGGCCTTTTAGGAAACCAGGTGTTTTTTAGTTGAGCGGCTAGAGACATTTCTACTCTTAACAGAGACCAGATGGGTGTAGGTAAGGCATCTTCCTTTAATCCTTTCCTTCATCCATTATTTTGTGTGAGCTTGTGAACACATATTATGGGAAAAATTCCTTCCTGCCTCCACATACGACAATCAGACTAGCTCCCTGGATCAATGCACCATCACAAAATTTAGTACCCATCCTGCAATATTATATCTTCCGAAAATGGTATCAATGCTCCTCTTGAATTTTAGTAGTGAATGAACCAATACCACATCATGTGTCAGAGAGTTTCATATGAAAAGGTAACCGTGTGCACAGCCAAAAAGAGAGGTGCCCGAGTAGGTTCCTACACCGTAACTAAATATGAAATGAACTCGGCACTCAACTTATGTGTATGAGATATAAGGTTTTTATTCACAGTAGTAGCGAAACGTTTCGGTCCTATATCATGGACCTTCATCAGTCACACAAACTACTGCATAAAGGGTTAATCCACAATGGGAAAAGGAGAAGCTGGATGCAGCCAGTGGTGGTAGATAAGAATGAAGCCAAATGTCGCAAGTCTGAGTGCGGTGGACACCGCGTCCCATGCAGAGATCACATTCACCGCTGGACTTTATCCCACAGGATATCGGCTCAAATAGAGACATTTGGCTTCATTCTTATCTACCACCACTGGCTGCATCCAGCTTCTCGTTTTCCCATTGTGGATTAACCCTTTATGCAGTAGTTTGTGTGACTGATGAAGGTCCATGATATAGGACCGAAACGTTTCGCTACTACTGTGAATAAAAACCTTATATCTCATACACATAAGTTGAGTGCCGAGTTCATTTTATATATAGAGAGTTTCATAGTCTCACTGCTCTTACAGTAAAGAATCTGCATCTGTGATTATGATTAAACCTTCTTTACTTTAGACATAGAGGATGCCCCCTTGTCACCGTTGCTGGCTTAGGTGTAAAAATATCGTTAGAAAGATCTCTGTATTATCTTCATATATATTTATACATTGTGATAAGATTTCCCCAAAGCTTTTGTTTCTACAAACTGAATAACCCTAAATTTGATAACCCGTCTTCTGCAGTCCACCCATTCCTTTAATAACCTTGTTTGTCTGTGCAGCCGCTCAAGTTCAGGTATGTACTTTTTATCCACCAGAGACCAAAATTGTACCCAGTATCTAAATGTGTCTGCACTAGTGACTTATATAGAGGCAAAACAATGTTTTTCACATAAGCACCTCTGCCTCTTTTAGTGCATGCCATTATTTTACTTGCCTTGGCAGCCGCTGCCTGGCACTGATCACTAAAGTTTAGTTTACCGTCTACCCATACGGCCAAGTCTGTTTTAGTGAGTTTTAACCGGTGTCTTACAATTTAGCACATAATTATATATTTTATTTCCTCTGCCCAAGTACATGACCTTACATTTATCTACATTAAACGTCAATTGACATTTCTCAGCCCAAGCTTCCAGCTTACATTAATTCATCTGTAACTTTAAATTATCCTCCCCTGTATTGATTACGTTGCGGAGTTTAGTATCACCTGCAGATATTGAAATTCTGCTCTGTATGCCCTCTCCATGGTCATTAATAAATGTTAAAAAGAAAAGGGCCCAATGCTGATCCCTGTGGTACACCAGTGTTACCTGTGACCCAGTCCAAGTGTTGTCCATTAATAAACACTGTTTGCTTCCTATCACTGAGCCAGTTGTTAACCCAGTTGCACATATTTTCCCTTAGTCCCATTACTCTCATTTTATGTACCAACCTTTACTGTGGTCTTTGAAAAGTTCATATAGACAACATCCCCTGCGTTTCCCTAGACCAGTCTGGAATTTACCCCCTCACAGAAGTTGATCAGATTATTTTGACTTGACCGATCCATCAAAAACCCATGTTGATGTTGGGTCATGAGGACATTCTTATTGAGATACTTCAGGATAGCATCTCTTAGAAAACCTTCAAGGATTTGACCCACAGTAAAAGTTACAGCTCAGATTTTGTCCATATTTTTAAAATTGGCACCACATACGTGTTGTTAAAGAAAGTGTCTTTTTTTCATTTGATGTTTGAAGGACCTGGAAATGAACCTTGTGTTGCTAAAGTGGCAAAAAAAAAAAAGATTCCGCACCTTCTTCAGCACAGTCCAAGGTTGGTGGCCTGCCTCATCAGGTTTAATAGGATTCTGTTGCGAAAACTATATAAGGTATGGCTCAGTGGTTATCTATTTTGCGTTGCCGCGCTGGGGTTCTGAGTTCAAATCCCACCAAGGATAACATCAGCCAGGAGACTGTATGTTCTCTCCATGTTTGCGTGGGTTTCCTCCTTCTCTCCAAAGACATATTGATAGGGAATTAGGATGTGAACTCCAATGAGGACAGTGATGATGATGATGTCTGTAAAGCGCTGCAGAATATGATGGCGCTATAAGAGAGTAAAATAAAACTATTCGAACAGGAAATGCCAACCTGTCTTACAGTCAATTGTTATGGACAAATTCATGATTTGAGGTGGCAGGCAGTAGCAACTGGTGTCCATAAGGAAAAGTTATTGCATTTAGATGGGGGTTGGATATTCTAGGATTTCTTTTTGTACTGTGATGAAAGTTCTTTGGCATGTACCAGATAAACGGTTGGTTGCAGCTTGCTTTAAAGAAAAATCCTTTGTGTGCCAACCATCTAACTCATAAGATGTCAATCCCACAAGTTGAAGTATGGAAGTATAGTGAAAAAGTAAATAGGACAAAGGGCCGGTAGCCGGGCGTTCCACTCCATAACGTCACGTTCGGCAGAGAACCACGTATTAATGGAGCGATTGACGCTGTATGTGGCAACGTGACAGTGAGGGGCTTAGGCTGCTTTCACACATCAGGCTTACCTATGGAGCCGGACCACATTCTCTCTCTCTCTCTCTCTCTCCTCTCTCTCTCCTCGGTCCGGACATTCGTACCTGCATTTTTCAACAGAAAATTTTCTTTTTCCGGGTTGAAAAGGTCAGGTCGGATCAGGCAAAAAACCTCATCAGTTGCATCAGTTTTTTTTAAAATCAGCGCCGGATCCGTCCTATCAGGCATAGGACGGATATGACTGATTCAAAAAAAATTATGTGTGAAAGTAGCCTTAGTGAATGGGAAACCCAATCAAAAGTGCCCGAAACAAAGAAGACAGAAAAGCCATCCAGATGACCGGCAGCGGTGGAACAAGTATGGGGAGAGCCGAGGAGAGGTAAGTATTTTTTGGAACGCCTTGTTGGCCCTCTATAATGCAGCTAAACAATAGCCCACCACGTGGCAATGTGCAGGGTTTGCAGTGAATCACAAAAAATTCTGACTTGGTTGAATCTGAAATTTGTGTAAAAAATCTCTAAACGCAAAGGTATGACATGATCGTTAAGAGGGTTGATCACTTCTTAGACAAAACCTACAATATTTCCTCACGTAAAATAAAAAAACCTTATACTCCCCGTCGGTGATACTCAGTTAGCACACGAGTTGCCAAAAAAAGTTGCCAAAACTGGTTACAGACAAAACTAAAGAGCATTAGTGAATATAAAACAAAAAAAAAAAGGAAAAGTGACTAAATCGCAAATGATGTATGGAGGGCCCAATGTTTTTGGTTCACGGATAACAAAAGTGACATTTTTGTGCCGATTTGGAATATATAAATGTTTTAAATCTTTTGGCATATGTCGGGGAAAGGGAAGTGAAAAAATAATGTGTGAAGAAAACTTACATGGAAGTTGCATGGCTGCGAACATATCGGCGCAGCTGCTATTAAAGCCCCAACCTTTAAGAAAGTTTTTTATTTTTAGTCGCGTTCTTTGTAGTGTCTAAGCTTACGGTACATTTTTCTATTACCTGTAGTTTGCAGACTATATTGTTTGCCCTGGGCTGTACACAAAGACTAAAATATACAAAGATGACAGACCCTGAATTGACAGCTGCACAGATATAAAAAAAAAAAACACACCCTCGCTATCACTCCCTTTTTTAACACCCTGGTGATTAATCATCTGCAACGATTTTTTTTTTCTCCCAGAATAAACAATTCTGTTACACATGGGCAGTGATTATATTTCTGTCAGGGTATAAAAAGGTAGCAGCGGCTTACTCATGCATGTGGTACAAGGAATCATTTCCACCCATGAAGAAACATAATACCCTTCATAGGAAACGCAGTTTCTCTATAATCCATATCCACAGGGTCCATAGAGGGAGGTATACTCATGTCTTCCACCCTCAGAAATTACTATGCAGCTGTCATGACCACATGCATCGCTTTCTGTCACCGGATTTAAATGTGACATAAAAAAAAGCTTCTTCTAAACTCTTCCTTTTTTTAGTCTTTTTTTTAAGGGTGCCAGGAGTCTTCACAATTCACGATTATAGTCAGACGGGTAACGATAAGGGGCATTGTCACGTAGCGGTTTAATAGATTGTTACAAAGTTGATTTGAAAGGTTCCGCTACATCAGATAGTTGAGATCACTATGAATAAAGAAAGAGCTTTGCCACCAGGACATGTTTCACTGATGGTATATTGTAAAGTATGACTGGTAGGGATCCAAGTGACCCCACCAACGAGGAGAACATATTGGCAACTTTGCTAGAAAAGAGCCATCAGATTCGCCCAATTTGTAGAGCCTCTCCATGGTTGGAGCAAGGTCCTTCGAAAAGACAAGTAGCAGAAGGCATGGTTCCACTCATCTACAGATCATAGCAATCATACCCCATCTGAGTGGGTATTTAATTAGCAGAAAATTATATCTCGGTGCAAAAATATTGCAGCAAATTAAACCAAGATACAATTGGTGTAAAAAAAATGCAAAGTTTCCCCAGAATGCATATTAAGCCTTTTTATATAATTATTCTACCTAAATATGTTAATGGTAATAATTTGGAGAAAAGTTTAGGAATGTTTCTTTTTTGTAGGATAATTTTGTTCTTCAGTTTAATTTTTTTTTTTAAATATACCATAATATAAAAATAAATGATAAAATAAAAAAAACAGAATGAATTGGCGCATAGAGACACACACCCCTCAACATTGAAATTGCAATGACGGCGTTCCATTATGAAGCTTTCTTTATGGAATTGCTCACTTGGTCTTCAGTTGGAATAGAGGCTGAAATGGAGGTCTATCCTCCTCAGCAATAAGTCCTGCTTTTGTCTTGGACTCGGTGATAGCTGGAGATTTGTCTGGAGACCACATTGGCAATGCCATTAATTTAGGTCATTAATTGGCAATGTCATGAAGAGTCCTTCATGAGGGAACATCACACAAGTGCTACTCCTGGGATTATGGTGCGATGTGACATAATGTCAAATACAAGATCCCTCTAGTGTTCATTCTAGGTACACTCAGTTACATTGATTTGGTTGTGGAACTATTGGTTCAGCAGTTTCTCCAAAGTGTCCCAGGAGCAAATTTTCAACTCAACAATGCCAGGCTCCATGATGCTCTTGCTACTGTGAGCGGACTGTGTGGCATCTCCAGACTTGTCTCCCGTCGAGCACATCTGCGACGTCATTGGTCCATAATTGCACAGGAAGCTACCAACAGCAGATCTGCATTATTTGCCCAAGTGCATTCAGCAGCAGAACATTCCTCAGAAGACCATTAGTAATCTCACTAATAGTAGCTGAGGCTGTAAGTGTGGGGATAACTATGTCTGGTGCTCATACTCCAAGCTGAATAAATCGAGAGCTTGAAAACTTTGTTTCCATTTTCATCATTTGCAAATCATGTACTGATGGTGGTTTTGATGCTGCATTCATGTACTGGTGCTGCATTTATGTACTGACCGTGTTTCTGGCACTGGATTCATGTACTGACAGTGGTTCGGCACTGTATTCAAGAACTGATGGTGGTACTGGTGCTGCATTCATGTACTGACAGTGTTTCTGGCATTGCATTCATGTACTGACAGTGGTTCCGGCACTGTATTCAAGAACTGATGGTGGTACTGGTGCTGCATCATGTACTGACAGTGTTTCTGCATTGCATTCATGTACTGACAGTGTTCGCACTGTATTCAAGAATGATGGTGCACTGGTGCTGCTTCATGTACTGACGGGTTTGTGATGTATCATGTACTGATGGTGGTTCTGGTGCTGCTTTCATGCACTGATAGTGGTTCAGGAGCTGCATTCATGAACTGACGATGGTTCTGATACTGCATTCATGTAGTGAACGATGGTGGTTCTGATGCTGCATAATTACACAGTAACAGAAAAGTGTCACCACACTAGCCTGTTTCATATTTATGCTGACAAAATGGATTTGGCTGTGTCTCAGAACCTCTGCTCATTGGGGGGGGGGGGTATTGATGAGCAAATGGAAGTGTCAGGTCTTCTGCCCATGACCCTGATTCACAATTCATAGTGAGGCCGAGCTCGCATGGAGGTGTGATATGATGATGAGATTGACAGAGATTATGAGGTTGACGGCAGATAAGAGAGTGACGGGGGATAAGAGAGCGATGGGGGATACGAGAGTGACGGGAGATACAAGGGTGACCGGGGATATGAGGGTGACAGGGGATACGAGGGTGACGTGGGATACGAGGGGGACTGGGAATATGAGGGTGACAGGTGATACGAGGGTGACGGGATAATACGAGGGTGAGGGGGCATACAAGGGTGACCGGGGATTCGAGGGTGACCGGGGAATATGAAGGGGACAGGGGGATACGAGCGTGACCACTTGATTCTCCTCTGTTTTCTGGACATGATTGGTATGTAGTGTTTATTTTTTGGTATCTATATTATTTTGATGTTAATTTTTTTCTTTTTTAGTTGGATATACTTGGGCGACCATGGGATGAGGGGACTCTGTGTCCCAAATTTGGTCCGTGTGGATTGCAGTTATCCCCCTGCCCTTTGTTCGCCCGATGATTCCCCTTTTTTCTGCAAATATGTAGTATATCATTTTGTATTGTTTAAATATTGATTTATTCATGTTTTTTTTGGGTAATAATATATCAGCTGCATCATGTACAGTGATGTTTTCTATATATTTTGGACCATTATTTTTCTATTAGGTATGTTATGTGTGGGTTGCCATGCATGTGGCACCACACAGCTGGCGTCATGTCCTGGTGATTTGCCTTGGCGCGTGTGCACACTCTGCGCGGTGGGATCACGTGACTTTGGGGCGGAGGTGGTGTGATCATATGCGAGGGGCGGGGACCGGTGACGCGACGCTATGAGTGATGTGTTCCTTTTGGAAATACACTGATTGGTCCAAATATATAGGTATGCTTAGAAGCCGGCTATTACTCCTTGTCTTCCTGGTGTATGCGCATTGTCCCCGCTTCTGTAGTGATGGGGTCATGTGACTTGTCACGTGGCGTCACACACATGGAGCGGGGCGGTGCTTTGGTGCGCTTGTGGGTGGTGACCGGTGACGTGACACCATGATGGTGTTGCCCCTCTTGTGTGAGTACACCCGATTGGTTTATATATATGTGCACTTTGGCGCTAGTTACATACTATGTGATCTATTGGCCCTCAGCCATTGTTTACTATATGTTTATGCCATCTATATGGTGATTGGTGGGTTGCTGCTATGACGACTATGATGCATATTGGGGATCGGTTCAAATACATGGGGCGTTCGATACCTGTTTATGTTCTATTGTGGGTTTTTGTACATTTGATATCTATTTGAGTGGATGTGATTTTTTTAATAGTGTATTTTGATATGGATTGTACATGATTATTGTTTTTAATGCTATGTAATGTTTAGTGGGCAGTTCCTTACTATTGATTGGTGGACAATTGTCTATTCTCTATATAAGGCTGCCTTTTTTTGTGATGTGTATGCTTGAAAAAGACCTATGAGGGTTGAAACGATGCATCTGGCAAAATAAAGAAACCTTTTTAAACCTTCCCCCGCATTGGCATGCTGTTCTACCTCATCTTCTCTGGTATGTACCCGTCCATTTGGGTCCAGTGGAATCGAACGTGCATCCGTATTCTGCAGTGCTGTCAGCCAACTTTATTATTCTGGGGAAGACGGTGACGGGGGATACGAGGGTGACCGAGTACACGAGGGTGACATGGAAGACGAAGGTGACGGGGGATTCAAGGGTGACTGGGAATACGAGGGTGACCGGGGGACACGAGGGTGACGGGGGCTACGAGGGTGACGGGGAAGATGAAGGTGACGGGGGATTCGAGGGTGACGGGGGATTCGAGGGTGACCAGAGGATACGAGGGTGACCGGGAGATACGAGGGTGACCAGGAGATATACGAGGGTGACGGGGGATATGAGGGTGACGTGAAAGGGGATACAAGGGTGACTGAGAGATACGAGGGTGACGGGGAAGACGAAGGTGACGGGGAAGACGAGGGTGGCTGGGAATACGAGGGTGAATGGGAATACGAGGGTGACAGAAGATACGAGGGTGACCGGAGGATACAAGGGCGACGGGGAATATGAGGGTGACGGGGGTACGTGGGTGACTGGGAATACGAGGGTGACAGGATGAGGGTGACGGGGAATATGAGAGTGACAGGTGATATGAGGGTGATGGGATGAGGGTGATGGGGAATATGAGGGTGATGGGATGAGGGTGACGGGGAATATGAGGGCGATGGGATGAGGGTGACGGGTAATATGAGGGTGATGGGATGAGGGTGACTGGGAATATGAGAGTGACATGTGATACGAGGATGATGGGATGAGGGTGACGGGGAATATGAGGGTGACAGGTGATACGAGGGTGATGGGATGAGGGTGACGGGGAATATGAGGGTGACAGGTGATACGAGGGTGATGGGATGAGGGTGACGGGGAATATGAGGGTAACAGGTGATATGAGGGTGATGGGATGAGGGTGACGGGAATATGAGGGTGACAGGTGATACGAGGGTGATGGGATGAGGGTGACAGGGAATATGAGGGTGACAGGTGATACGAGGGTGATGGATGAGGGTGATGGGGAATATGAGGGTGACAGGTGATACGAGGGTGATGGGATAAGGGTGACGGGGAATATGAGGGTGATGGGGAATATGAGGGTGACAGGAGATACGAGGGTGGTGGGATGAGGGTGACGGGGAATATGAGGATGACAGGTGATACGAGGGTGATAGGAGATACGAGGGTGATGGGATGAGAGTGACGGGAAATATGAGGGTGACAGGTGATACGAGGGCGATGGGATGAGGGTGACGGGGAATATTAGGGTGACAGGTGATACGAGAGTGATGGGATGAGGGTGATGGGGCATACGACAGTGACGGGGAATATGAGGGTGACAGGTGAAACGAGGGTGATGGGATGAGGGTGACGGAGGATACGAGGGTGACAGGGAATATGAGGGTGACAGGTGAAACGACGGTGATGGGATGAGGGTGATGGGGAATATGAGGGTGATGGGATGAGGGTGACAGGATGAGGGTGACGGGGGAATATGAGGGTGACAGCTGATACGAGGGTGATGGATGAGGGTGATGGATGAGGGTGACGGGTGATACGAGGGTGATGGGATGAGGGTGACACGAGGGTAATGGGATGAGGGTGACGGGTGATATGAGGGTGATGGGATGAGGGTGACACGAGGGTGATAGGATGAGGGTGACGGGATGAAGGTGACAAGAGTGTGATGGGATGAGGGTGACGGGTGATACGAGGGTGATGGGATGAGGGTGACGGATTATACGAGGGTGATGGGATGAGGGTGACGGGGAATACTAGGGTGACTGGGAATACGAGGGTGACAGGATGAGGGTGACGGGAATATGAGAGTGACATGTGATATGAGGGTGATGGGATGAGAGTGATGGGGAATATGAGGGTGATGGGATGAGGGTGACGGGAATATGAGGGTGATGGGATGAGGGTGACGGGGAATATGAGGGTGACAGGTGATACAAGGGTGATAGGATGAGAGTGATGGGGAATATGAGGGTGATGGGGATGAGGGTGATGGGGAATATGAAGGTGACAGGTGATACGAGGGTGATGGGATGAGGGTGACGGGGAATATGAGGGTGACGGGGAATATGAGGGTGACAGGAGACACGAGGGTGGTGGGATGAGGGTGACGGGGAATATGAGGGTGACAGGTGAAACGAGGGTGATGGGAAATATAAGGGTGATGGGATGAGGGTGATGGGGAATATGAGGGTGACAGGTGATGGGATGAGGGTGACGGGTGATACGAGGGTGATGGGATGAGGGCGACGGGTGATACGAGGGTGATGGGATGAGGGTGACACGAGGGTGATGGGATAGGGTGACGGGTGATACGAGGGTGATGGGATGAGGGTGACGGGTGATACGAGGGTGATGGGATGAGGGTGACGGGTGATACGAGGGTGATGGGATGAGGGTGACACGAGGTGATGGGATGAGGGTGACTGGTGATACAAGGGTGATGGGATGAGGGTGACGGGTGATACGAGGGTGATGGGGTTTCGTGGTTGATGGTATTTATAGCATAGATTACATTTTGGGGTGACAGTTGTCAGTTAGGCCTCTTTCACACTTCCGGCGGGCCCCCCGGCATTTTGCCGCAGCGCCGCATGTGAAAACCTTTCACACCTCCGGAGGCCAAAATGCGGTTTTTTGCCGGATGGTTTCTGATGCTTGGAGAGATAAGAAACCATCCGGCAAAAACAAAAAACGTAAGGCCTCTTTCACACATCCGTTTTTCTCCTTGCGGCGCCCCCGGCATTTTTCCGCAGCGCCGCATCACAAAACCGTATGCACCGCATGCGGTTTTTTTCCCATAGACTTTCATTAGCGCTGGATGGCGCCGCATGTCACTGCGGCGCGTCCGGTTGGTGCCGGATGCGGTGTCTGGTCACCGTCCGGTGTCTGGAAAAAACGTTGCATGTAACGTTTTTTGTCTGCGGCGAAAAAGCCGCGTGCGCCGGATGCGGCGCGTGCGGGTTTTTTTTACAATGAAAGTCTATGGACGCCGCAATGCGCCGCATCCGGCTTGAGCCGCATCCGGTAGCCGCATCCGGTTTTTTAATTGATATACCAGCCCACAACAAACAGATACCAGACAGATACCACCCCTCAGCAAACATAAAAAAAAAAATTTTGTGGGACATCAGACACATCCACAGAAGCCACAGAGCCAACAACGCAGCCACCGGAGACGCAGCCACCAACGCCTCAGCCACCGGACACTCAGCCACCGGAGACTCGCAGCCAGGATCCGCACCATGGAGCGCCAGGAAAACAGACGGTAAATATGCGCCCCCCCAAAATCCAAAATTTACAATACATATGTCACCAATGCTGTGTGAGCTGATGTTTATTTTTGGCACCCTGGTACATTTTATATTTCATGTTTTTTCTGTGATGGGGATTGGTTCCCCTGGTATTGTATGAAATTGCCGATGATGGGGTGGGTCCCCGAGTTTAAAATGCATTTGTTTGGGAACTTTATTGTGTATTCCCTGCTACTGTTGTGAATGTTGATAATGTAGATCTAATGGTACTGTTTTTTTGCAGTGATGTGCTTGGTCTCCCTGCGACAATATGAAATGTTGATGTATTTGTGTATCATATAATGTTTTTTTTTTTGTTGTTTTTAAATCTTTTTTTTTTGGGCCTGTGATGTGGTTGCTTGTCCTGCTACTATCTGAAATGTGCATGTGTTTACTATGGTAATGTTTATCTCCATTTTTTTTGCCAATGTTTATTTTTTGTGGCCTGTGATGGTTTTTCTACTAATGCTCTCTTGCATTTGTTTAGTATGCTAATGTTTTTTTGTTTGCAATCTTTGTTCTTTGTGGCCTGTCACGGTTTATCTACTCATGGTCTCTTGCATTGTATGCTAATGTTTTTTTGTTTGCAATCTTTGTTCTTTGTGGCCTGTCACGGTTTATCTACTCATGGTGCTATTACATTTGCATGTGTTTAGTATCCAAATGTTGTTCTACTTTTCTTTTTGTTGCAATTTTTTTTTTTTTGGGTGCCTCTGACCTTAAATGTACTCATGCTCGTATGTGAAATGTCCATGTTTTTATTATCATTATGTTTGTACTGTTTTTTTATTTTGTTATTGGGGATCGGTTGATTCAAACTGTTAATTTGTTATTTATTTTTTTGGTCCAGGGATACGGTTTAACCATGGTACTGTTGATGGGTACAAATTATTATTTATATATTTATATAGCGCCATTTATTCCATGGCGCTTTACATATGAAAAGGGGAAAAATATAGACAGGTACAATAAACATGTGCTAGACAAGGGACGAATAAGTACAGAAGGAGAGAGGACCCTGCCCGCGAGGGCTCACAGTCTACAGGGTTGATTGCATGTGGTCGGAATAATGTCCTTGTTTGAATGTTATATTTTAAAACAGGGACAATCAATACATATAAACACAATTCCTTTTTGTCTGTTAATTCCACAGCAGAAGAATTGATGCTGCTGATCCAAGGGCTCAGGAGATCCTGGATCCGAGGAGGCAAGCCAGTAGAAAGTAAATATGACATCTCCCATGTGCCTAAAAATTAAATGTTTGTTTTTCTCTTTCAGCCAGGGACAAGGAATCCGCATATATTCACTGTCCCTTTTTGTGTCCTTATTCAACAGCAGAAGAATTTAACGAGCGGCGGCGGCGGCTGAAGCGCAAGTTGAGCAGAGGGAGGAGAGGACCTCCAAGCTAGGAGGCTAGCAAGCAGAAAGTAAGTATTACAGCACACTTTGCTCTAAATTACATGTTTGTTTTTCTCTTTCAGCCAGGGCAAAGGAATACAGATATATTCACTGTCCGTTTTTGTGTCCTTATTCAACAGCCGAAGACTTCACCGGGCGGCGGCGGCTGAAGCGCAAGTTCAGCAGAGGGAGCAGAGGACCTCCAAGCTAGGAGGCTAGCACGCAGAAAGTAAGTATTACAGCACACATTTTGCTGTAAATTACATGTTTGTTTTTCTTTCAGCCATGGACAAGGAATATAAAATTTACAGTCCCTTTTTACTTAACAGCAGAAGACGTCAAGAAGAGGGGGAGGCGGCGGCTGGAGATAGACGAGAGGAGGAGAGGCGGGCAAGGAGGGAAGCCAGTAGAAAGTAAAGATTACATCCCCCATTTCAATAAAAATACATGTTTGTTTTTCTCTTTCAGCCAGGGCCAAGGAATATAGAAATATATTCACTGTCCCTTTTTGTTTCTTCCACAGCAGACAACGTCAAACAGCTGCTGCAGCTGCAGCAATGGCGGTGTTGGCGGAGGAGGCAGCGGCTGAAGCAGCGGCGGCAGCACCACCGGCATCGCCATCTCCTCCCTCCCAGCCAGAGCCAGAGCCGCCACAGCAGGACACATCTTCTTCTGGGAGCCCTCCTAGCCATCGTCAGGAATTGGCGGTAAAAATATGTATTTTTAATTTTTCTATCCACAATCCATCTGTGGGCTATATGTCTTGATTGTTTTTTTTTAATAACAGGAATCTGAAGATGACGAGGAGCTCCCAGAGGAAGAAGGACGGGTGGAGAGATACCCGGAGTGGGCTCACAATTCGTAAGTATCCTGCATCAATCGCAGAAACACAACATCACAGTACACACAACACATAGAAAAACATTTAGTACATACTTCACACAGCGGACAACACCTGCCAATATCCTAAATTTTATTTTCATTTTTAGTCTCTCGCATCTGGGAGCCAGACGGTTTCTCCCAGCGCCTCCCAAGTCGTCGTGAGACTGTCGGCGGTTCTCAACGTGTAAGTTTTTTTTTAGTGCCATTTTCTATAATTTTTCATTTGTACAAAACGTGTTATCTAAAAATGTTTTGTGCATTAATTTTCCCATTGTAACATGTATAATTTTGCAAATTTCAAACAATGTGTCTGATGTTTTTTTTTTTTTCCTTTGTTAATTTCACAGGCTTCACAGCGTGCTACCGACTCGGACACGGAGGAGGGATTGGACGTGGAGTTGATGATAGACCTGGTCCGAGAAAGGGAGCCGCTGTGGAACATGGGGGACCGCCAGCATGCGGATCAAATTGTGACACGACGGCTCTGGACAGAAGTGGCAGCAACAATGGTGCACCGCTGGGAGGACCTCAATCCTAGGTCCCAGACTAAATACCGTAAGTATAGTTCATGTTGCTGACTGTAAAGGTGTTTTTAAAAAAATTCTGTCCTTGTGTAACCAACGCTTCATGTTTTCATGATTTCCTTTGTGAAACACTATGGAAACAATGAAAACATGAACTCTGGGGACACGAGGACTAAAGTGTGGTTGTTGTATAGTAACCAATGTGTGCTTTCTCGTTTCAGGGGAGAGAATTATGAAGCGGTGGCGGTCTGTGAGGGATCGCTTTAAGAAAGGAATTAATAAGGAAATGCGGGCCCCGAGTGGATCTTCAGGACGCCAGAGCAAGTACAAATATGCACGAGCTCTGGCGTTCCTGCGTGAAACAATGGTCACCAGAAGGTAAATATAACCATAAAATGTTAACTTTTTTCTTTTACAGCCAGGGCCATTCCACATCTGTATATTAATTTTATGTTTTTGTTTCTTCCACAGCACGGTGAGCAGCACTCGGGCGCCCGCAGAGTTGGAGCCTTCTAGAGCGATCCCTCAGGAGACCGACACCGAGGACACTTGACACCCCCATCTGACCTCCCACAGTTATCGCTGTCCTCCACCACGCGGAGCACGGCCGCTCATTACATAATCTGCTGGTCAGGATAAGCCTTCCCTTTACCCACCCTTCGCCCTGCACTCAGTACCTGCACTTCCACCACCGATCCGCTGTCCCTTCCACCAGCGCTGGAGCAGCGTGGCCGCCTGCAAGCATGAATCTGCTGGTCAGGATATAGCCTTCCCTTTACCCCACCCTTCTGCCCTGCCACCTCTAGAGCGCACTTCACACAACACATCCGCTGTCCCTTCACCAGCGCTGGAGCAGCGTGGCCGCTGCATTACAGAATCTGCTGGTCAGGATATACCTTCCCTTTACCCACCCTCTGACCCTGCCACCTCTAGTACAGCTGGGTACTGCGCAGCGTCAGAAGGTCAGGAAAGAACTATGCGCCCGAGTTCTTACACATGAACGCATCTTTCCAGAACTGCCTTAAGTTGCTATCTGAACAAGTTGCCGCAGGCGTTCGTCAGATAACCACACTAGTTGGTGAGGTCAAGACACTTTGGAAACTGTGTGTTCTGAGTTAAGAACACCCCCGAACTACAGCTTTTTTAGGTCGGTTGCGGAGCGCATAGATCCGCTATCTTATGACCAGCAGATGTATGTGATGCACACGTGCCACGCTGCTGTAGTGCAGGTTGTCTCCCATCCTCAATCCACCCCAGTCATTCCACCACTTCCCCCCCCTACAGCCGCCGTCCATCTTCCCCCCCCTCCACCTGCCATACCTCCTCCCCCTCCTATTCAATATCAACCTCCCCAATACCAACCACCTCCCCAGCTCCATCAACCTCCAGTATATCAACCACCTCCCCAGGTCCAACCACCTCCCCAACTGCAGTCACCTCCCCAGTACCAACAACCTACCCACTACCAGCCACCTACCCCCTACCACACTTCTACCTACCAATCTCCTTCCCCCTTCCAAATACCTACTATGTCACCTGCTCCTCATGCACAACCCTCCACTCCACCACAACCCACCTGTTCTGCCTTGTCTTCCCATTCTTTTGGTCTTTCCACCCCTTCACCTCTTCCTGTTCCTTCCCCACCACCATCCCGTTCGTCCCTCCACACTCTCCACACTCCCACGGTCGAAGTGTCCCGCAGCCCCTCCAGCAGTATTTCCACCCCACACTACACAGACCTTTAAATATGTGTTTGTTTATAATTTTTTGCATGAAAAAAAAAAATTAATAAAAAAATAAAGTTGAATAAATAAAGTTGAATAAAAAAATAAAGTTGAATAAATAAAGTTTAATATAAAAAAAGGTTATTTCTATGTTAAACATTTGGCCAAAAGGCATAATTTTATAACAATTATATTAAAAAAAAAAATTTTCAATAAATTGTTCATTGGTTTAACATTGTTGTCTGTCTTTAATTTACAGGATGTTAAGTATTAAATTTGTTATACAGGTACAGCTAACTTTGGCTAAAAGGTTCATAAATGCAACCTTTTTTTACAAAGTTATGTCCCGGGTTTCTATTATCTTTTCACTAAAAATGTGTACTTTTTTAGATTATCCCCTACCCCAGGTTTCCCCTACTCCAGTCCTCAAGGCCCACCAAAAACATATCATGTTTTCAGGATTTCCTTTGTATTGCACAGGTGAGGCAATTATCACCTGAGCAATACAAAGGAAAGACTGAAAACTTGACATGTTGGTGGGCCTTGAGGACTGGAGTAGGGGAAACATGGCCTAGAATGTACACTTTTTTTTGACAAATGGTGAAATACTTTTGTTAATACAATTTCACCTTTTGTCCAAAAAAGGGTACATTGTAGGCCATGGGTCCCCAAATCCAGTCATCAAGGCCAACCAACAGATACTGTTTTCAGGATTTCCTTTGTATTGCACAGGTGAGGCAATTATCACCTGAGCAATACAAAGGAAACCTGAAAACAATACCTGTTGGTGGGCCTTGAGGACTGGATTGGGGAACCATGGCCTACAATGTAACTTTTTTTTGACAAAGGTGAAATATTTTTAATAAACAGCCTTGGACCAACAATGGAAAAAGTACAGTAAAAACACACAAAGGCAGACAATAAAACTATTAAAGGTTTCCTTTGTAATTGTGGGTAAAGAAAATTATTAAAAGAAACAATACATTTATCACACTCTGTCATCCTGCCAGTCAACACTACCTTCCGGTGACACAAAGTATTGAGCAAACTTGTCCCTCATTCTGGAAACCGCGACTGTACTGCGAGTGGTAATGTTGCTGTAGTCGTGCAAATACCCAACAAAAATATATGAAAAACTGAGCCAGTTTATAGAAAAATGCAAAAATAATTTTATTAGTTTACAAAAACAGTTTAAAAAGACAAAATAACAATCATTATACACAATAGTAGTAACAAAGGAGAAGGCAAAACAACCTAGATACCGCTACTCAAAATAATGAATGCAAAAAAACATAAATCACATAATGCTCAATATGATGTCAGAAAATGTATGTATGGCGATGCCGTGATGTGAATATATAGAACTGTCAATCAATGAAAAAATAAATAAAAAACAATATCTCTAAATATATATAAAGTGCACATTATATAGAGATTACAAATATAATTTTAATTAATTAACCTATCACTGTAAAAATTACTAAAAAGTGCATAGTGCAAAAATAATACAAAATACAGTGCTCAAAAATAGACAATAAAGATATAAAAATTACACTAAATACTAAAAAAGTAGACAGTTCCAATATACTACCACCGCGTCTCATAGACACATATCCAATATGAAAGAAATAATTGTGAGGAGATCAAAAGCCTGTAACAGCAGTCAGAAAATATAAATATATATATACACACATACATTTATATATAAGGGATGCGGCCAAATGCCTATATCCTATGAGTCAGTATCAACATAAAGCGTATACAAGATGTGATAAATCAATGCGTAGGGTGAGTATAGTAATTAACTGCACATGTGCAGATAATTACTATACTCACCCTACGCATTGATTTATCACATCTTGTATACGCTTTATGTTGATACTGACTCATAGGATATAGGCATTTGGCCGCATCCCTTATATATAAATGTATGTGTGTATATATATATATATATTTATATTTTCTGACTGCTGTTACAGGCTTTTGATCTCCTCACAATTATTTCTTTCATATTGGATATGTGTCTATGAGACACGGTGGTAGTATATTGGAACTGTCTACTTTTTTAGTATTTAGTGTAATTTTTATATCTTTATTGTCTATTTTTGAGCACTGTATTTTGTATTATTTTTGCACTATGCACTTTTTAGTAATTTTTACAGTGATAGGTTAATTAATTAAAATTATATTTGTAATCTCTATATAATGTGCACTGTGCACTTTATTTATATATATTTAGAGATATTGTTTTTTATTTATTTTTTCATTGATTGACAGTTCTATATATTCACATCACGGCATCGCCATACATACATTTTCTGACATCATATTGAGCATTATGTGATTTATGTTTTTTTGCATTCATTATTTTGAGTAGCGGTATCTAGGTTGTTTTGCCTTCTCCTTTGTTACTACTATTGTGTATAATGATTGTTATTTTGTCTTTTTAAACTGTTTTTGTAAACTAATAAAATTATTTTTGCATTTTTCTATAAACTGGCTCAGTTTTTCATATATTTTTGTTGGGTATTTGATTCTTTATATATATGAATGAGCATTTACTAATTGGCCTTCCTTTGGTTATGTAGTCGTGCAAAGTTGTTTCTTGATTGTGGTCCTCCAGAGAAATTGGTTCCTTGGTTAGGACAAAATTATGGAGGACCACGCACGCTTTCACTACATCATCAACAGTCTCGGTCTTCAAGTTAATTGCAGTCAAAAGGACACGCCATTTTGCTGTCATAATGCCAAAGGCACACTCCACCATCCGCCTGGCTCTTGTGAGGCGGTAGTTAAATATCCGCTTTGTATGTGTCAATTCTCTGCTGGCATACGGCTTCAATAGGTGTTGGGACAGCTGGAATGCCTCATCACCTACACAAACGAATGGCATCGGTGGGCCTGAGGTTTGAGGCAGTGGCCTAGGGGGGGGGGAAATGAAAACTGTTTCCATACAATTTACGTCCCATAGCAGATAGTTTAAACACTTGGGAGTCATTAGACCGTCCATAAGACCCAATGTCCACCGCGATAAACTTGTAGTGCGCATCTGCAATAGCCATCAGGACGATAGAGAAATACTTTTTATAGTTAAAGAAGTCAGATCCAGTTCCTTTTGGCTTTTGAATGCGGATGTGCTTTCCATCAACGGCCCCCAGGCAATTGGGGAACTGGCAGATGAGTAGAAACTGGTCTGCTATTTGAAGCCATCGCTCTGTTGTTGGCTCTGGAATAAATTCTCCAACCAAAGTATCCCACAGAGCACGACAAGTGTACTTAATTATTCCGGATAGTGTGGAGATTCCAATCCGATACTGGAAATGTAGCGATGCCAGCGTCTCACCAGTTGCCAGAAATCTGAAAACAAATTAGAAAATACAAATTATTTCAGAAACGCAGCATTACATACCAGAACTCAGCTACGACTATTGGAGATACCAAACATAATCACATCTATGACAAAGACTGTTTTATAACTACATTTGGGGATACTCATGTGGTTTCCTAGTTGGCCTGTGATGTTCAATTAATGATAAAATTACAAGTGCGCTCAAGCAACAGACCAATACATATAGCTTACCTTATAGTCACCATGAGACGCTCCGCCGGAGATATCGAGAACCGACAGTAGGTGTCTGATTTTTTAATTTGGTCTCCAACACGCTCCAGCAAATCATCAAAGTTTTCTATATTCATCCGCAGATAGGCAAAGAACTTATCTGGATTTTGTCGCAGCTCCATGTTTAGTGTGGAATAGACACCACGAGTTAATCTCTGTGACGTGATGGGGTGGATCCACAAACGGCGGCGTCTTCGCTGACGTCTAATGCGCTGCTCCTCAAACTTTCGCTCCTTCTCCAGAACGATAAACCTCAATCGATTCATCTCCGCAGTAAAATCAACAAGATTCCTGAAGATATTGCCGATAATGACATCCATGTTCGCCAATCACTTGCTACTTGCTCTTCTCTCAAAACTGCACTTGCTCCTCTACAACCTGTCAAAGAAGGGATGTAGGAGCAGTGTATATATAGGATTACAGTAGCCAATCATATTTGGAACCCCAAAAAGGGCGGTCTTAAAAAACCGGATCCGGCGCAATACGGATGCCAAACCGGATACACCGGATGAGGTTTTTTGCCGCATTCGTGAACCGGATGCGGCGAAAAACCGGATGTGGTGCATCCGGTTTTCATACAAAATACCGGATGCGGCGCTGCGGCTAAATGCCAGGGGCGCCGTTTAGGCGCCCGCCGGATGTGTGAATGAGGCCTTACATGCAGCGTTTTTTCCGGACGCCGCAATGTACATTTGCGCCGCATCCGGCGCTAATGCATGTCAATGCGAAAAAAGCCGCATGAGGCGCATCAGATTTTCAGATGCGGCGCTGCAGCAAAATGCCGGGGGCGCCGCCAGGCGCCCGCCGGAAGTGTGAAAGAGGCCTTACAGGGGAGTCACTCCTGTTGGCAGTGCGGCCGGGATTTTGTTGCAGTGATGATGAGGGAAAGCTGTCTGACATTCCTGGGGAGCTGCAGGCGCTATTAGTAGTTTCCCTCTTTCCTTGTCACATCACGAGTGTTGTCTTGCAGCCTGTCAGTCACACGTGGACACCGTCACACCGCGGACCGCTCTCCTGTCTCCTCTACTCACCAACGAAGGACGTCTGATCACGTGACAGCACAGAGGTCGGGAACGACGCGGGCCAATCAGCTGGCACGCTTCGGCCATTGTGGGCGGAGCCGCTCTGACGTGTCGGGGAAGCGTCAGATGGGAAGTGTGTGAGTTGTGTACAGCATGGCCGCCAAGGTATGTGCCCGGGGCCGGGACAGCAGAGGCCGGGGCGGGGGAACGGCGAGAGCACGGGACGAGGGCGGCGGCCGCCGGAGGGAGGACGCACTGTGTGACCTGTCAGGGCCCGGGTGCCGCGGTTATGCCGGTGACCTAGGGCCTGCCCTTGTGTGAGGAGTCAGGGTGTACTTGACAGGTGATACCTGGTGCTGGAGGGCGAGTCCTCCAGGGACCGGCGGTGCCCCCATTATATACAGCTGAGTGGTGTCCTCCAGGGACCGGCGGTGCCCCCATTATATACAGCTGAGGTGTCCTCCAGGGACCGGTGGTGCCCCCATTATATACAGCTGAGGTGTCCTCCAGGGACCGTCGGTGCCCCCATTATATACAGCTGAGGTGTCCTCCAGGGACGGCGGTGCCCCCATTACATACAGCTGAGTGGTGTCCTCCAGGGACCGGCGGTGCCCCCATTATATACAGCTGAGTGGTGTCCTCCAGGGACTGGCGGTGCCCCCATTATATACAGCTGAGGTGTCCTCCAGGGACTGGCGGTGCCCCCATTATATATAGCTGAGTGGTGTCCTCCAGGGACCGGCGGTGCCCCCATTATATACAGCTGAGTGGTGTCCTCCAGGGACTGGCGGTGCCCCCATTATATACAGCTGAGGTGTCCTCCAGGGACTGGCGGTGCCCCCATTATATATAGCTGAGTGGTGTCCTCCAGGGACCGGCGGTGCCCCCATTATATACAGCTGAGTGGTGTCCTCCAGGGACCGGCGGTGCCCCCATCATATATAGCTGAGTGGTGTCCTCCAGGGACCGGCGGTGCCCCCATCATATATAGCTGAGTGGTGTCCTCCAGGGACCGGCGGTGCCCCCATTATATACAGCTGAGGTGTCCTCCAGGGACCGGCGGTGCCCCCATTATATACAGCTGAGTGGTGTCCTCCAGGGACCGGCGGTGCCCCCATTATATACAGCTGAGTGGTGTCCTCCAGGACTGGCGGTGCCCCCATTATATACAGCTGAGGTGTCCTCCAGGGACTGGCGGTGCCCCCATTATATATAGCTGAGTGGTGTCCTCCAGGGACCGGCGGTGCCCCCATTATATACAGCTGAGTGGTGTCCTCCAGGGACCGGCGGTGCCCCCATCATATATAGCTGAGTGGTGTCCTCCAGGGACCGGCGGTGCCCCCATCATATATAGCTGAGTGGTGTCCTCCAGGGACCGGCGGTGCCCCCATTATATACAGCTGAGGTGTCCTCCAGGGACCGGCGGTGCCCCCATTATATACAGCTAAGTGGTGTCCTCCAGGGACTGGCGGTGCCCCCATCATATATAGCTGAGTGGTGTCCTCCAGGGACCGGCGGTGCCCCCATTATATACAGCTGAGGTGTCCTCCAGGGACGGCGGTGCCCCCATTATATACAGCTGAGTGGTGTCCTCCAGGGACTGGCGGTGCCCCCATCATATATAGCTGAGTGGTGTCCTCCAGGGACCGGCGGTGCCCCATTATATACAGCTGAGGTGTCCTCCAGGGACCAGCGGTGCCCCCATTATATACAGCTGAGTGGTGTCCTCCAGGGACCGGCGGTGCCCCCATTATATACAGCTGAGTGGTGTCCTCCAGGGACCGGCGGTGCCCCCATATATATAGCTGAGTGGTGTCCTCCAGGGACCGGTGCTGCCCCCATTATATACAGCTGAGGTGTCCTCCAGGGACCGGCACTGCCCCCATTATATACAGCTGAGTGGTGTCCTCCAGGGACCGGCGGTGCTCCCATTATATACAGCTGAGTGGTGTCCTCCAGGGACTGGCAGTGCCCCCATTATATACAGCTGAGTGGTGTCCTCCAGGGACCGGCGGTGCCCCCATTATATACAGCTGAGTGGTGTCCTCCAGGGACCGGCGGTGCCCTCATTATATACAGCTGAGTGGTGTCCTCCAGGGACCGGCGGTGCCCCATTATATACAGCTGAGTGGTGTCCTCCAGGGACCGGCGGTACCCCCATTATATGCAGCTGAGTGGTGTCCTCCAGGGACCGGCGGTACCCCCATTATATGCAGCTGAGTGTTGTCCTCCAGGGACCGGCGGTGCCCCCATTATATACAGCTGAGTGGTGTCCTCCAGGGACCGGGGTACCCCCATTATATGCAGCTGAGTGGTGTCCTCCAGGGACCGGCGGTACCCCCATTATATGCAGCTGAGTGTTGTCCTCCAGGGACCGGCGGTGCCCCCATTATATACAGCTGAGTGGTGTCCTCCAGGGACCGGCGGTACCCCCATTATATGCAGCTGAGTGGTGTCCTCCAGGGACCGGCGGTACCCCCATTATATGCAGCTGAGTGTTGTCCTCCAGGGACAAGCGGTGCCCCCATTATATACAGCTGAGTGGTGTCCTTTAGGAACCGGCGGTGCCCCCATTATATACAGCTGAGTGGTGTCCTCCAGGGACCAGCGGTGCCCACATTATATACAGCTGAGGTGTCCTCCAGGGACCGGCGGTGCCCCCATTATATACAGCTGAGTGGTGTCCTTTAGGAACCGGCGGTGCCCCCATTATATGCAGCTGAGTGGTGTCCTCCAGGGACCGGCGGTGCCCCCATTATATACAGCTGAGTGGTGCCCTCCAGGGACGGCGGTGCCCCCATTATATACAGCTGAGGTGTCCTCCAGGGACCGGTGGTGCCCCATTATATACAGCTGAGGTGTCCTCCAGGGACTGGCGGTGCCCCCATCATATATAGCTGAGTGGTGTCCTCCAGGGACCGGCGCTGCCCCCATTATATACAGCTGAGTGGTGTCCTCCAGGGACCGGCGGTGCTCCCATTATATACAGCTGAGTGGTGTCCTCCAGGGACTGGCGGTGCCCCCATTATATACAGCTGAGGTGTCCTCCAGGGACTGGCGGTGCCCCCATTATATATAGCTGAGTGGTGTCCTCCAGGGACCGGTGCTGCCCCCATTATATACAGCTGAGGTGTCCTCCAGGGACCGGCGGTGCCCCCATTATATACAGCTGAGTGGTGTCCTCCAGGGACCGGCGGTGCCCCCATTACATACAGCTGAGTGGTGTCCTCCAGGGACCGGCGGTGCCCCCATTACATACAGCTGAGGTGTCCTCCAGGGACGGCGGTGCCCCCATTACATACAGCTGAGGTGTCCTCCAGGGACCGCGGTGCCCCCATTATATACAGCTGAGGTGTCCTCCATGGACCGGTGGTGCCCCCATTATATACAGCTGAGGTGTCCTCCAGGGACTGGCGCTGCCCCCATCATATATAGCTGAGTGGTGTCCTCCAGGGACCGGCGCTGCCCCCATTATATACAGCTGAGTGGTGTCCTCCAGGGACCGGCGGTGCTCCCATTATATACAGCTGAGTGGTGTCCTCCAGGGACTGGCGGTGCCCCCATTATATACAGCTGAGGTGTCCTCCAGGGACTGGCGGTGCCCCATTATATATAGCTGAGTGGTGTCCTCCAGGGACCGGTGCTGCCCCCATTATATACAGCTGAGGTGTCCTCCAGGGACCGGCACTGCCCCCATTATATACAGCTGAGTGGTGTCCTCCAGGGACCGGCGGTGCTCCCATTATATACAGCTGAGTGGTGTCCTCCAGGGACTGGCGGTGCCCCCATTATATACAGCTGAGTGGTGTCCTCCAGGGACCGGCGGTGCCCCCATTATATACAGCTGAGTGGTGTCCTCCAGGGACCGGCGGTGCCCTCATTATATACAGCTGAGTGGTGTCCTCCAGGGACCGGCGGTGCCCCCATTATATACAGCTGAGTGGTGTCCTCCAGGGACCGGCGGTACCCCCATTATATGCAGCTGAGTGGTGTCCTCCAGGGACCGGCGGTACCCCCATTATATGCAGCTGAGTGTTGTCCTCCAGGGACCGGCGGTGCCCCCATTATATACAGCTGAGTGGTGTCCTCCAGGGACCGGTGGTACCCCCATTATATGCAGCTGAGTGGTGTCCTCCAGGGACCGGCGGTACCCCCATTATATGCAGCTGAGTGTTGTCCTCCAGGGACCGGCGGTGCCCCCATTATATACAGCTGAGTGGTGTCCTCCAGGGACCGGCGGTACCCCCATTATATGCAGCTGAGTGGTGTCCTCCAGGGACCGGCGGTACCCCCATTATATGCAGCTGAGTGTTGTCCTCCAGGGACAAGCGGTGCCCCCATTATATACAGCTGAGTGGTGTCCTTTAGGAACGGCGGTGCCCCCATTATATACAGCTGAGTGGTGTCCTCCAGGGACCAGCGGTGCCACATTATATACAGCTGAGGTGTCCTCCAGGGACCGGCGGTGCCCCCATTATATACAGCTGAGTGGTGTCCTTTAGGAACCGGCGGTGCCCCCATTATATGCAGCTGAGTGGTGTCCTCCAGGGACCGGCGGTGCCCCCATTATATACAGCTGAGTGGTGCCCTCCAGGGACCGGCGGTGCCCCATTATATACAGCTGAGGTGTCCTCCAGGGACCGGTGGTGCCCCCATTATATACAGCTGAGGTGTCCTCCAGGGACTGGCGGTGCCCCCATCATATATAGCTGAGTGGTGTCCTCCAGGGACCGGCGCTGCCCCCATTATATACAGCTGAGGGTGTCCTCCAGGGACCGGCGGTGCTCCCATTATATACAGCTGAGTGGTGTCCTCCAGGGACTGGCGGTGCCCCCATTATATACAGCTGAGGTGTCCTCCAGGGACTGGCGGTGCCCCCATTATATATAGCTGAGTGGTGTCCTCCAGGGACCGGTGCTGCCCCATTATATACAGCTGAGGTGTCCTCCAGGGACCGGCACTGCCCCCATTATATACAGCTGAGTGGTGTCCTCCAGGGACCGGCGGTGCTCCCATTATATACAGCTGAGTGGTGTCCTCCAGGGACCGGCGGTGCTCCCATTATATACAGCTGAGTGGTGTCCTCCAGGGACTGGCGGTGCCCCCATTATATACAGCTGAGGTGTCCTCCAGGGACCGGCGGTGCCCCCACTATATACAGCTGAGTGGTGTCCTCCAGGAACCGGCGGTGCCCCCATTATATACAGCTGAGTGGTGTCCTCCAGGGACCGGCGGTGCCCCCATTATATACAGCTGAGTGGTGTCCTCCAGGAACCGGCGGTGCCCCCATTATATACAGCTGAGTGGTGTCCTCCAGGGACCGGCGGTGCCCCCATTATATACAGCTGAGTGGTGTCCTCCAGGGACCGGCGGTGCCCCCATTATATACAGCTGAGTGGTGTCCTCCAGGGACGGCGGTGCCCTCATTATATACAGCTGAGTGGTGTCCTCCAGGGACCGGCGGTGCCCCCATTATATACAGCTGAGTGGTGTCCTCCAGGGACCGGCGGTACCCCCATTATATGCAGCTGAGTGGTGTCCTCCAGGGACCGGCGGTACCCCCATTATATGCAGCTGAGTGTTGTCCTCCAGGGACCGGCGGTGCCCCCATTATATACAGCTGAGTGGTGTCCTCCAGGGACCGGCGGTACCCCCATTATATGCAGCTGAGTGGTGTCCTCCAGGGACCGGCGGTACCCCCATTATATGCAGCTGAGTGTTGTCCTCCAGGGACCGGCGGTGCCCCCATTATATACAGCTGAGTGGTGTCCTCCAGGGACCGGCGGTACCCCCATTATATGCAGCTGAGTGGTGTCCTCCAGGGACCGGCGGTACCCCATTATATGCAGCTGAGTGTTGTCCTCCAGGGACAAGCGGTGCCCCATTATAACAGCTGAGTGGTGTCCTTTAGGAACCGGCGGTGCCCCCATTATATACAGCTGAGTGGTGTCCTCCAGGGACCAGCGGTGCCCACATTATATACAGCTGAGGTGTCCTCCAGGGACCGGCGGTGCCCCCATTATATACAGCTGAGTGGTGTCCTTTAGGAACCGGCAATGCCCCCATTATATGCAGCTGAGTGGTGTCCTCCAGGGACCGGCGGTGCCCCCATTATATACAGCTGAGTGGTGCCCTCCAGGGACCGGCGGTGCCCCATTATATACAGCTGAGTGGTGTCCTCCAGGGACCGGCGGTGCTCCCATCCTATTCACTAACACCTTGTCCAGTTGTGGTACTCCCAGCGGCTGTTCACTAACGCCTTGTCCAGTTGTGGTACTCCCAGCGGCTGTTCACTAACGCCTTGTCCAGTGGTGGTACTCCCAGCGGCTGTTCACTAACACCTTGTCCAGTGGTGGTACTCCCAGCTCCTATTCACTGACTACTTGTCCAGTGGTGGTACTCTCAGCGGCTGTTCACAAACACCTTGTCCAGTGGTGGTACTCCCAGCTCCTATTCACTAACGCCTTGTCCAGTGGTGGTACTCCCAGCTCCTATTCACTAACGCCTTGTCCAGAGTTGGTGCTCCCAATGGTTGTTCACTAACACCTTGTCCAGTGGTGGTACTCCCAGCGGCTGTTCACTAACACCTTGTCCAGTGGTGGTACTCCCAGCTCCTATTCACTAACACCTTGTCCAGTGGTGGTAATCTCAGCGGCTGTTCACGAACACCTTGGCCAGTGGTGGTACTCCCAGCTCCTATTCACTAACGCCTTGTCCAGTGGTGGTACTCCCAGCTCCTATTCACTAACGCCTTGTCCAGTGGTGGTACTCCCAGCTGCTGTTCACTAACGCCTTGTCCAGTGGTGGTACTCCCAGCTGCTGTTCACTAACGCCTTGTCCAGTGGTGGTACTCCCAGCGGCTGTTCACTAACGCCTTGTCCAGTGGTGGTACTCCCAGCGGCTATTCACTAACGCCTTGTCCAGTGGTGGTACTCCCAGCGGCTGTTCACTAACGCCTTGTCCAGTGGTGGTACTCCCAGCTCAGGACGGTGTTTATACTTCTGACAGATCCAGATTTGTTTACACCGAAGTTTATTATAAATAGCAAGTCTCCAACAAAGAGTGGTATTCCCACTCAACAGAAGATGAATCCAGTGGAGGTCATGCTACCACTTCCAGTACAACGCTGGTACTTTACTGTCCCGATGACAGTGTCCCCTCCAGGGACCGGCAGCTGACAGTGGTCCTTTAGTGACAGGTGGTACTCTCAGGTTGACCTGCGTCATTCAGTGTAAAGATTTCGTTTCCTATATACATAACTCTCCATAAAAGGGGGTTATTCCTAGAGCCCATTGAAATAACATTGGTTCGGGGGCAGCTGTTTTAGCCTCTTCATCTTGATGTATCGATTTCAGTTTACATATGAGCGGTACTCCCTGCTCTCTTATTGGATCTTATCCTCCAGAGACAGGTGGTACTCCCATTGGGAGCAGCTCATGACGTCCGTGTTAGTCTTGTAAGATCCAGCTGAAGATTTTCTGTTCCACCTGTAATGCACTGTACATGGCTTTCCATAGAAAGATGGTACTCCCAGCAGTCGCTGAATCTTGTCCCTCATGGACAGGTGGTAGTACTCCCATTACAAGGAGTTCCAAGACTGGTGGTGACATTACTTATTAGTAAACTATGTGGCTGAGTGTCTCCTTCCATAGATGGGTGGTACTCACAGCTGTGAGCAGGAAGCTGCTGGGCTCTGAAACTGAGGCCATTTGTATCAGAGCCCAGCAGCTTTATGCTGGGAGTACCACCGATCTATCACTCATTAGACCCATGGTCGGGCCGGAAGTTGAGGCCATGGTATGGGCAAGAAAATGTGACCACGATGTGTCCACCATACTGCGATCTTCGCATGCAGGTGGAATGGCCACTACCCATGATGGTGCTGGGCTTTTCTGGCTTTGAATGCTTTACTTCCGGCCTCTGCTAAAAAAAAAAAAATAAATCTGTTTAGTCTGGGGCAAGTTGTTGGTGGTACTGCAGCTCAGCTCCTGTTCACTCCAGTAGAAGCTGTGTGGCTTTGCTAATCATTGGTGGTGTCATCCCCCACAACCTGGGGTCACACATCCATGAGGCTGGCGGGTGAAGGTCAGCAGGCCCAAGGCCTGTCCATGCATTATGATCTGACGATTAAGCACGGATCCTAATGATAGCTCATCAACGGGGGAAGTCCTGGGGTAAATAAATCTGCAAAACCTACAAATTCCATCCACATTTTAACTTTACTTACGACTGTTGTATATGAACTGTTGAATTGTAAAGCGCTGCGGTCTGCGGAATATGTTGGCGCTATATAAATAAAGATTATTATCCACCACAGGGAGCCCTTATTGTAACCCCAAAGTTCTATTTCATAGAATCCTAGAATGTTAGAGTTGGAAGGGACCTCCATGTTCATCGTGTCCAACTCCCTGCTCAATGCAGGAGTCACTAAACCATTTTTTAGGTTCCAGTAAAAATGTTGCACCCTTTGACATTTAGTGCTTGTTCACATGTCCGATTTTTTTCGAGTGCTGTGTGTGGTTTTCACAGATATCACTCATACCTCTGATAGTCTACGGGGCTTTGCACGACTGAATTTTTTTTCCCTTTCATCAAGAGGTGCACGGAAAATGTCAGAGACTTATGGGTCCGTGAAAACTTCGGACCTCACTTGGATGGCATCCAAGTGCAATCCGATTTTCACAGACTGTTTAAAAGGAGATGGCGGACAAAACCTTTTTTTGTTTTTTTCCTCCAAGTACAAGGAAAAACAAGAAAGTCTGCTCTCCGTTTTTCACGTACGTGGAAAATACTGATGTCTGAATGAACCCTTACAGACTTTTTTTTTTGCACATTCAACTTTGATGTGGTTATAAATCACTAAGAGAAGCTCAGAAAAAGACATAAAAGGAGTCACAAGTCCTCCAATCTGAATGAACTCACTGATGGGTTCTCATATAACTCATTCTGCTGCAGTGTTTGTTTTGAAACCAAATTCAAAAAAATGTTTTTTAGCCCCAAATTTAAGTAAAAAAAAAAAATTCCCAAAGGAGGACTAATCCTTTTAAAGGTGTTATGGAGCAACTCTGCATCGGGAGGTGAAGTGCTGCAGATGTGGCGCTTACCTCGTGGGCATCGTGCAAGTCTTATTGGGATAGAATTCATTTGCAACATCTGATGCGACATGGGCCGTATAATCCCCTTTAAGAAGTAATATACTGTTCTGTTCACATATTATGGCGGCATTGCTTCCTGTGAGGGTCTCACGGAGATGTCATACGGCTGGGGTCTGTGCACCGTACTATGAATGGGAGTATAGATGTAGATCCGATGTCAGGTGTCGCTCCTGCAGTGTATAGTCCTCGGGAGGTCAGGGGGTCTCTTGCCCCCGGGCTGGTGTGTGGCTTCTGACTTTGACGCTGAGCAGATGGGCTGCATCCCTGGGTCTATGGCCGATTATGTCAGAACATCTGCAGTGATTGCAGCGAGATCCTGGCTCTGCTCTGCGTCCACTGAAGGTTAATGTCATTTGCCCGTCTGTTGTTTTTATTTTTTAATTTTTCTCCCCTTTGGTTTGTGTTTGTTATTCCTAGCCGGTTACCTGAGCGTTGGGTCCCGGACGCTGATCCGATGTGACAGAGGGACGGGGTAATCAGATGAGGTCTCCTGGAAGGAACGGTCGCGTGTATTTCCTGTAGGACCTGGACAGATACATTGTGGGGGGAAAACCGCTAAATTGTTTTTAATCATAAGCAACATTGTAACAAGTGGAAATCAAGTTACTGATTCTGGAAAAGTGAGAGCTGCAGTTATGTCCGCACCATAGGGAGACGGGCATAACTTTTGTCTCGTTTTCCTACACTGCACACTCGGGTCATCTGTAGGCAGAGTAGATGCTTTTGCGTCCACACAGGACAGATTCACAGCAGACTTCTTAGATTTCTATACATCTATTTGTGGAATTTATGCCGGCTACTCTGTGAACTTTGCGTTGTGCTCGTCATGGTGCAACGTGCCGCAGATTTTCGGCTACCTCTAGCCAGCTGCGTATTTGCCCTGTGTGCACCCCGTTTCAGACTCCTGTACCCACCATGTTATGGCTGTTGTCAGCAAAGCTCTGAATTAGTCTTTTGGGGTCCCCGCGATCGTGTCCTGGGCCCAGTGTGGGGAAGCTATCTTAAAGGCTGTCATGAACGGTGACCGAGGCATCTAAAGGGTATGCCACACTGAACAATATCGCTAACGGGATCGCTAAAAAACGTCACTATTTAGCGATCACGTTAGCGATGTTGTTCAGTGCGGCATCTGCCAGCGACGAGCTTCCTGCTGTGATCTCGCTCGTCGCTGGAATCGTTCCGGACCCTATTTTCTCGTCGGCGCTCCCGCTGGGTAAGTATATATCGCTAGTGTGGCACCTTTTCTTAGCGATTTAGCGGTACTTTTGTACCGCTAAAGTCGTTAAGAAGATCGCTAACGGCGATAGCGTCGTTAACTATATCGCTAAATGTGGCCGCACTTAGCGATATAGAAACAATCCCGCTAGCGATCGCATTAGTATGCGTCGTTATCGTGATCGCTAGCGGGATTGTTTAGTGTGGCAGTACCTTAAGCGGTAAAACCGTGAGCACAGTTGACTCCAATCTCAACATCCCGGTGACAAATGCTTACTGAAGGTGCCCCCCTTTTTTTTTCTCATTCATATTCCCATGGTTTTTCTCGGATTCTAAACTTCAATAGCAGCATGTCACTTTTTCACCCGAAAACCACGGTGCGTAACCATACGCATGTTATTAAACCTCTTCTGGAGCTAATGCATGTCACGTTACTCTTAATTCACACCTTTGCAGATTTTCTGTCTCCATTAGTTTTCATTAGGCCGAATCCGAAGCAGAATGTAGTAAAATGTAATCTTGCAGCGAGTCAATCCTTTGTGCACAATTGATTGTGGATTACACGCTTTACGATGCCAGGAATTAAATCTGTTAGATGCGGATTTTTGCTGTGATTTTATGTTTATCTTGTTGCTGTGATTTTTTTGTTCTTCATCAATGCCTCCGCCTTAATCATCAACCTCCATTCCAAGCCTCCCCATTATCATCAATGCCTCCCCATTGTCATCAATGCCTCCCCATTGTCATAAATGCCTCCCCATTGTCATAAATGCCTCCCCATTGTCATAAATGCCTCCCCATTGTCATAATGCCTCCCCATTGTCATAAATGCCTCCCCATTGTCATCAATGCCTCCCCATTGTCATCAATGCCTCCCCATTGTCATCAATGCCTCCCCCACCACCATCACACATGCAGTACACAAGCACTCTCTCACATACACACACACACACACACACACACACAACACACTACCTCACATCTCCTGTCCGCCGGCGTCCGCGCTCTCTGCCACAGCAGGCCGCTGAATGATGACGTCATTCAGCAGCACTGCTGTGAAAGGAAGCGCCGGCGCCCCCTGGAGACCGGAGCTGCGGCAGCGGAGGCACGGGAGAGGTAAGTATTGTGCCAGCTGCTGCCGGGGCCCTGAGCAGGCGGGGCGGGTGGCGGCGCTAACACCGCTCTCCTCCGCTAACGGGCGCCGGGGTGCCCGACGGCGAGTGGGCTCCCCGCCTGCTCAGGGCCCTGACAAACCCGGGCGCCAGGCATGATTTCTAGGCGCCACTGGCGACCTGGCGCCCGGGTTTGTCGAACCCTGTTTTAAGCCAAATGCCAATGTAAGGGTGCAGTCAGACTGCTGTATTACTCGTGTGGGGATCGTGTCCCTTCGCGCCTCAGTCTACTCTTTGAGCCTTAGGGTCACGTCTCCCTCTTCCTCCTCCAATCTTGTATCCATGTCCCCCTGGTAATAAGGGTATGCTCACATGGAATTTTTTAGCTGAAAATTCCACATCTGGAAAAGCTAAAAAAAAAAAAAAAAAATACTGTTTTTGATGCTTTTTTTTCAGTGTGGTTTTTGATGAATTTTTAATTCTAATAGATGTATCAATATGTACGGTAAGTTGTTTTTGGTGCTTTTCCGCTGCAAAAGACTTGCACAAAAAATGCACGTTTAGCAACGATTTTCTTTGGGAAAGGCACCAAATACACTGTGTTCCAAATTATTATGCAAATAATATTTTCTCAGATTTTCCCAAATTACCTATATGAATTGCAGTCATTGTAATTTTCCAGTCAAATAACTATTAGAGTACAATTGAAAGGTTTTTGTATAAACTGCCTATGATAACAGCATATTTTTAAAAAATAAAACACTCAAACTGCACTCAAAATGCATGTTCCAAATTATTATGCACAGCAGAGTTTTCAACCTTTTCATTTTAATAAAGAACAAAAAAATGGTCATTTTTGAAATTATAAGCATTAGCAGGTTATTACACACTGAAATCAAACAGTTTTCAACTCAAAACTTTATTTTAGGTGATGTTACATTTGCACATAGGATCCCTTGTTGGAAAGGAGCTTCTGAACTCTCTCGTCCATTGAATTTGTCAGGTTTTGGATGGTTTCTGCTTCAATTGTTTTGCATGAGGACAGAATACCCTCCCAGAGCTGTTACTTAGATGTGAACTGCCTCCCGCCATCATAGACACTCCTTTTGATGATGCTCCAGAGGTTCTCAATGGGGTTGAGGTCAGAGGAGCATGGGGGCCACACCATAAGTTTGTCCCCTTTTATGCCCATAGCAGCCAGAGATGCAGATGTGTTATGTGCAGCATGAGACGGTGCATTATCATGCATGAAAATGATCTTGCTGCGGAATGCACTGTTCTTCTTCTTGAACCATGGCAGGAAGTGCTGTTTGAGAAACTCAACATACACTATGGAGTTCATCTTTACCCCTTCAGGGATCCTAAAGGGACCGACAATCTCTCTCCCCATGATTCCAGCCCAAAACATTACTCCACCTCCTCCTTGTTGGCGCCGTAGCCGTGTTTGCATGGGGTGTCCATCAACCAGCAATCCTGCACTCCATCCATCTGGACCATCGAGCGTTGCACAGCACTCATCGGTGAACAAAACAGTTTTGAAATCAGTCTTCATGTATTGTTTGGCCCACGGAGCCGTTCTGCTTGTGTGCAGTGGATAGAGGAGGTCGACAGGATGGCTTACGCACAGCTGCAAACCTCTGAAGGACCCTGCATCTTGTTGTTCGGGGACGTTGGAGGCACCAGCAGCTTCAAAAACTTGTCTGCTGCTATGACAAGGCTTTTTTGCCACTGCTCTTTTAACCTGACGTAATTGCCTGTAGGAAAGAGTCCTCAATTTTCCCTTATCAGCAGGCACACGTGTGTACTGTGAATCAGCTACATTCTTCTTGATTGTGCGATGATCACGATGAAGTGTCTTGGCAATGTTGATTGTAGTCATGCCTTGACCTAAACACTCCACAATTTGTTGCTTCTCAGCAGCCGACACATCCTTTTTCTTTCCCATTTTGGCAGAAAATGTAGGCTGCTTAATAATGTGGGACAGCCTTCTTAAGTAGTCTTGCCTTTCATTGGACACACCTGCCAAACTAATTAGCACAGGTGTCTGCAATTGCTTACAGTGATATAAAGAGCCCTGACACACATCACCAGCAATGAGTTTACCTGACAAACAGAAAAATTCTTACCTTATCACTCCTAAACAATTTTTGCATAATAATTTGGAACACAGTGTAAATCAGATGACGCTTTTTTTAACACTGCAGGAAACGAGCTGCAGAAAAAAAGCTTGTTTTCCTTTGGTTTTTCTTGTTTTTTTGCTGCGGTTTTGGCATGCTAGATTTGTCTCTTGTGCATGCTGATAAAGTTTAGTGTTGGAAAAAAAAGCTCCTATTTTATAGAATCAGGTTTTGTCACAAAAATCGCAGCAAAACCTGATACCTGCGTTTTTTCACTATCCATTCCTTTCAATGGGTGAAAAACTCTGAAAGAAGTGACATGCTATATTGTGCAAATAAACATGCAAAGCACACAATCCTGAAGACAAAAAAAACCAATGTGTGTGCATGAGGTTTCTGAAATCTCATAGACTTTGCAGGTTTGTATGCTCTCATTGCACAGGTAGTAAAGTTATTTCCTATTTTCGTCTTTAAAGTTTCCCAAACTATTTTGTTTACAGCTCCTATGCAGACTGTCTCCATGGTAACAGACAAAAAATGAACTAACTTTGATCTTGAAGTTATATACCTTTCCCCCTGTCGCGTACTATGTGGCAGGTTGGCTTAAAGTAGAGAACAAGTGAAGAAAGCGTGAGGCTGCAGGGTCAGACTACATAGTTTGCGGTCTGTTACCATGGTTACCAATGTATAAACCAATGACCCCTGTTTCTTTTTTTTTTTTCTAAAACTTGTCCTAAAAAAAAAAAAAGGGGGAAAGGAAAAAAAAAAATTAAAATTTGTCGCCCTGTGAGGGAGGGGTTAATAAAGATGTTACACAGTGCTGTTGAAAGCAATAGATTGTCCATGTAATATCTGGACCAGTCGTCGTTATTCAGAGCAGGCGACTCTCCAGAGACCCTCTTTTCTCTGGATTATAGTTCCAAAGCCCTAAATGGGGGACCTGCACCTAAACTGGCTTTTCTGATGGTGAAGGACGCCATTCCCAAAGCTGAGTCACTTGCACTGGCAGTGTTACTGTTTTAGAAGTCCCTGTCTGTAACTCGCCGCTCGTCTCCATGGCTAATGGTCTGGCCATAAGTCCCTGTTATCTGCAATCCTGTTTCATTGTGCAATATTGCACGCGGTTTCTGACCTGCCGTGTATAAAATCACATGCCTTGTGCATGCTTGACTTTATTTTGTTACCTGCTTCGCGTCGTGTTTGTTCAGGATCGCAGGCACGTGGCCAAGGTTAGTAAATGATTTCAAGGTGCAGAGAGCAGGAACAGCGAGGTTATTCCGGGTCTAATGAGCCCTCTCATTGCTGATGTGTGTGTGTGTGTATATTTTTATACACTGCTCAAAAAAATAAAGGGAACACTCAAATAACACATCCTAGATCTGAATGAATGAAATATTCTCATTGAATACTTTGTTCTGTACAAAGTTGAATGTGCTGACAACAAAATCACACAAAAATCATCAATGGAAATCAAATTTATTAACCAATGGAAGCCTGGATTTGGAGTCACACCCAAAATTAAAGTGGAATGTAATGTCCTTAAAACAAGTCAAAATGATGCTCAGTAGTGTGTGTGGTCTCCATGTGCCTGTATGACCTCCCTATAACGTCTGGGCATGCTCTTGATGAGGTGGCGGATGGTCTCCTGAGGGATCTCCTCCCAGACCTGGACTAAAGCATCCGCCAACTCCTGGACAGTCTGTGGTGCAACGTGACGTTGGTGGATGGAGTGTGACATGATGTCCCATACCTGCTCAATCGGATTCAGGACTGGGGAACGGGTGGGCCAGTCCATAGCTTCAATGCCTTCATCTTGCAGGAACTGCTGACACACTCCAGCCACATGAGGTCTGGCATTGTCCTGCATTAGGAGGAACCCAGGGCCAACTGCACCAGCATATGGTCTCACAAGGGGTCTGAGGATCTCATCTCGGTACCTAATGGCAGTCAGGCTACCTCTGGCGAGCACATGGAGGGCTGTGCGGCCCTCCAAAGAAATGCCACCCCAAACCATTACTGACCCACTGCCAAACCGGTTATGCTGAAGGATGTTGCAGGCAGCAGATCACTCTCCACGGCGTCTCCAGACTCTGTCATGTCTGTCACATGTGCTCAGTGTGAACCTGCTTTCATCTGTGAAGAGCACAGGGCGCCAGTGTCAAATTTGCCAATCCTGGTGTTCTGTGGCAAATGCCAAGCGTCCTGCACGGTGCTGCAGGTCATTTTGTAGGGCTTTGGCAGTGCTCCTCCTGTTCCTCCTTGCACAAAGGCGAAGGTAGCGGTCCTGCTGCTGGGTTGTTGCCCTCCTACAGCCCCTTCCTTGTCTCCTGGTGTACTGGCCTGTCTCCTGGCAGCGCCTCCAGCCTCAGGACACTACGCTGACAGACACAGAAAACCTTCTTGCAACAGCTTGCATTGATGTGCCATCCTGGATGAGCTGCACTACCTGAGCCACTTGTGTGGGTTGCAGAGTCCGTCTCATGCTACCACGAGTGTGAAAGCACAACCAACATTCAAAAGTAACCAAAACATGAGCCAGAAAGCATTGGTACTGAGATGTGGTCTGTAGTCCCCACCTGCAGAACCACTCCTTTATCGAGTGTGTCTTGATAATTGCCAATAATTTTCATCTGTTGTCTATTCCATTTACACAACAGCATGTGAAATTGATTGTCAATCAGTGTTGCTTCTTAAGTGGACAGTTTGACTTACTTGGAGTTATATTCTGTTGTTTAAGTGTTCCCTTTAGTTTTTTGAGCTGTGTATTTAAAGGGGTTGTCTACTTTTGCAGTTCACTTATGTCGTTACACCCCCTCTATCCCAAATTCTTGAAAATAAGATCACAAGATGTCCGTTGGCTGAGACCGTCCTCATCCCACCATCAGAGTGCATATTTTTGTCCCTCATTTTTGAGAACCCCTTTAGTCTACACAACAATGGGCAACTTAGTTTGGATTATTAGTTTTCCTTACTTTCTACTTATTTTTTTTTTTTTAAAGCTTTCCTTGTCTTGGCTCATTCACAAAGGTATAGTTCTTTGCCTTCGCACCTATAGATCCGTGCTTAATTTTCTGCCCCGTTCTCATTGCGTTATCCATATTGAACGTCCCAGTAGAGAGATTATAATTCCGCAGGAGAAAAAAAAAACTCCTAAGACAAGATTGTAGCATCTTTTTTTCGTAAAATGCTTCTTTAAAATACATTCTGCATCTTTATCCTTTCCCCGATGGCTCCTGAGAAGCAATTTTGCTCCCAGTTTTCTGTCCATTAGCTTTATGAGGAATGAAACACTTACACCCCCCACCTGCTGCACCGCCAGCACCTCCGGATATCGCATTGATCCAGATTTAAGGCTTCTTTTGAGATTTTCCAATTCTCTTGAATTTCAAGTGTTCCGTGTCATGCTCCCTCTCCCCGACACCCGAGGAGTCTCTCAATGGTTTGGTAATTGAAACTCTTTATGTCTAGGGGTAAGTGGCTTCCACAAACGGATTACCGTGCCAACTTTCCCAATATTTCTCCACCTGGTGGTTTCTCTTTAACAGATTATTATTTAAAGGCTTCTTATTTTAAGCATTTAAGTTGAGGAGAGGAATTTGCAAGATCAAATTGAAGTTTTTTGTTTGTTTTTTGCCCCTGAAATGACCGCACTTAAGAATAATATATATCGTAATCTTCTAAGATTTGTGCTTCCCATATAAACTAACAGTCTCTTCCTCATTAACATGTACGGTAAGTCCTGTACGGTCGAGTATTGCATATTGGATAGACAGAAAATAAGGGAAAAAGTGTTGGAGGGGTGAATGCCCACTCCCCTGCTGGCCTAGGCATGGAGGGGTGAATGCCTACTTCCCTGATGACCTTGGTGTGGAGGGGTAAATACCAACTTTCCCTGGTAGCCTAGGCGTGGAGTAGTGAATGCTTTTTCTGTCAGTCAAGGCACGGTGGCGTGACTGCCCTCCACCTTGCGGTCTAGGTATGATGAGGTGACTGAGCTCTTCCACTGGCGGTCTAGGCATGGCAGGGTGACTGCCCTCTTCCCCTGGCTGTCTAGGTGTGACGGGGTGACTGCCCTCTTCCCTGGCTGTCTAGGTGTGACGGGTGTCTGCCCTCTTCCCCCGGCTGTCTAGGTGTGACCGGGTGTCTGCTCTCTTCCCCTGGCGGTCTAGGCGTGACGGGGTGACTGCCCTATTCCCCTGGCTGTCTAGGTGTGACGGGGTGTCTGCCCTATTCTCCTGGCGGTCTAGGCATCACGGGGTGACTGCCCTATTCTCCTGGCGGTCTAGGCATCACGGGGTGACTGCCCTATTCTCCTGGCGGTCTAGGCGGCACGGGGTGACTGCCCTACTCCCCTGGCGGTCTAGGCGGCACGGGGTGACTGCCCTGTTCCCCTGGCGGTCTAGGCGTCACGGGGTGACTGCCCTGTTCCCCTGGCGGTCTAAGCGTCACGGGGTGACTGCCCTGTTCCCCTGGCGGTCTAGGCGTCACGGGGTGACTGCCCTGTTCCCCTGGCGGTCTAGGCGTCACGGGGTGACTGCCCTGTTCCCCTGGCGGTCTAGGCGTCACGGGGGACTGCCCTGTTCCCCTGGCGGTCTAGGCGTCACGGGGCGACTGCCCTGTTCCCCTGGCGGTCTAGGCGTCACGGGGCGACTGCCCTGTTCCCCTGGCGGTCTAGGCGTCACGGGGCGACTGCCCTGTTCCCCTGGCGGTCTAGGCGTCACGGGGCGACTGCCCTGTTCCCCTGGCGGTCTAGGCGTCACGGGGCGACTGCCCTGTTCCCCTGGCGGTCTAGGCGTCACGGGGCGACTGCCCTGTTCCCCTGGCGGTCTAGGCGTCACGGGGCGACTGCCCTGTTCCCCTGGCGGTGGGGTCTGAGGCGTCACGGGGCGACTGCCCTGTTCCCCTGGCGGTCTAGGCGTCACGGGGCGACTGCCCTCTTCCCCTGGCGGTCTAGGCGTCACGGGGCGACTGCCCTCTTCCCCTGGCGGTCTAGGCGTCACGGGGCGACTGCCCTCTTCCCCTGGCGGTCTAGGTATGAAGGGGCGGGGGCGACTATCCTCTTCCCCTGGCGGTCTAGGTATGAAGGGGCGGGGGCGACTATCCTCTTCCCCTGGCGGTCTAGGTATGAAGGGGCGGGGGCGACTATCCTCTTCCCCAGGTTGTCTAGGCATGGCAGCGTGACTGCTCTCTTACCTTACCTTGTATTCTGGCTGATTTCAAACCCTTAATGAATGCAAGTAGGTCCACGATCGTGGATCATCTAAACCTGTGGGTAAGAACAATTGTTCCCATACAGCAGCATACAGTCGGCAGCACATGCCTTCTTTACACTGTGTGATGTGCTGCCGATAATGATGATTTTCATGTCTGCAAATGATCCTATCATCTGAAGAACAACCATTTTGTGCATTAATTTGGGGGATGGGGAGCATTTTTACATCAGCTGGTATTAGGGAACCAGTGGTGGCTGTTTTTTAGCTGTACTAAATGGTCTTTGCAATGCAAAAGGTACAAGAGAAGGAGCTGGTAGGCGGAAGCTAAAGCTGTTGACATGCAATATGGCGGCAGAAGGGTTTTTATGGTTTTATGAGTATGGAGGATACACAACAGATTAGGTGGGGAGATTAGAGAGGAGGTTTGTTTTGTTTTTTTTGTGCCATTGTCAGTGGCTTATCTGATTCTGCAATGGGTTATTGATCTGGGACACTTGTCTGTCCTATAAGGAGTCAGTAAGGAATTTTTTCTCGAAGTGGTCAATAGCATCTGCTTCTTCAGGTTTTTGCCATCCTCTGGATTAAGAAGTTAGATTTTTGGTTGAAATTGATGGATTTGTGTCTTCTTTCAACCTTAAAACTAATCCTATGCATCTCTGTGCCATTCCAGGCTGGAGCCCCGATTCCAGGTTCAGGAGCCCCTTTTCTTATGTTCTTGCAGGACCTCCAATGATTAAGTAATCTTCTAGCCAAGGTATTGGGAGGTAACGTACATGCTTGACTTTAGTGCTTCCATTCTCGCGATCCCAGCAGTTAGACCCCTAACGATCATACGTTTATCACCTATCCCCCCCTTTAACATTGTTGCGGAGTCCTGGTTATTCACAGACTTTGATGCGGTGTACAGGGATTGTCCGCTAAGTATTATTTTTCCTTTCCCAGGTATTTGTTTACCTGGAGCATTCAGTTATGACATTTTTTTTTATGGCGTCTTTCTGCATCGCCGATTACACTTAAAGTAATTTCTGAAAATAGGTGAAAAATAAATGTTTTTGCATAGGAACGCAGGATAATGTCACTTGGAGTGATTTTGATTTTTCAAGCTTTGCCGAAACAATTTTCCAGGCGAGCCGCAGACTCGACAACATCGGGTTCTCAGAATGGATTTTCTGTACATTTCTGCGGCGGCTGCCGGTCCTTTTCCGATTGTTAACATCTCAAACTGAATGATTGCAAGTGGAAGGGAATTTGTGTAAGGTATCTCTAATGATAGGGGAGAGCATTACAACTCTTGTTTCCTCTCAATAGTTGTAAATATAATTGACGTATGTTACCCCAGCGGCGACTGAAGAGCTCATTAATCGATCATTTACTTTGCCTATCGGCCTGTTCTTTTCTTGCCGCTAACATTTTGGATATACTGTCCTCTATCATCATTGCTTTCTTCTGACATGTTGGGCTTGGTCCCGCATCAGATTTGCATCAGATTTGCTTTCTTGTGACATGTTGATACTGTTGCTCCATCAGATTTGCTTTCTTGTGACGTGTTGGTGCTGGTCCTCCATCAGATTTGCTTTCTTGTGACGTGTTGGTGCTGGTCCTCCATCAGATTTGCTTTCTTGTGACGTGTTGGTGCTGGTCCTCCATCACATTTGTTTTCTTGTGACGTGTTGGTGCCGGTCCTCTATCAGATTTGCTTTCTTGTGACGTTTTGGTCCTCCATCACATTTACTTTCTTGTGACATGTTGGTGCCAGTCCTCCATCACATTTGCTTTCTTGTGACTAGTTGGTGCTGGTCCTCCATCAGATTTGCTTTCTTGTGATGTGTTGGTGCCGGTCCTCCATCAGATTTGCTTTCCTGTGACGTGTTGGTGCTGGTCCTCCATCAGATTTGCTTTCTTGTGACATGTTGGGCTTGGTCCCACATCAGATTTGCTTTCCTGTAACGTGTTGGTGCTGGTCCTCCATCAGATTTGCTTTCCTGTAACGTGTTGGTGCTGGTCCTCCATCAGATTTGCTTTCCTGTAACGTGTTGGTGCTGGTCCCGCATCAGATTTGCTTTCCTGTGACGTGTTGGTGCTGGTCCTCCATCAGATTTGCTTTCTTGTGACATGTTGGGCTTGGTCCCACAATCAGATTTGCTTTCCTGTGACGTGTTGGTCCTCCATCAGATTTGCTTTCCTGTAACGTGTTGGTGCTTGTCCTCCATCAGATTTGCTTTCCTGTGACATGTTGGGCTTGGTCCCACATCAGATTTGCTTTCCTGTGACATGTTGGTGTCTGTCCTCCATCAGATTTGCTTTCCTGTGACGTGTTGGGCTTGGTCCCACATCAGATTTGCTTTCCTGTGACATGTTGGTGCTGGCACCCATCAGATTCGCTTTCTTGTGACATGTTGGTGCCGGTCCCGCATCAGATTTGCTTTCCTGTGACATGTTGGGCTTGGTCCCACATCAGATTTGCTTTCTTGTGACATGTTGGTGCTGGTCCCGCATCAGATTTGCTTTCCTGTGACATGTTGGTGCTGGTCCTCCATCAGGTTTGCTTTCCTGTGACATGTTGGGCTTGGTCCCACATCAGATTTGCTTTCTTGTGACATGTTGGTGCTGGTCCCGCATCAGATTTGCTTTCCTGTGACATGTTGGTGCTGGTCCCGCATCAGATTTGCTTTCCTGTGACGTGTTGGTGCCGGTCCTCCATCAGATTCGCTTTCTTGTGACATGTTCTTGCCGGTCCCGCATCAGATTTGCTTTCCTGTGACGTCTTGGGCTTGGTCCCACATCAGATTTGCTTTCCTGTGACATGTTGGTGCTGGCACCCATCAGATTCGCTTTCTTGTGACATGTTCGTGCCGGTCCCGCATCAGATTTGCTCTCCTGTGAAATGTTGGTGCTGGCACCCATCAGATTTGCCTTCTTGTGATGTGTTGGTGCTGGCCCCCATCAGATTTGCTTTCTTGTGACGTGTTGGTGCTGGCCCCCATCAGATTTGCTTTCCTGTGACATGTTGGTGCTGGTCCCGCATCAGATTTGCTTTCCTGTGACGTGTTGGTGCCGGTCCTCCATCAGATTCGCTTTCTTGTGACATGTTCTTGCCGGTCCCGCATCAGATTTGCTTTCCTGTGACGTCTTGGGCTTGGTCCCACATCAGATTTGCTTTCCTGTGACATGTTGGTGCTGGCACCCATCAGATTCGCTTTCTTGTGACATGTTCGTGCCGGTCCCGCATCAGATTTGCTCTCCTGTGAAATGTTGGTGCTGGCACCCATCAGATTTGCCTTCTTGTGATGTGTTGGTGCTGGCCCCCATCAGATTTGCTTTCTTGTGACGTGTTGGTGCTGGCCCCCATCAGATTTGCTTTCCTGTGACGTGTTGGTGCCGGTCCCACATCAGATTTGCTTTCCTGTGACATGTTGGGCTTGGTCCCACATCAGATTTGCTTTCCTGTGACAAAGAAACCAAAACTAATCAATAAGCAACTTTCAGGAAATCAGGGTCTCCAGGGAACCACCGCAAAGATGGACGGACCTGTGCGAGACCTGGATTTTTTATTTTCTTATGACGTGTTTCACCGTGGGTATGACGTGTCCGAATCTCATCTAATTTGCTGGTGATGTATTCCACTTTGGATTTTCTGCCTGAAAATCCGGATGGAAAATTATTTTAGCATCTCTATTATCCAGTAACTCTTGCTATGAGTTAGGCTGTGCTGAGTTCCTTTTAATGCAGTTAGAAGGGAATCCTCGTGGATTTGGGGATAACTTCCAAACTTTAAGAATGCTCCTTTTTAAGCACACGACTTTCTCCACTCTTTACAAAGACCTTTATTCTAGATTTATGCCTTCACTTTCTGACCGGTGACTGATCCTCAGCACTGGTTATTTCTGTTCTGCAGTCCACTATACAGGTAGGTCCATATATATTTGGACAGAGACAACATTTAATGTGGATACCCTCAAATGAAAGCTAAAAGTCTGAACTTCAACTGCATCTGAATTGTTTTGTTTAAAATTCATTGTGGTAATGTCTAGAACCAAAATTAGATAAATGTTGTCTCTGTCCAAATATATATGGACCTAACTGTATAAAGGGTGATTGCGCTCTGCGTGCAGGGGGCACGACGCGAAACCAGCTCTGCAGGGGACTTCATCCTCTGCATCGGCACAGTTCTCCACAGTCCGACCATAACAAATCTTAAACTTATCCTGGCTATGTAGAATATATATACTACGTGTTTTGCACCATACATTACCTGCACATGTCTCTTTCCCACTTCCAGGTAGCATTGACCAAGAGAGCTGATCCAGCTGAGCTGAGAACTATATTTGTCAAGGTAAGGGTCTGTAGACGATAAAATGCTCTCGATTGAAGTGAGATTCCATGCACAAAAAATAAACAATTTGGTTGTGCTTTTAATGAGTCCCCCCCAAAACTCTGCCATCTTTTTATTTATTTTTTTTCCACTCAGTAGCCCACTGTAATTGTTAACATCCTGAACTTCCTGCTGGCGCTCCATCTGAAACTGCATTTCCCAAGAGGCCAAGCTGTGTTTCTCACATGCTCCCACCCACTCCGCCTACAGTGCACCATCCTGAGACTACTGTACAGGCTCAAGAAGGACATATTGCTAGTTTCTCCTTCTTAACATCCCTCCTATATGTGCTATCCTGAGACTTTCCTGCAGTCAGTAATGTTTCAGGAGCTGAGAAATGAGTCATGTAATGGATTAATTTATTATACTGTAAACCAGCACTCTGGAAGATCCAGCACCATCCCCTATGGGCAAAGTCATAAACTGATTAGATTTCAGGCTCCTCATAGAGCAAGTAATGTCCTTTCCCTCCCTGTGCACATACCCAGTCACTGTAAGCTTGACATCAAAACATGTGACCGCTCAGGAACAGAACAGAATTTTATCAAGTCTAATTATCAAGTTTTTTGATTTTTGATGGGCTTTACAATGCTTTTATAATCTGTATGTCCAGAAAACCCCCTTTTCAAGGTTTTTTTTTTTTTCCGGCTTCATTTTTTTATAGTATGCCAGCGTGGAAAAAGATGGAGACCGTTTTATGTCACCAGTCGACTTTGTCAGACGTTACCTGAACTTCACAGGAGATGGAGAACCAAACCCGAAAACGGTCCAGCTCCTGGCAGGTGTAGTGGACCAGACCAAAGACGGGTGAGTCCATGTATATTTAATTTAATACTTGCACTCTAGGGAGTTTAAGTGACCGTCTTTGATTCCATAGATTACTTTGATTCCTCATGATGCCATTGAGTCTGATTTCCCTCCCCCCCCCCCCAACTTTGGTCGCCGTTGAAACTTTTTGCAACCCCATTCCCTCAATCGGTGTGCAAGCGTATTCATCCAATGATGTCACTGTCAGTCCTACTGAGGCCAGTAGTCCCACAGGCGTTTAATGTCAACATTACTGTTAATAGTTTCCATTAAAGAACAGCTGGGCATAAAGCAGCACTGTTGGACAATTTGCATCATTTTTTTTTTTTTTATAAACAATACTTCCAAGATTAAATGAGTTAACAAAAAAAAAGTCAAACGCAGCAAAGTTTCGCCTGTCAGCTTCTTCTTGGGACAAGATGATAATCGCTCGCAGAACTACTGTACTCTGCAGGACTGAGAGGAACGTCATCGTGTGACGACAGCGATACTGCAAGTGTGACAGAGAGGGAAAATTCCAGATGATGTGAATTCTGCACTGAAGATGTTACTGTCCATTGAAAACTCTTCCTTCAGGTCAGACACGGAGCAGGATTCGATATACAACTCATGAAAAACTATCAAATCGCATGCAATATTGTATCGTCTTCGGGCTCCTATGTCAGCCTACTAGTGAGAACACTTGTAAATGCTTTTTTTTTTTCTCGACTGGCCCGTCCGTATGCCATTTTTATTCCATGGCTACAGAGACATGTTACTCTCCAGAATGTGATATTTATTTCACCTCCATGGAAAGGGAAAAAAAAAAATTGCAGTCAGAGGGGAGGACGGTGATGGAGTGGGAAGAAGGATGTACGGGAAGATTTCCTGATGTAGACTTGGCTCAGAAAATGGTTGCTGGGCTCCGGGTGTCAGCTCCGTTAATTGTTCGCTGACACATAATTCTCTTGTTGCCGGGCAACCCTGCGTTCCGAAGCTTCGACAGAGGCACTAAAAGATGACATTATATAATAGAAAGACACATAGAAAGCTACTTTGAAAGGCATTAGGAGTCAAGGCGCGACACGCTCCTGGCCCCACGTACAGTCTATTGTGCGACTTAAAATTATTCGTCATTTGGGCAAAATATTTCTCTTTCTGGAGGAGATTTTTTGAAAAATAATGATAGACCTTGGAGGAAAATGACATTCTCCGTAATATCGGCCGCAAAACCTAGGGACGCAGCGCTGTCATTTGCAGACTTGATCATCTTAGATGTCTGCATGGGAAAATAGATTTTTATTTATTTTACACGTCTAACTCGTTAGGAAGGGCCGATTGGCGGGTTTTTCTGGGATTCGGGATCACCTGATTGCAGCTAATGCGAATGGGCACCGCTAGATGAAATCATGTTCCTGCCTGGTCTGCGGTGGTAATAGAGGGGGGGACCTCTACTCTGGACCTTTCCTATGCCCGCGCCAATGTTGGAGGGGTCTTTCTGGTGGGCTATGTGCATCTGCGCGTCTTATCAGAAGATATTTGACTGATCAGCGATATCAGATGGGTGGGGTTGGATGGTGTCAGACATCCACCGGTCGGATACTGATGTCCTATCGTTTAGGCTAGGTTATCAGTACCTTCTGACTGGACACTCCCTTAAAGATGCAGATCTCTACACCTAAAAGAACGCCAATCCTCTTCATACAAGTTGATCAGCTTTTGTTTCTAGCACGGAGCCGACGCGAATACAGGTACGTAGGGGACTTAGCCCAGTTTAGACTTTAGTAACTTAGTTGCCAATAGGAAAAAAAAAATCATTTGCAATTGAGGGGGCTTTGGTGCCTTCTTGGTGTGGCCAAGGACTCAGTGCACCATTGCACCCCCCCCCCTCTTATTTTTGCATAATGACCACTGTCCAATCTTGATTGACAGTGCTGAAATGAGCACTTTCAGAAGTCGATCAGGGGGGCTGCACCTCCGCACGGACACTGCAGGAGCCCGGCCCCATTCGTAGTGTTATTGATGTCTCTGATTGCTGGCTCCGGTCTGCGGCCGCTGCTCGGTGCTGTTCTGCGTATGGAGAGCCCTAGTAAATGACTCTCACAGCGATGCCATTTGGGACGTCTCCCACACCCATTCCAGTGATCAGCATATCATGAGTCTTCCTTAGCCGATAGCCCTTTTAAAAATGGTCGTCTGCTCAAGGCTATCCCTTTTTTTTCTTTCTTTTTATGGAAGTGTGGCTATCGGCATGCTCTTACGTCCACTCTCGGCGATGGGTGCAGATTAGAGTTGTTCAAAAAACTTGTAAGACCCAGATTCAGCTGCCTTATCTGTGGTTGCCAGACCAGAACCTTGCAAACTTCCTCCTACCTACCAGGTTCCTCATCGCCTCTTCTGATCAGTAGATGCCGTCATCGTGACATGACCCGCTCATTGCGCTGGACTTACTAATTAGAAAAGATATTAAAATGAGAATTGGAACTATGCAGTAACTATATGCTCTGAATAAGCTGAGCTGCAGTGTAAAGTATGGGTTGCAACATGTGCATCTGATGAAACAAGAGTCTGGTCTCTTCACTTAAGCACCTTCTATTGCATTAAAAAATTTGGCTTATAACCGCTACACAGGCCCCATTGACTACCTATAAAAGTTTACACAAGGGCTCTTTCACACATCAGTGTGTCCGGTACGTGTGAAAACTGTCACCACACTTGCGCACTTAGACTTATTCAGTGTGTTTCTGCAGACCGTGTGTCCATAGGCAAAATACGCCGACATGTCCGTTTTTTAACAGCAGCATGGGCTGCAAAGCATCCCACACACGTGCACACGGATGAGACACTGGAATGTCATCCGTGTGCCACGTACCGGCGCCTGAGAAGCAGCGGTACTATTGCTCCCATCAGCCCATGCCTGGTGCCGCTCATAGCAGCGAGAGCTGACACTGGCTGATGAGAGTATTCATGTGCCTGCACTATAAATAATAACATCATTGAGGTTACTGCAGGTTCGCAGCCGGGCTGGTGATGTCACTGAGGCTGCGTTTCCAACCGGGCTGAACTGCGGTGACCTCAGCACCGTGAGAAAAAGTCACTGAGTTCACCGCAGTTCAGCGCAGCAAGTTCACCACAGATGTAAATCCAGCCATATCTCTCCAGCACATTAATTTCTATACAACAGTTATCCACTCATCTCCCTTACCTCCCCTTTGTGATCAGGGCTCTTATCAGTCCTGTAGAATAACAATAACCCACCCCTTCCAAGTTTGGGCAGTTTACACAGCAGATTTCTTAATCATGGCTCTCACTTTCCTAAGTCGTGTGCTAGTTCAAATGTTTGCACACAGTTTTTGAAGGAACTCTGCAAGAGGTTGTTCCAAACATCTTTGAGAACTAACCTCAGATTTTCTGTGTATGAGGCTTGTGCAAATCCTTCTGTCTCTTCATGTGACCCCAACAGACTGGATGATGTGAGGTCAGGGTTCTGTGGGGGTCGGATCATCACCCCCAGGACTGCTTGTTCTTCTTTGCTCTGAAGATTGTTCTTAATGACATTGGCTGGATGTTTGGGGTCGTAGTCTGACTGCAATATAAATTTGGAGCCAATCAGACACCTCCCTGATGGTATTACAAGATATATCTGCCCCGATTTCTCAAGATTGAGCACACCATTAATCCTGACCCAATCCCAAACTCCATTATCTGAAATGCAGCCACAAACTTGCAGGACCACCCACCATTCATCACTGCTCCTGCTGACCCTCATTATTGTGCGGATCTCCAGCCCTTTGCAAAGAAATGTACTTCTGTTACAGCCAAATATTTCACATTTTAACAAATAAGTCTGGAACACCTGCTGCCATTTTTCTACACCACGATTTCAATGTTTTTGTGCTTAGTAGAGTTGTTTGGCCATATTTCTATGTAGAAGGTCTGTTTTTTTTTTTTTGGCTACAATTCTTCCCTGAAGTCCCTTTCTGGCTCGACTTTTCCAGACAGTAGATGGTGTATAGTTCTGAGCTACTGGCACTGCTGGACATCTACTGATTTCGAACATAAGCAAGCACGATGTGTCTTTCATCTGCTGCACTAAGTTTTCTTGGCTGAGGACTGCGTCTCCGGTCCCTCAACATGGCCCATTTCTTGATGCGTCTTTTAAAAGAGCTTTGAAACCCCTGTCCGCTTTGAAATCTTTGCCTGGTAGACACCTTGCTGATGCAGTATAACTACCTTGTGTCCTGTTGCTATGCTCCGTTTTGCCATGGTGTTTGTGACTTGAAACTGTCTTCCACAACCTTGCCTTGTTTGTCTGTTCCTCACCCAGCTTTAAGCCTCTTAACACAGCTGTTTCAGTTAATAACTGTTAAACTCTACGAATGAAAATGATACCATTATCACCTGTTTGTGATAACGGACTACTCGGACACCCGACTATAATCCTACAAAATCCCTAACTTTGTACAAGTGTACCTAGAAGAATAGGCAAAGAGCGGTCTCCAAATATTGATGGGCTTTTGATTTCTCTTTTGTTCATTCACTTAGTTTATTTTTTTTATCAGTTAATAAAAAAATACAAATAACGCTTTTTTTTATATTTTAAAATAATTTTTACTTTGCGGCATTTTTTCTGCACCTGCTTAAACCGTTTGCACACCACTTTGTGTATATGTGTGTGTATATATATATTATGTTGAAAATTAAAATAAAAAATTTAGTCTGTCGAACCTTAATAAATAAAATCTGAGGTTTTTAATCCGATCACCGATCAGAGCGACGTGCGGAGGATCTGCGGCAGCAGCTGCATTGAAATTAACCCAATTTTTACAAGTTAATTAAACCAGCTATTTTGGTCTTATTGTATTTCAGCCTCTGATACGCGGGGCCCGCGGCGGCGGCGGTGGTAAATCACAACAGATTTACTCCCTAATAACGGTGACGTATTCACTTACTCAAATTATGACCCACACAATGAAGTAACTGAGCATCAATTTTACACAGTCAATTACATGCCGAGTTCTTTATGTCTAAAGAAGCCTAAGTAATGGGAAGCACACAGTCCGGGTTCTCAGACCCCGAGCGGCGGCGCGGAGGGCAGTTTCCATGGCAACGCGCTCTCCTTTTTTTCGGGATTAGCCTAGCGCCCTCCCCCATCCCCCGCCCCTCCTTCTGATTGCACATCATTAGGTGTCATTAAATAAAATTTAAATATGAACTTCAACATAGGACTTAAAACGAATTCTTTTCATGTGCGGGAAAAACAGGTGTTCCAGCCTCCGATGGGCCCGAATACATTATGTGCCTGATAACTTACTCCAGATAATGGCGTCCCCTCCATGGAGCGCGATGTGTATGGGAATAATCGCAGGCACCTTCCAGGTCTTATTACAGCTTTCAGATAACGGCAAGATGCACCAAACATTTTTATTTTATTTTTTTGTAGATATAAATGTATATATTTTATTTCCTTTTTTTAAGCTTTTTTTCTTGTAGCTTTTGTTCTTTTGACAATTTCTGATTCATTTATTCATTGGCTCTAATCCTTGGCTGTTCTCAAGTCAATGAAATTGCTCCTTTTTTGTATCCATGCTCCTTTTTTAATCTCTCCATTAACCTTTTGAGAAGTCTCCAAGTGCGTGAGCGGCGTCTAAACAAAAGACACGAAATGCAGCTTTCATCGCATTGACTTGTATGGAGTTAATGCCTAAACGATGCTTTAACCTGGATGCTGCCAATATGATTTGGGCATTATTATTAGTGTTTTTGCTATTTGTTTGAATGTTATATTATTATTAATTTATATTATTTACATTTTTTATAATTTAGATTATTTATAATTTTTATATTTATTTTTTATATATTTGTTATTTTTATAAATTATTATTTATGTTATTAGGATTTATATTTTTTCTTGTTTATAATTTGCATTTATATTCTCATTTTACCGTATTTTATTATTTCATTAGTTTATATGGAAGCATCTATCAAATTAAAAAAATGTAAAGTTTCTTCGCTATTTTTATTTTATATATTTTCTTTTTTTCATGAGTCAGAAAATCTGAGTAATTGAAATAGTTTAGAATAGTTTGTAAGAATAGTAATAGTTAGGGGAAATAAAAACTTAAAATGGTGAACTAATTTTTCCATTCTAAACTATTAATACTTTAGAAAACATAAAGGTATAATGACTTGAGATTTGCTGATTCTGGTATATTAAAAACTTCTACTTTTTGACAAAGTCAGTGCTCACATCTTGTTCTGTTCTCCGTTGAGAGCTCCTCGGGGGCGGGGAGCCGGTCACTGGAAAATGTATATTCGTTTCCCTTTGAAGAAATTCTGTGGCTGCCACATGATGTCTTTGACCTCATTGTGGGTGGTGGGGTGGCACATAACCACAATAGATGGGACATGTTGAAGTTTGGGAGATAAAAAAAAGCGACCCTGCTTGAACATCCTTTAAAAATTGTAAGTGAGAAATAATGTTTCTAACATCAGACGACTGGATAAGATTTAAAACCCCAGAGTACGTTTTGGAATATTGGAGATTTTCTCTAAAGCTTATAGAGTTATGAATGCAGCTCTGGAGGATAGTACAGGATGTAACTCAGGATCTCAGTAGAGGATCAGTAATGTGAATGTAGTACACAGTGACTGCACCAGCAGAATAGTGAGTGCTGCTCTGGGGTATAATACTGGTGTAACTCAGGATCAGTAATATATGTACACAGTGACTGCACCCGCAGAATAGTGAGTGCAGCTCTGGAGTACAACACAGGATGTAACTCAGGATCAGTAATGTATGTACACAGTGACTGCCCCAGCAGAATAGTGAGTGCAGCTCTGGGATATAATACAGGATGTAACTCAGGATCAGTAATGTATGTACACAGTGACTGCACCCAGCAGAATAGTGAGTGTAGGTCTGGAGTATAACACAGGATGTAACTCAGGATCAGTAATGTAATGTATGTACACAGTGACTGCACCAGCAGAATAGTGAGTGCAGCTCTGGGGTATAATACAGGATGTAACTCAGGATCAGTACAGGATCAGTAATGTATGTACACAGTGACTGCACCAGCAGAATAGTGAGTGCAGCTCTGGGGTATAATACAGGATGTAACTCAGGATCAGTAATGTATGTACACAGTGACTGCACCAGCAGAATAGTGAGTGCAGCTCTGGGTATAATACAGGATGTAATAGATCAGTAATGTATGTACACAGTGACTGCACCAGCAGAATAGTGAGTGCAGCTCTGGGTATATACAGGATGTAACTAGGATCAGTATGTAATGTACTGTACAGTGACTGCACCAGCAGAATAGTGAGTGCAGCTCTGGAGTATAATACAGGATGTAACTCAGGATCAGTAATGTAATGTATGTACACAGTGACTGCACCAGCAGAATAGTGAGTGCAGCTCTGGAGTATAATACAGGATGTAACTCAGGATCAGTAATGTAATGTATGTAACACAGTGACTGCACCAGCAGAATAGTGAGTGCAGCTCTGGGGTATAATACAGGAGGTAACTCAGGATCAGTGATGTAATGTATGTACACAGTGACTGCACCAGCAGAATAGTGAGTGCAGCTCTGGGGTATAATACAGTATGTAACTCAGGATCAGTAATGTAATGTATGTACACAGTGACTGCACCAGCAGAATAGTGAGTGCAGCTCTGCAGTATACAGCATACATATTGTAAGTTCAAAGACAACATATAACACTAGATTTATGTGTAAGTATGCCTATAGGTTTGGAAGGTTTTCAACTGATCGCTGTTACTAATGTTCTGGTCCTGAAATCTCCTTCATTCTTTATGTTTTTAACCTTTTCTTCACTCTTCCAGATTAATCTCCTTCCAGGAGTTTGTGGCGTTCGAGTCGGTCCTCTGTGCTCCGGATGCTTTATTTATGGTGGCTTTTCAACTCTTTGACAAAACGGGGAAAGGAGAAGTAACTTTTGGTAAATTATTATTTTTTCATTGTATGTACCTAATTACATTTACTATCCCATAATACGAGTGTGATAGGATGGAGAGGAAGAACGGATGGGAAGTGGTTTATTTGCTCCTTTAATTGAAAGTTAATCAACTTTCTAAATAGTTTTCATTAAAACTTTTCCAATTTGCTGCTGCCTTTATCTAGCCACGTGATCTGCAAAAATGTTACAAATCCTTTAGAGCATTTCAGGTCTTTTTCTGCTTTCCCTTCTATAAGCATTAGAGATTGCAGTAAGAATGAGTTTTACATCGCTCTCCATAATGTGAAAAGGGGGGGAAATAATCTCTGAGAAGGCAGAGAAAACAGTCTGTAGATATGGAGGAAAGCATGTGCAGAAGATAAACTGTGCTAATATGACGTTATATAGACAGCAAGCACCCTGGATACACACAGACCTCACGTCCAGCCTGTATTACTGGGAGGGACACTCCCATGAAAGAAAATTTTAAACTTGAATTAGGCTGGAAACTGCATATATGGGGTTCTGAAAATGAGTATATTAGTGCCATTTTATTAACTAAAGGTAACCAATAACATACGTAAGAATTGTTTTTTCTCTTGTCAAAAGTATCCATGGCCTGTTATGTCTTTTTTACATGGCCCCTAAAAAAATGACTGTCCACATTTGCAACAGTACAGGAATGTGCATTCTGCTTTTTTTTTTTTTTTTAAAGTATGTTTTTGTCAAAAAAAAATAACTGGGAAAAACGTTATTTTGCCAAAATTTGGTCGGGGATCGGGGTTTATAAAACCTTTTTTTTACACATCCCTACAAAACTGAACCGAGTGAAAAAGCAAAATCAAATAAAATGAGAAGGAAATCTGCATCAAAAGTTCCCCTTTGGGTCTGTTTATGCCAAGTTTCAGCAAAAAGAACCTTAAACGCCCCATCAAAAAGGGACCGGACGTAAAAATTTTCCCGTGGGGACGCTTTTCCCCGAACGGCCTATGGCAATAATAAATTTTGGGGCTCAAAAGTGATTGGCTGTAATCCTGAGGCGAAACGCGTGTTTTAAACCCCTTCTAGACTTGGGGTAGATTATAACTGTCCCGGGCGGGGCCCCCATTATACAGGTCCTTCTCAAAAAAAAATTTTTAAATAGTGCTAAATTTTATTAAAATTTTCCATAATGTAATGATTACAATTAAACTTTCATATATTTTAGGTTCATTAACACCAACTGAAAATTTTTTTAGGGCTTTTATTGTTTTTAAAACTGATATTTTTTTGGGGGAAAACTCCCCGATAACCCAAAAAAAAATGTCCCAAAAAATTAACATATTTCAACCCTTCCCAAAAAAAAAAAAGGTTTTTTCAAAACAAACAAAAAAAAAACCCTCAAATAATAAAGTTTTAGTTATGCACTCAATACTTGGTCGGGGAAACCTTTTGGGAGAAAAGACTGCTTTTTTTGCGGCGTGGCATGGGGGCAATCAGCCTGTGACACTGCGAGGTGTTTTTGGGGGCCCGGGCTTTTATGGGCCTTAACTAACCCCAAAAAGTTGGGTCTTGCGTCCTCCAAATTT
>JARQOD010000006.1:9365148-9415539 GCA_033576555.1 Oophaga sylvatica | reverse complement strand
AATGAAGTACTTTATAATAAACTATTTCATTTTAATTTCTAAATCTATATTTAAAAAAAAGACCCCCTGTCTCTGACATATTTGGCGGAGATTGTAAGCACTGGGTTGTGTTTTATCGTTTCCTTCGGGGCACGTTATTGTGATGTTTCTACATTCATTACCTGGAATAAATAGACTTGTAAAGCATTTCTGACCCCGGCAATATTGAAACTTCAGCCTTGTAAATCAGCGCGGCCATATGTATTTGTTTAGGTCCTCTGCTCGCCGCTTTCAAGGCGTTTATTAGCAGGAGAGAAGTATTTTCTTTGACAGCTCACGTTGTTGTCCACATAAATCTTTTGCCTGTGTTTTTCGGCTGAGCTTTTCTCCGTCTTTTTCCCGTGCTCCGTTGCAGGCTGCTGGAGGGACCATTTCTCATCAGGTCAGCTTCTCCTACTTTAATGGATTTAATTCCTTGCTTAACAACATGGAGCTTATTAGGAAGATCTACAGCACCTTGGCCGGCAATAGAAAAGACGTGGAGGTCACCAAAGGTCAGTGCACGGCTCTTGTGATGGGGATTGGTACAAAGTACAGTTCATTTAATTATAAGAAAACGCTCCAATGAGAACAATGTGTAATATAGATCTGAAAATGTACAAATTATTTTCTCTCCCACAATAAAAGCATTGCAAAGTTTCAGCCACCAGGTATCTTCCTTCTGTATAACTTTATTACCTCCTGTTAGGTGCAATCTCAATGCCAGCTGAAGCGGATTACTGGACGTGGGGGTGTGTAGTTCTTTGCCCCATCTGCCTGGACAGTGGGGGGCGGTGTATCTTGGTCTCCTCTGCCCGGACAGTGGGGAAGGGGGGGGGTTTGGTTTTTGGCCTACCTCTGCCAGGACGGGGGGTGGGGTGGGGGCGGGTCTTGGCCTCCTCTGCCAGGACATTGGGGGGCTGAGGATCTGCGCAAGTCTTGTTCCTCTCTGCCTGGACAATGGGGGGTCGGGTATGGACGCGAGTCTTGGTCCCCTCTGCCAGGACAATGGGGGGTCGGGTATGAACGCGAGTCTTGGTCTCCTCTGACAGGACAATGGGGGGTCGGGTATGGACGCGAGTCTTGGTCCCCTCTGACAGGACAATGGGGGGTCGGGTATGGACGCGAGTCTTGGTCCCCTCTGACAGGACAATGGGGTCGGGTATGGACGCGAGTCTTGGTCCCCTCTGACAGGACAATGGGGGGTCGGGTATGGACGCGAGTCTTGGTCCCCTCTGACAGGACAATGGGGGTCGGGTATGGACTCGAGTCTTGGTCCCCTCTGCCAGGACAGTGGGGAGCCGGGGATGGATGCAGTCTTGGCCTACTGTGCCAGGACAGTGGAGAAGGGGGGGTTTGAGTCTTGGCCCCTCCTCTGCAAGGACAGTATAGAAGGGGGGGGTCTTGGCCCCCCTCTGCCTGGACAGTGGAGAAGGGGGGGGCTCGGGTCTTGGCCCCTCTCTGCCAGGACAGAGAGGGGCCGGGGATGGATGGACGCGAGTCTTGGTCCCTTCTACCAGGACAGTGGGGGGCCGGGGATGGACGCGAGTCTTGGCCCCCGTGCCAGGACAGTGGAGAAAGTGAGGGGCTCAGGTCCTGGCCCCTCCTCTGCAAGGACAGTGGTGAAGGGGGGGGCTCGGGTCTTGGCCCCTCTTTACCAGTACAGTAGCGGGGCCAGGGATGGATGGATGCGAGTCTTGGCCCCCGTGCCAAGACAGTGGGGGGCTAAGGTCCTGGCCCCTCCTCTGCAAGGACAGTGGAGAAGGGGGGGCTCGGGTCTTGGCCCCTCTTTGCCAGGACATTAGCGGGGCCGGGGATGGATGGATGCGAGTCTTGGTTCCCCTCTGCCAGGACAGTGAGGGGTGGGGGGGCGTATCTTGGCCTCCTCTGCCAGGACAGTGGGGAAGGGGGGGCTTGGTTTTTGGCCAACCTCTGCCAGGACAGTGGGGGGGGGCGGGTCTTGGCCCCCTCTGCCAGGACAGTGGGGGGCCGGGGAAGGACGCGAGTCTTGGCCTTCTGTGCCAGAACAGTGGAGAAGGGGGGGTGGCTCGGGTTTGGCCCCTCCTCTGCAAGGACAGTGGAGAAGGGGGGTTCGGGTCTTGGCCCCTCCTCTGCTAAGACAGTGGAGAAGGGGGGGTTTGGGTCTTGGCCCCTCCTCTGCTAGGATAGTGGAGAAGGGGGGGGTTTGGGTCTTGGCCCCTCTGCTAGGACAGTGGAGAAGGGGGGGTTCGGGTCTTGGCCCCTCCTCTGCTAGGACAGTGGAGAAGGGGGGGCTCGGGTCTTTGCCCCTCTCTGCCAGGACAGTGAGAGGGGGCTGGGGATGGATGGATGCGAGTCTTGGTCCCCTCTGCCAGGACAGTGGGGTGCTGGGGATGGACGCGAGTCTTGGCCCCCTGTGCCAGGACAGTAGAGAAAGTGGTGGGCTCAGGTCCTGGCCCCTCCTCTGCAAGGACAGTGGAGAAGGGGGGGCTCGGGTCTTGGCCCCTCTTTGCCAGGACAGATGGAGATTTGCTCAGGTAACTTTGACGAAGGTCTCTAACCTTAATTAGCCTGTTAGAGTTGTGGATAGTTCACCATCATCGATAGGAAAGGCCAGGTGATGCAAATTTTCCAGCTTTATAAAAACCCAGCCTCCCCTAACCTTGTGCCAAAAACCAGCAGCCGTGGGTTCTTCTAAGCAGCTGCCTAGTTCTCTGAAAATGAAAATGCTGGAGGCCCACAAAGCAGAAGAAGGCTATAAGAAGATAGCAAAGCGTTTTCAAGATAAGGTCTGAAAGACCAAGCAAAATTTCATTGAGAGCTGCTCGTAGGATTGCTGGAGAGGCAAATCAGAACCTCTACTTGACTGCAAAAGACCTTCAGAAAGATTTAGCAGACTCTGTAGTTGTGGTACATTGTTCTACTGTTCAGAGACACCTGCACAAATATGGCTTTCATGGAAGAGTCATCAGAAGAAAACCTCTTCTGCCTCCTCACCATAAAAGTCAGCGTCAGAAATATGCAAAAGAACATCTAAACAAGCCTGATGCATTTTGGAAACAAGTCCTGTGGACCAATGAGGTTAAAATAAAACTGGCCACAATGATCTATGGTACAGTGGGAAAAATAAGTATTTGATATGTTGCCCATTTTGCAATTTTTCCTACCTACAAAGAATTGAGAGGTCTGTAATTTTTATCGTAGGTACACTTCACCTGTGAGAGACAGAATCTAACAATAAAAAACAAAATCACATTGTATGATTTTTAAATAAATTGCATGAAATAAGTATTTGATCACCGATCAACCAGCAAGAATTCTGTCTCACTGACCTGTTAGTTTTACTTTAAGAAGCCTCCTACTCTGAGCTCAGTACCTGTATTAAGTTGCACCCGTGTGAGCTAGTTACCTATATAAAAGACACCGGTCCACACACTCAATCACACTGAATCACACTTCAACCTCTCCACCATGGCCAAGACCAAAAATGTGTCTAAGAACACCAGGGATAAAATTGTAGACCTGCACAAGGCTGGGATGGGCTACAGAACAATAGTCAAGCAGCTTGGTGAGAAGGCAGCAACTGTTAGCACAATTATTAGAAAATGGAAGAAACACAAGATGACTGTCAATTTTCCTCGGTCTGGAGCTCTGTGCAAGATCTCACCTCGTGGGGTAAGGATGATTCTGAGAAAGGACAGGAATCAGCCCAGAACTACACAGGAGGACCTGGTCAGTGACCTGAAGAGAGCGGGTACCACTGTCTCAAACAGTACCGTTAGTAACACACTATGCTGGATTAAACTCCTGCAGGGCACACAAGGTCCCCCTGTTCACACCAGCACATGTCCAGGCCCATTTGAAGTTTGCCAATGACAATCTGGATGATCCAGAGGAGACATAGGAGAAGGTCATGTGGTCAGATGACACCAAAATAGAGCCTTTTGGTATCAACTCCACTCGCAGTGTTTGGAGAAAGAAGGAGGAGTACAATCCCAAGAACACCATCCCAACCGTGAATAATGGTGGGAGAAACATAATGTATGTACACAGTGACTGCACCAGCAGAATAGTGAGTGCAAACTCTGGTGGTATAATACAGGATGTAACTCAGGATCAGTAATGTAATGTATGTACACAGTGACTGCACCAGCAGAATAGTGAGTGCAGCTCTGGAGTATAATACAGGATGTAACTCAGGATCAGTAATGTATGTACACAGTGACTGCACCAGCAGAATAGTGAGTGCAGCTTTGGAATATAATACAGGATGTAACTCAGGATCAGTAATGTAATGTGTGTACACAGTGACTGCACCAACAGAATAGTGAGTGCAGCTCTGGAGAATAATAGGATGTAACTCAGGATCAGTAATGTAATGTGTGTACACAGTGACTGCACCAACAGAATAGTGAGTGCAGCTCTGGAATAATATACAGGATGTAACTCAGGATCAGTAATGTAATGAATGTACACAGTGACTGCACCAGCAGAATAGTCAGTGCAGCTGTGGAGTATAATACTGGATGTAACTCAGGATCAGTAATGTATGTACACAGTGACTGCACCAGCAGAATAGTGAGTGCAGCTCTGGGATATAATACAGGATGTAACTCAGGATCAGTAATGTACAGTCATGGCCAAAAGTTTTGAGAATGACACAAATATTATATTTTCACATGATCTGCTGCCTCTGTTTTATGTGGTTTGATAGATGTTTTTATCACAGACAGAAATATAATTGCATAACATATGAGTAACAAAAGCTATATATTGACAGTTAAGGTACTGCCACACTAAACAATCCGCTAGCGATCACAATAACGACGCAATACTAATGCGATCGCAGGGATTGTTTCTAATCGCTAAATGCTGCCGCATTAGCGATATAGTTAACGACGCTATCGCCGTTAGCGATCTCTTAACGACTTTAGCGTACAAAAGTACCGCTAAATCGCTAAGAAAAGGTGCACACAGCGATATATACTACCAGCGGGAGCGCCGACGAGAAAATAGTGGCCGAACGATTCCAAGCGACGAGCGAGATCACAGCAGGAAGCTCGTCGCTGGCAGCTGCCGCATTACAATATCGCTAACGGGATCGCTAAATAGTGACGTTTTTTAGCGATCCCGTTAGCGATATTGTTTAGTGTGGCTACCCTTTAGAATGAGTTAATGCAGCAAGTCAATATTTGCAGTGTTGACCCTTCTTCTTCAGGACCTCTGCAATTCTCCCTGGCATGCTCTCAATCAACTTCTCAACCAAATCCTGACTGATAGCAGTCCATTCTTGCACAATCAATACTTTCATTTTGTCAGAATTTTTAGGTTTTTGTTTGTCCACCCGTCTCTTGATGATTGACCACAAGTTCTCAATGGGATTAAGATCTGGGGAGTTTCCAGGCCATGGACCCAAAATCTCTATAGGGTATGCCACACTAAACAACATCGCTAACGGGATCGCTAAAAAACGTCACTATTTAGCGATCCCGTTAGCGATGTTGTTGTGTGCGGCAGCTGCCAGCGACGAGCTTCCTGCTGTGATCTCGCTCGTCGCTGGAATCGTTCCGGACCCTATTTTATCGCCGGCGCTCCCGCTGGGTAAGTATAATCGCTAAGTGTAGCACCTTTTCTTAGCGATTTAGCGGTACTTTTGTACCGCTAAAGTCGTTAAGGAGATCGCTAACCGCGATAGCGTCCTTAACGACATCGCTAAGTTAGGTAGCTACTAGCGATATAGAAACAATCCCGCTAGCGATCTCATTAGTATGCGACGCTAACGAGATCGCTAGCGGGATTGTGTAGTGTGGCAGTACCTTTAGTTTTGTTCCCTGAGCCATTTAGTTATCACCTTTGCTTTATGGCAAGGTGCTCCATCATGCTGGAAAAGGCATTGTTGATCGCCAAACTGCTCTTGGAGGGTTGGGAGAAGTTGCTCTTGGAGGACATTCTGGTACCATTCTTTATTCATGGCTGTGTTTTTAGGCAAGACTGTGAGAGAGCCGATTCCCTTGGCTGAGAAGCAACCCCACACATGAATGGTTTCAGGATGCTTAACAGTTGGCATGAGACAAGACTGGTGGTAGCGCTCACCTTGTCTTCTCCGAATGAGGCGTTTTCCTGATGTCCCAAACAATCGAAAAGGGGATTCATCAGAGAAAATAACTTTACCCCAGTCCTCAGCAGTCCACTGCCTGTACCTTTTGCAGAATATCAGTCTGTCCATGATGTTTTTTCTGGAGAGAAGTGGCTTCTTTGCTGCACTCCTTGAGACCAGGCCTTGCTCCAAGAGTCTCCGCCTCACAGTGCGTGCAGATGCACTCACACCTGCCTGCTGCCATTCCTGAGCAAGCTCTGCACTGCTGGTAGCCCGATCCCGCAGCTGAAACACTTTTAAGAGACGGTCCTGGCGCTTGCTGGTCTTTCTTGGGCGCCCTGAAGCCTTTTTGGCAACAATGGAACCTCTCTCCTTGAAGTTCTTGATGATGCGATAGATTGTTGACTGAGGTGCAATCTTTCTAGCTGCGATACTCTTCCCTGTTAGGCCATTTTTGTGCATTGCAATGATGACTGCACGTGTTTCTTTAGAGATAACCATGGTTAACAGAAGAGAAACAATGATGCCAAGCACCAGCCTCCTTTTAAAGTGTCCAGTGGTGTCATTCTTACTTAATCATGACAGATTGATTTCCAGCCATGTCCTCATCAACACCCACACCTGTGTTAATGGAGAAATCATTGAAAAGAGGTTAGCTGGTCCTTTTAAGGCAGGGCTGCAATGATGTTGAAATGTGTTTTGGGGGATAAAGTTCATTTTCTAGCCAAATATTGACTTTGCAAGTAATTGCTGTTAAGCTGATCACTCTTTATAACATTCTGGAGTATATGCAAATTGCCATTAGAAAAAGTGAAGCAGTAGACTTTGAAAAAATTAATATTTGTGTCATTCTCAAAACTTTTGGCCATGACTGTATGTACACAGTGACTGCACCAGCAGAATAGTGAGTGCAGCTCTGGAGTATAATACAGGATGTAACTCAGGATCAGTAATGTATGTACACAGTGACTGCACCAGCAGAATAGTGAGTGCAGCTCTGGGGTATAATACAGGATGTAACTCAGGATCAGTAAGGTAATGTATGTACACAGTGAATGCACCAGCAGAATAGTGAGTGCGGCTCTGGAGTATAATACAGGATGTAACTCAGGATCAGTAAGGTAATGTATGTACACAGTGAATGCACCAGCAGAATAGTGAGTGCGGCTCTGGAGTATAATACAGGATGTAACTCAGGATCAGTAATGTAATGAATGTGCACAGTGACTGCACCAGCAGAATAGTGAGTGCAGCTCTGGGTATAACACAGGATGTAACTCAGGATCAGTAATGTAATGTATGTACACAGTGAATGCACCAGCAGAATAGTGAGTGCGGCTCTGGAGTATAATACAGGATGTAACTCAGGATCAGTAATGTAATGAATGTGCACAGTGACTGCACCAGCAGAATAGTGAGTGCAGCTCTGGGATATAATACAGGATGTAACTCAGGATCAGTAATGTATGTACACAGTGACTGCACCAGCAGAATAGGGAGTGCAGCTCTGGAGTATAATACAGGATGTAACTCAGGATCAGTAATGTATGTACACAGTGAATGCACCAGCAGAATAGTGAGTGCAGGTCTGGAGTATAATACAGGATGTAACTCAGGATCAGTAAGGTAATGTATGTACACAGTGAATGCACCAGCAGAATAGTGAGTGCGGCTCTGGAGTATAATACAGGATGTAACTCAGGATCAGTAATGTAATGTACACAGTGAATGCACCAGCAGAATAGTGAGTGCAGGTCTGGAGTATAATACAGGATGTAACTCAGGATCAGTAAGGTAATGTATGTACACAGTGAATGCACCAGCAGAATAGTGAGTGTGGCTCTGGAGTATAATACAGGATGTAACTCAGGATCAGTAATGTATGTACACAGTGACTGCACCAGCAGAATAGTGAGTGCAGCTCTGGGGTATAATACAGGATGTAACTCAGGATCAGTAATGTAATGTACACAGTGAATGCACCAGCAGAATAGTGAGTGCAGGTCTGGAGTATAATACAGGATGTAACTCAGGATCAGTAAGGTAATGTATGTACACAGTGAATGCACCAGCAGAATAGTGAGTGTGGCTCTGGAGTATAATACAGGATGTAACTCAGGATCAGTAATGTAATGTATGTAAACAGTGACTGCACCAGCAGAATAGTGAGTGCGGCTCTGGAGTATAGTACAGGATGTAACTCAGGATCAGTAAGGTAATGTATGTACACAGTGAATGCACCAGCAGAATAGTGAGTGCGGCTCTGGAGTATAATAGAGGATGTAACTCAGGATCAGTAAGGTAATGTATGTACACAGTGACTGCACCAGCAGAATAGTGAGTGCGGCTCTGGAGTATAATACAGGATGTAACTCAGGATCAGTAAGGTAATGTATGTACACAGTGACTGTACCAGCAGAATAGTGAGTACAGCTCCGGATGTAACTATGGATCAGTGCAGGATAAATGTATTTGCAAAGTTAATGAATTTTTTGTGAATTTCTTTTTTTTTTTTTTTTTTACAACCTGGAAACTGGTGGGTTTTGCACTGGATATTTGCTGTATAATTCCACACTGAATACCTTTTTTGCTTTTTTTATTGTAAAGTTGATAATGTTTTCTGTTTGTTGTGTCTCTTACAGAGGAGTTTGTGTTGGCCGCTCAGAGATTTGGACAGGTTACACCCATGGAAGTTGACATATTGTTCCAGTTAGCAGATTTATACGAGTCGCGGGGGTAAGTAAGACGCTGCTGCATTGGTTTATAAGCCGAAGGAAAACAATAACCTTAATTAGTGGCTTTTCTTCTACCAAATATACATTTATAATCTCTCATATGTGTGTGTATTACATACTGTGCTTTGTATCCGCGGCTCGGTAATCAGTGTCTCGGTTTTTGTTACCAGACGCATGACAATGGCGGATATCGAACGGATCGCTCCTTTAGAAGAGGGCGCATTGCCTTACAACCTGGCGGAAGCTCAGAGACAGGTACAACTTTAGGGTCTCTTTCTCGTTACTCACTCCTTATTTATAAAGCCGGCACTCGCCTATAGCAGCAGCAACCGGAGCTAGAGCTGATTGCTGCTTTTAACCCCTTAAATGCTTCTGTCGGTGGTGTGCCATTTCTTGGCTCCATATGTCATTAATTTAACTTCATTCTGTATATACTTGAAGCGATCAAACGAAGGTGCAAGGCTTCTTAAAGGGGTTGTCCAGGACTTTATCATTGATGTCCTATCCTTAGGATATGTCATCAAAGTATGGAAATGCGAAAAGACCCGGCACCCCGCGGATCTCCTGATCCCGGTGTCTGTGGCGGCCGAAACTGCTCCGTTGCGAGCTGTACAGTTCCATCGACGGACTAGTGCTCGCAACCGAGTACGGCACATCCACCCCCTGTTGATTTGAATAGTGGGCAGATTGCCGTACCCGTCCGCAGCCACTATATAGTCGGTGGAGCTGTGCTGTTCCGCACCGCAACGGAGCAGTTTTGGCTACCGCCTACAACGGGAACAGGAGATCTGCGTGGTTTACTGGTGTCACACACCCACCAATCAGTCCTCAGTTACCTATCCTAGGATTAGGCTTTCAATGCTAGTCTTGGACAGACGTGAAGAAAAAAAAATGTTTTGTTCTCTTATTTTTTCATTTAATTTTATATTTTTCCAAGTATTTACTATCCTCAAAAAAAATGGCGACTCATACTATTTATTTATTTATTTTTTTACAAAGTATTTTTTTTCACCGCATATAGTATTTTATTCAAGCATGTGTCACACTGACCTGAAGAATCGTCATCTCAGGACATTTTCATCGCACAAGGAATGCTGTAAAAACCAAACCCAAAAAAACGACGGCGGAACTTTTTTTTTTTTTAGAACCATTCCACCCCTTTCAGATAGCTAATGTCTATGGGAAAATAAGGAGCAAAAATAAAAGTTCAGTGAATGGTTCTGAGTTGCAGTACCACACATAACCAGTGTGACAGGTGTGGCGCTGTTTACAGGAGAATTTTATTATAATGCGCAGTATCCTTGCAAAAAAAATATCCAACCGTGTTGGATTTTTAAGCTTTTTAACATTGACGCTGACCATATTGTTAATGCAATAAACAGACCTCTCACTGCCGTCCTTAGGTCCAAGTGGTTCTTGGACTTGCTGGGACTTGCTGTTCTGCAGCAATAATGGCTGTGCTTCAAATATGGGAAATGCAAAAGCTCTATCTCCTAACTATTAGTCTTGCTCCTGCAGTCTCCCTTTTGTGTGGGTGCCCACCTCTCGCCCTGGCTGGGGTGTCGGGTTGGCCTCCCTCGTACCCTGTTGCATTGGTTCATTATGTGACCGGAGATTCGTTCGCGGCTCCCTATAGATCTCCGCATAAAAGCCGACTGCAGTAATTCACCATTTGAAAGGCTGTGGCCCCTTTTTTATGTCTGTCATCTACACAGTGGCCCAAAGGACCCAACTTAGGAAAGGTGGGGGAGGGGAAAATTACAGAAAGACTCGAATCCTGCTTTACATCCACGTTTTAGGTCACCGTCATCCCCCTATTTCTGTGTTTCGGGCCGCGTTTGATCTCCCCGACTGTTTTTAACCCCGTCCTTGCGGAGGCTTCAGAACATGTTTCATTCATGTCATTAGTCTGTTCTATAGCCCCTCCGTGCCCGTGTTTAAGGCTCTTTGCTCCCTAGGAAGCCATCTCTCACTGCGCGCAATTATCTTCAAGGGCCACGTCTTTTCATATGAAAGCACGGCAATTATACATACATCACTTTAATTATACCCATTAAAGGGACACAGGCCGTATTTTTAACATTTTCATAAGTGGCGCATATAGCAGCTAGGAAGATCTTTTTTTTTTTTTTTTCCCCTGATGGTTTATTTGCAGAAAATTACATTAGATCTTGTTGTATTGTCAGGAAATGTTTCTTTGCGAAGTTCTGTTGCTTCGTAGTATTTTGCAATTACCTTACCTTATTTTTACTGGATTTTTATGTTTTGTCATTTTATATTTCATTGTATTTTTTTTTTATTTTAGTATTTAATATATTATTATTTTAGTATTATTTATTTTACTGCTTTTATTGTATATTTTTTTTTCTTTTATTGTATATTTTATATTTTTATCCTGTAGTATTTTTTTATTTTTATTTTACGTACATATATATTTTATTTTTGTTCATTTATATTTTTGATTTTGATTTTATTTTTTGTATATTCTTGTTAATTTCTATTATATTGATTTTATTCTTTTATATTTACCATATATCAATTTTATATATAATTTTTTTTTTTACTTATACAGTATATTTAATTTATTTTATTGAAAATTCCCATCGCAGCTTGATATGTACATTGTCCAGAAAGTTGATAAACTAGCAACGAATCTGCCAAAGAACTTAAAATGATAAGCGATTTTTGCAGTAAAACAAAACAGTATCGAAATCCTGGTAACCTGGCATGCAACAAGAGAATAGTGCGTGCCAGATTATTGGACAGGTTACCTGGTTATCCAGTATGTGGTAACGCCTAGAGATCAGGTCTTTTTAACCAACGCAGTGCCTGGACAAGGGTGTAAGGAGCCAGAACTCCACAGTGCCGTACGCTGGGTAGTGGCCTTGCATGGGTAGTGCAGCCTTCCATCAGCTGTCTGGTGGGGATGTCAGGTGTTGGACCCCCACCAATCTGAAATATTGCGGGGTTATTTTTGCGCACTCTCTGTTTCTTTCTTCCGTCAGTATCTTCCATAAGTAAATGGTGGGTTGTTTGACCCCATCAATCTGTTATTGATGACCGATCCAAAGTTTTGGCCAACCTCTACAAAGTAGACAGGTAAATTTAAGAAAAAGAGAAACACTAAAACGGGCGTAAAAAAACTGTATTCCAGGGGTGCACCACTTACCTTCTGTAAATCTGTGCCCCGCTGATCAGAGACAGACCCCTGGTAAGACTACCTCCTCTCTCCAACGCTGAGAACCTTAAGGATCTGTACACATTAAAGACGTCGTCCAAACCCGAAAATCTGTTCTGTATCATCCGTCCCTATAATGTGCATGTGGGCCATTACATCAGACCATCCTTTTCTCTTGCTACGGCCATTTGGGGGACCCCACAGGCATCTGGGGCACTGCAGTTTGGGGCCCCTTGTGCGTCTAGGGGAACCCCACAGGCATCTAAGACGTGACGGTGTGGGGCCATCTCATCAGAAAATTCTCTTTATCTTACCACTGTCGTCTTAGATGTGGTGGTTGGGGGTACCGCACAGGTGTCTGGGGCACAGCAGTTGGGGGTACCTCACAGGCATCTGGGGCCTTTTCATCAGTCTCTTTTGTTCTCTTGCCACGGGAGTCTTGGATGCGGGAGATGAGGCGACTCCACGAGCATCTGGCGCGTTACAATCGAGGAGACCCAACTGGCTTCTAGGGCATGGCGGTCTGGGTCCATTTCTTCAGCCAATTCTTTTGTTCTCTTGCCATGAGTGTCTGGGGCACAGCGATTGGCAGACCCCATGGGTGGCTGGGATATGACAATTAAGGGAAGTCACGGGAGTCTGGGCACAGCGGTTGGGCCAAACTGGCATCCAGGGTGTGGCTGCTGGGGGAACCCTACATGTGTCTGGGGCATGGCGTTAGGGGCCATTTCATCAACAAATACTTTTGTTCTTTGGGCGCGGCAGACTGGGAGACCCCAAGTGCGTCTGGGGCGCGGCCGTTGGGGGGACATTTAATCAGCCAGTTCTGGTACGCGGTGGTTGGGGGGAGCACTCAGGCGTCTGGGGCGCAGTGGTTTGCAGGCAGGGGACCCTATCGGCGTCTGGGGCTCAATGTTGACAGATTCCCCCATGGGCGTCTGGGGTGCGGCGGTTGGCATGGGACCCCATGGGTGTCTGGGGCGCGGCAGTTGGCAGGAGACCTCATGGGCCTCTGGGGCGCGGCAGTTGGCAGGAGACCTCATGGGCCTCTGGGGCGCGGCAGTTAGCAGAGGACCCTCAGGGGCGCGGCAATTGGCAGGGGACCCCATGGGCCTCTGGGGCGTTGCAGATGGCGGGGGACCCCATGGGCCTCTGGGGCGCGGCAGTTGGCAGGGGACCCCATGGGCCTCTGGGGTGCGGTGAGAATATAGAAGCGCTTGTGTATGAGATATGCAGGGGAGAGCTGTTGGCCAAACGCCTGCTACCTAATGTGTGCCGCCCGCTTTGTATGGCCACCATCCTAGATCAGCTCTGCCATCTTTCTTCCCTCTGTTTTATTGCAACATTTGGGTCTGGTACACTCTAACAATTTGGTCACCACTGTTTGACCTCCCTCGCATTGGATCGTGCTGGAGAGGAGGGAGACATCTTTTGCTCTGTAATCTGTTCCTTCCTGCCAAGACCTTTGGGAAGACTTAGGAAGCTGCTCTTGTTGGAAATAGTTGCCATGTCGGCAGCATCTTCCATAAATGATGGGACCCCTTGCGGTTCTGGGTTGCCTTGCGGTTCTGGGACGCCTTGCGGTACTGGGACCCCTTGCGGTTCTGGGACCCCTTGCGGTTCTGGGACCCCTTGCGGTTCTGGAACCCCTTGCGGTTCTGGGACGCCTTGCGGTTCTGGGACGCCTTGCGGTTCTGGGCCTCCCACAGTCGGAGTATGAGGTGCGACCGCTTGTGACCAGAGGCTGGTTATCTGCTCAGTTCAATAGCTAAGCCTGACCCCTTCTCTCATTGTCAGTGGGCAGACTGTGAAGGGGGCTGGCTTAGCTATAAAATGAGGCATCAGGCAACCCCCTTCAAATACAGGTTAAACTAATTATTGCATGTATTGGGCAACCCCTTTTTCATCAGCCAAATCTCGCAATACTCTAATATCTCCGATGGCTGAGTAATGGAGCTCGTGTGAACATCTGTACCCGTCCCCGAACTCGCCCCCATCACTTGTGCAGCTCTTTATTCCTTTGCCTGTATTGAAGGCTGTAGATAGTTCTGTATTTATTTATATTTATTTTAGATACATTTTGTCATTTTTTTTTTTCTAATCGCATTTTTATGATAAAACCACGACTTTAGAGGCCAAGTCTGCGCTGAGACGCCTGCTCGAGACCACAGAGGTTTCAGGCAAGCTACATTTTGGCAGGCGGGCTGCAATCCAGACCTCCATCCTAAAGATTTGCTGTGCGGTTTGGGGGAGCGTTATTGCTTCATTATGCTTTTTATACACCCTGGTTTCTGACCCGATGTCTCCGTACAACAGGCGGCCGCTTAAAGAAGCGCGGAGAAGCACAAGAGCCATTCCAGGTGTGTCGGCTTCCAAAGCTTGCACTTCAGTGTGACGCCGCTTTTGTTTTGCAATGTTACTGCAGCTTTTGGTGCACGATCCGTTATATGGGGTCTACAAGCCGGATGTGCAGAAAAACTCAGAATCTGGCGGCTTAGCAGCTGGAGTTGTCGTAAATATATTTTGACTTTAGTTCTTAGGCCCGGCCCACATCACTACAGGATAAATATGTGACTCCACCAGCAGAATAGTGAGTGCAGCTCTGGGGTATAATACAGAATGTAACTCAGGATCAGTAATGTAATGTATGTACACAGTGACTGCACCAGCAGAATAGTGAGTGCAGCTCTGGAGTATAATACAGGATGTAACTCAGGATCAGTAATGTATGTACACAGTGACTGCACCAGCAAAATAGTGAGTGCAGCTCTGGAGTATAATACAGGATGTAACTCAGGATCAGTAATGTAATGTATGTACACAGTGACTGCACCAGCAGAATAGTGAGTGCAGCTCTGGAGTATAATACAGGACGTAACTCAGGATCAGTAATGTATGTACACAGTGACTGCACCAGCAGAATAGTGAGTGCAGCTCTGCAGTAAAATACAGGATGTAACTCAGGATCAGTAATGTATGTACACAGTGAGTGCACCAGCAGAATAGTGAGTGCAGCTCTGGAGTATAATACAGGATGTAATTCAGGATCAGTAATGTAATGTATGTACACAGTGACTGCACCAGCAGAATAGTGAGTGCAGCTCTGGAGTATAATACAGGATGTAACTCAGGATCAGTAATGTAATGTATGTGCACAGTGACTGCACCAGCAGAATAGTGAGTGCAGCTCTGGAGTATAATACAGGATGTAACTCAGGATCAGTAATGTAATGTATGTACACCGTGACTGCACCAGCAGAATAGTGAGTGCAGCTCTGTGGTATAATACAAGATGTAACTCAGGGATCAGTACAGGATCCGTAATGTATGTACATAGTGACTGCACCAGCAGAATAGTGAGTGCAGCTCTGGAGTAAAATACAGGATGTAACTCAGGATCAGTAATGTATGTACGCAGTGACTGCACCAGCAGAATAGTGAGTGCAGCTCTGGAGTATAATACAGGATGTAACTCAGGATCAGTAATGTATGTACACAGTGACTGCACCAGCAGAATAGTGAGTGCAGCTCTGCAGTAAAGAAGACTTACACTCTGTGTAGGTTTATACAGCAGTTTTGTAAGTAAATCTTTTTCTAAAGGTGCTGTTGACATGAAATTCTCACCAGATGTCGATAACAACCCATACAATAAACACAGGTGAAGAAATCAAACCATACATCTCCATAAATTAAGCTTCTGCATTAGTCCCACGTACGTCGCCTGTCATGCTTGAGTGTCATTGTACGTCCTGTGCATGTTGCTGGGTGTTTCGGAGTTAGCGCTGATGGTGAACTTTGACAGGTCCAGGGTGTAATCTCCAATGAAAGTATCAGTCTCGCATAAGGAAAATGTTATGTCTGCAACATCACCTTATCCTTACCCTCATCCTCATGCACGAGCATGGTTAAATAAGAATACCGCTATTTGTCCAGTCACAGTGGTGGAGCATCAGCAGAGCTCTTGTGATGTGGCCATCTTTATAAGGTATGGGTAGTAAAATGAGACAGTGAGCCGACCCCTTCACCTGGCGCAGAGACTGTGCTGACACCGAGAGAAAATTCTTCCCTATGTGGAGCGCAGGACCAGGAGCAGAGATGCCGATCTTGGGACAAGATGGAGTATTTGAAGATTGCGGCCTTTGAGATAATTGCATTATAAAAATCAGTTCTATAATTTAGTGATAATTTCTGTACGGTGGGAAGGCCCGGGCATGTAATCCTGGAAGGTGATCTATAGCCAGTGGTGTCTCGCCGAGCGTGCCCGGCCGATTGTGCATGTGTATAGGGAAGATGGAAGACGACTGATGTCCAAACCTCTGTCCGCTGCTCTATGTGTACGGGGACCTGAAGATGCTGCCAGACACCTGTGGCTGCAGCTTATGTGTTAAGAGCAGAAGGATCGGGCATGTTTAAAATGCATCATGCCCTCCCCTATTTTTTTGTGTGTTTGCTTCCAGGGGAGCGTAGTAACACCCCCGAAGAACTGCTGCTTTCTGAACTGGTGGGTTTGGCTGACATTTTACATGTATCGCAGCCTTTATACTGCAGCCTGTGCTGCTTGACGTGTGGTGTGTGCTCACGTGATCGTTGTGTTTTTTTTTTGTTTTTTTTTTTTCAGTTTGTATAAAGTTTTAGTATTGTTACCAATACCTTTTTTAAATTTACGTTTTACTTCCTTTTTTTTCCTTAACTCACTTATGCATTTTTGTTACTTTTTTCTCTAGCTTTTTTACACATTTTCTTTCCTTTTTTTTTTATTTTCGCTCTTCTTTTTTTCTCCTTTTCCGTTCTTTCTTTCTTCTCCTTTTTCTTGTTTCACCTTTTTCTTTTTTGCTCCTTTTTTCTGTTTTTCACCTTTCTTCTTTTTTTTTCTCCTTTTCTTTCTCCTTCGTCTCATTGGGGGACACAGGACTGTGGTGTATGCTACTGCCGCTAGGAGGCTGACACTAAGTAAACATAAAAAAGGTTAGCTCCTCCTCCGCCGTATACACCTCAGCACTGGCCGCAGGCAAACCCAGTTATTGCTTAGTGTCTGATTAAATGCATCAGGCGGAATGGCTCACCTTTTTGAAAACGGAGAAGATACTGGAGTAACGCCGCACGCATGGAGCACTGCAAGTTTCGCAGGCGTCTGGATCAGACTCTGCTTCCAGCCAGGTACAGGCTCCTGGCTCGTGTTCCGATCCCCCCTCTCCCCCCGGGGGGCGTCAGGTCCCTGGCCTCGGCGGTGTTGGGGGTCCCCGGGGACTGGGGCCCGAGGTGTGGCGTCCGAGGGGGGTGGGCCGCGGTCGCGGGGATCCGCCCCCGGCATCGTCTCCTTCCGGCGGGCCCGCCCTCTGATTTTGGGGCGGCCTCCGCCGGAAATCTAGGCCGCGGCTTCGGGCGGTGCTAGGCCGCGGCTGCAAATTTAGTCCCCGGCTTCTGCCGGGGACTAGGCCGCGGCCCAAGATGTAGCGTCCGGTGTCGGCCGGAGGGCGGGCCGCGGTCGCGGGATCCGCCCCCGGCATCGTCTCCTTCCGGCGGGCCCGCCCTCTGGTTTTGGGGCCGCCTCCGCCGGAAATCTAGGCCGCGGCTTCGGCTGGTGCTAGGCCGCGGCTGTAAATTTAGTCCCCGGCTTTTGCTGGAGACTAGGCCGCGGCTGGAGGCGGGCCTCTGACGGCTAGGCCGCGCCTCTCGACCCTCCCCTAAAGGCTCGGCTACATGAGCTCGCCTTCCTAACAGGGGAGCGCTCTTTTTGAAAAATTTGGAGCCAGACGCCACTGCTACGCGGTTTAAGGACGCAGGGGGTACAGGACTGGGGTAAGTGCTTCTACCTCCAGCCTGGTTGTTCCGCTTCACTAAGTACTTCTGCACTCCGTTTCACTGACCGTCGCACATCCAGTTCATTGCGGACTCTGTGATAGACTCAGTATGTCCAGAAGAACTAAAGCTCATACGGTGCTGTATACCGCATGCATTGCCTGTAGGTCCCCTTTTCCGCGCGCCCAGATTACTCGGGTTTGCGAAGCCTGTGACTCCGAACGGGCTCAGGAACCCGCTCCTATTACGGAACCCAGTGCGTCAGGTCCCCCTGAATGGGCTCTGTCCCTGACTCAATCTGTGGCATCATTGACTAGAGCAATCGAGTCCCTTCAAGCTCCAGATAGGAGCAGGGACAGTGGTTCACACCGTCTTGGCGACGTCTCATGAACCTCCGGCCTGCAGGGGCCGCGCTCTCACTAGGCAGACGCAGGGGAAGCGAACCCACACTGCGTCGCCTTTGCCGTCCGGGGCCTCGGCATCTTTCAGTTCCGTCTCCCGCTCTCCCTCACCTCTGACAAGTGATCAGTATTCGGATTCTGATTCAGAAGGGTCCCTTAATTTAGAGGCACCAAATTGTCAGGACACAATTGACAGTTTGATTGAAGCTGTCAATCAAACCTTGGGGATAGACGATGAGTCCACCTTGACCTCCGGTCATAAGGTGTCCTTCAAAAGAGCCAGGCAAGCTCATAAGGTTTTTGGATCTCATCCTGAGTTTGAGGAGCTAGTGCAGCGCCACCGGGAGAAACCGGACAAGCGCTTCGCAGGACAAAAGGCTCTCAATACTAGATATCCTTTTGCTCCCGAGCTTCTTAAGAAATGGGCGGAATCTCCTGCGGTTGATCCTCCTGTGTCGCGTTTGGCGTCTAAAACGCTCCTCTCCCTTCCTAACGGTTCCTCGATCAAGGAACCAACGGATCGTCTGATTGAAGGTTTGGCCCGCTCGGTGTTTGAAGCATCGGGTTCTGCTCTCTCTCCTTCTTTTGCAGCGACTTGGGTTGCTAAGGCCATGATATCCTGGTCGGAGTCTCTAAATAGAGCGCTTCATGGTATAGAGGTACCATCTGAAGTAACTGAGATTTCTAATCAGATAGCACTTGCAGGAGACTTCTTAATTAATGCGTCCATGGATGCGGCAAATTGCGCAGCCCTAGCTGCTGCTAATGCAATTGCCATCAGAAGATCTTTGTGGCTGAGAACCTGGCGAGCAGATTCAATCTCAAAGAAATCGCTTACATCCTTACCATATCAGAATGGTCGGTTATTTGGCGAAAGGTTGGATCAGCTCATATCTGATGCGACGGGAGGGAAGAGCAGTTTCCTTCCTCAGCAAAAGATTAAGCAGCCTTTTCGCCGACAGCTTCAGCCTCGCTTTAGGGCCTTTCGTAACCCAGGTTGGGCCGCGCCAGCTACCTCCAGCGGTTCAGGTCGGCCTAGTCAGGCCAGAGATCGTCAGGTCTCCTACAGGACCAACCCTCTGGGAAGAGGGCGATCTCAACAACCAAGATCTAGAGGGTCCAAACCCCAGAGATATTCGGACAAATGACTGGAGGCAGAATCCGGTCAATTTATCCAGAGTAGGCGGCCGCTTACTCTGGTTTCGCCCCATTTGGCTATCGATTACTCACGACGAGTGGGTCCGGGAGTTAGTCTCCTCGGGGTACAAAATAGAATTTTCCAGCCTTCCCTCAAATCGTTTTTTTTCCCTCGCGCCTTCCCAAGGAGGAATCTCGGGTTCGCGCCTTATTCAGGGCGGTCGAGTCTCTTCGGCACAGCGGGGTTGTCGTGCCTGTACCGGAGATCGAAAAGGGTCAGGGGTTTTATTCCAACCTGTTTATTGTACCCAAAAAGGATGGTACCGTAAGGCCCATTCTGGATCTAAAGCGACTGAACCGGTTTGTCAGAATTCGACATTTCCGAATGGAGTCTCTCCGTTCGGTCATTGCAGCCATGGAAAAAGGGGAATTTCTAGCATCAATAGACATTCAGGATGCCTATCTTCACATCCCCATATTTCCTCCTCATCAGAGATTTCTTCGGTTTGCCGTCGGCAAACTTCATCTTCAGTTCGCAGCCTTGCCATTCGGGCTAGCCACAGCCCCCAGGGTGTTCACAAAGGTCATGGCTGCTGTTGTGTCCATTCTGCACTCCAGGGGGGTAGTCATCCTGCCTTACTTAGACGATCTCCTCATCAAGGGTCCGTCTTTTCAAATCTGCGAGGAAAGTGTCAGCATTACATTAGACACCCTTGCTCGCCTGGGGTGGCTGGTGAATATGAAGAAATCATCTCCCGTGCCATCTCGGAAGATCACCTTTTTAGGGATGAATTTCGACACCGCTCAGGGGTTGATAATTCTTCCTCAGGACAAGGCCTTGGTTCTCCGTCAAGAGGTACGGATCCTTCGCCAACCAATTCCTCACACCATCCGGTTTTGCATGAGGGTCCTAGGAAGGATGGTGGCAGCAATAGAGGCTATTCCATTTGCCCAATTTCATCTTCGCCCCTTCAACATGCACTCTTGGCAGTATGGGACGGGAGCCCTTACTCCCTCAATCTTCGGTGCCGTCTGTCCCTGCAGGTCAGACAGACTCTAATGTGGTGGACGAAGAGCACCACTCTTCGACAGGGTCGGTTGTTTCCTCCAAATTTCTGGTTGGTTGTCACAACGGACGCCAGCCTGCTCGGATGGGAAGCAGTGTTTCGTCACCATACAGCCCAGGGAACTTGGTCTCAGCAGGAATCGACCCTCCCGATCAATATTTTAGAGATCCGAGCTATTCGGCTGGCTCTGAGGCATTTTCACCAGCATCTGGCGGGCCACCCAGTCAGAATACAATCGGACAATGCCACGGCAGTGGCATACATAAACCATCAGGGAGGTACCCGCAGCAGGGCGGCCATGCACGAGGTAAAACAGATTCTGACTTGGGCAGAGGTAAATCACTCTGTGATTTCAGCGGTCCACATTCCGGGCGAGGAAAACTGGGCTGCGGATTTTCTCAGCCGTCACGGCATAGCGTCAGGGGAATGGTCACTTCATCCTGAGGTTTTTCAGCAGATATGCCGACGCTGGGGAACCCCAGATGTGGACCTGATGGCTTCCAAGATAAATGCCAAGGTGCCCAACTTCGTCTCCCGGTACCGGGATCCGCAGGCATTTGCAGTAGACGCTCTGGTCCTACCATGGAATCAGTTTCATCTTCCATACTTGTTTCCACCAATAGCCCTTCTCCCAAGGGTGATCAGAAAGATCAGGATAGAGGGGGTTCCAGCGATATTAATCGCTCCGGATTGGCCGCGTCGCTCATGGTACGCGGAGCTGGTACAATTGCTCGCCGACGCACCCTGGCTACTGCCAGAGCGCGTGGACCTTCTCTCCCAGGGCCCAGTTTACCACCAGAACTCAGCGGTCCTGTGTTTGACGGCCTGGCCGTTGAATCTTGGATCCTGACCAGGGCTGGATTCTCTAAAAAGGTCGCCGCAACGATGGCTAACGCCCGAAAGCCCGTTTCGGCTCGCATCTACCACGGTACTTGGAAGGTCTTTTTTGATTGGTGCAGGGAACATGATTGTTCCCCGCTCCTCTTTTCAATTCCGAATATTCTATCTTTTCTCCAGGCAGGCCTAGATTCAGGTCTAGCGCCTAGTACTCTTAGACGACAGATATCAGCTTTGTCGGTTCTTTTTCAGCGAAAGATCGCGTCTAATTTTCAGGTTAGGACCTTTATTCAGGGGGTTGTCCATATAGTTCCTCCCTACAAGACTCCCTTAGAGGTTTGGGACCTCAATCTAGTCCTGGGAGTCCTACAGGAGTCTCCTTTTGAACCTTTGCAGGAGGTTTCTCTGTCATTTCTTTCCTGGAAAGTGGTGTTTTTGGTAGCCATAACATCCATAAGGCGGGTTTCGGAGCTGGCTGCACTGTCTTGTCGAGCTCCGTACTTACTTTTCCATCAGGATAAGGTAGTGCTCAGACCAACACCACCTTTTTTGCCTAAAGTCGTGTCCTCATTTCATATTAATGAGGACATTGTTTTGCCCTCATTTTGCCCAGCTCCGACGCACCGAGTGGGGAAGGCTCTCCATACGCTGGATCTGGTGAGAGCACTCAGGAGATATGTATCTCGGACGGCGTCCTTTCGACAGACGGACACGCTGTTTGTCCTCCCTGAAGGTCGCAGGAAGGGACTTGCTGCTTCTAAGTCAACCTTGGCTAGGTGGATTCGGTTAGCCATTCAGGAGGCTTACCGCATCAGAGGCGCGGTGGTTCCCGCAGGGATCAAGGCTCACTCCACCAGAGCGGTGGGTGCCTCCTGGGCCCTTCGGCATCAGGCTTCGGTGGAACAGGTTTGTAAGGCAGCAACCTGGTCCAGTCTGCATACTTTTTCCAAGCATTATAATGTCCATACCCAGACTTCTGCGGATGCCAGTCTGGGTAGAAGGATTCTTCAGGGCGCGGTTGCGCACCTATAAGCAATGCTGGATTATAAACTACACTGTGGAGTCGGTTTCCCACCCAAGGGACTGCTTTGGGACGTCCCACAGTCCTGTGTCCCCCAATGAGACGAAGGAGAAATACGGATTTTTGTGTTACTCACCGTAAAATCCTTTTCTCCGAGACGCTCATTGGGGGACACAGCACCCTCCCTAAGAGCCGGCTGGCTTTATATTGAGTTAACTCTATTCTCCTTAAATTGGTATCAGCAGTTTTTTCTTCTGAATATACTGTATCTGTGTTAACTCTTGATTTATTTTTTAGCCTCCTACTGCTTTTTGCACTAAACTGGGTTTGCCTGCGGCCAGTGCTGAGGTGTATACGGCGGAGGAGGAGCTAACCTTTTTTATGTTTACTTAGTGTCAGCCTCCTAGCGGCAGTAGCATACACCACAGTCCTGTGTCCCCCAATGAGCGTCTCGGAGAAAAGGATTTTACGGTGAGTAACACAAAAATCCGTATTTTTTGCTCTTAATTTTTTCTCCCGTTTTTTTCTTTTTTGTTCTTATCTTTCTTTTTGCTCCTTTTTCCCTTTTTTGTCTTTCCCCTTTTTTTGCTGCTTCCCTTTTTTTCCTCTTTTGTTTTTCTCTTTTTCTTTCCATGCCTTTTTTGCTTTTTTTCTCTTCATATATTGGCGCTTTTGCCTTCAGTCCCAGGTAATTGATATGTGCACCGCTGTGTCTCTGTCTCCTAATAGCAGGTGTCTTATGTTGTCCTTTTTCTTTCAAGCATCAAGGCTCAGGAGAAGTGTCTCGTACTGTCCTTGTCCAAGTGGCCGAGTCGGCGTACAGATTTGCTCTTGGTTCAATCGCTGGAGGTTAGTCATGGTTGACTGTAGCCGCCTTATCTCCATGATCGCCCCGCTGCCTCCCCTGTATTGGGTGCACAATGCTCTCCCTGTCTATTCCCACAGAAGCTTTGCTTCACGGGTCACCGCCCCTGTCAGTATTATCTGCACCGTCCATTGTACTTCATGGCTGTCGGAGGGTTGGGGGTTGTACCGATGACTTGTCCCGAAACAAGTTTATAAAGTTTATTAAAACAGTCGGTTCTTCTCCGTTGATTAAGTCTTGGAGTAGCGTTTAATGTAACTTCATTAAGTCTTATGAAACACGTGCACTTATCATAATTGTATCTTGTAACCACTGACTGATTTCTTTTTTTTTTCTCCCCAATAAGCCGTTGGCGCCACCGCTGTCTACCCCATCGACCTGGTCAAAACCAGAATGCAGAACCAGAGATCAACTGGATCGTTCGTAGGAGAGCTCATGTACAAGAACAGTTTTGACTGTTTTAAGAAAGTATTGCGGTACGAAGGCTTTTTTGGACTTTACAGAGGTCAGTCGAAGCCCCCTCCTTCATATCCTTCTCATAGATCGGTAGTGACCGGCCATTTCTCGTACAAAGCAGGATTTTCTTTTTTACATGCCTTACGTTGCTCAAGGTGGCCATAAAGTGTTGAAGGTTGGTTCTTGGCCACCATTGTTGTCCTTTTTCAAAAGGTTTGTTCCAAAATTGTAACTTCCTGAGCACAGGGGGTCAAACATCTGTTACCCCTGCTCGCCTCTGCTCCAGGATCGATGGGGTTCCCAGTGGTGGGATGCCCAGCGAAATGGAAGCGATCATCTGTCTAATGGATTTGGGTTTAACGTCTAAACTTTGTACAAACCCTTGAGCAGAAGATGGCCAATGGAGTCATCTGTTCATGCGGAACCCTGATAGGACACCATTTCCTCTAGTATTTATTTTCCAAGGGTAGGCTGATGGCCAATGTGTGTTATTTCCGATATATGGTGGGTTTGGACTAAGAATTTGTGCCAATATTTTACCAAAATGTTCAAGCAATTGATGAAATGCCTATGGTCTATCAAAGTTACCGGTCGCCCCTGCAGTTTAAGGGTTCGTGCCCACGGTCTGCAATAGCAGCATTTTGTACACAGCTCACCTGTGCTGCCTCCAAAACGCTGCTTTCTAGGTTACAAGCACCGTGGATGGGATTTCTATAAATTTGCCGCTGTGTAAGCTCGCTTTCGGGCAAGTTCACAAGGCGCAGCATGTTGACTAACTGCAGTGGTCTTGCTAGTCTACGCCTCGTAGTCTCACCCATATAGCCATTCACTAGATGCGGTAAATCCGCAGGGTTCACTGAACACAAATGCGGATTTACCTGCGAGATTAGAACGCAGCAATTTGGATGCAGCAAAAGTATCGTGCGTCCAAAGAGTGGCTATATCCTGATCATGGGCACATAGTCCAGAGGTGGCCGGTAGTCTAGGCAAGAAGCACAGCGCTTACAGCTCTCTGCTATACAGCTTGCAAGCGCGCTACATCTTTCTTTCTTTTTTCTTTTTAATTTCCTTTGCTTTTACTTTTTTCTTTTCTCGTATTTTTTTTCCGATTTTTGTTCTTTTTCATTCGCTCGCTCTTTCACTCGTTCTCTCTGGCTCGCTCGCTCTTTCTCTCGCTCGCCCGCTCTTTATCTCCTCGCCCGCTCTTCTCTCGCTCGCTGCTCGCTCTTTCTCTCTCTCGCTGCTCGCTCTTCTCTCGTTCTTCGCTCGCTCTTCTTTCCTCTTTCTCTCGCTCGCCCGCTCTTTCTCTCGCTCGCCCGCTCTTTCTCTCGCTCGCCCCGCTCTCTTTCTCTCGCTCTCGCCCGCTTTTCTCTCTCGTCGCCCGCTCTTCTCTCGCTCGCTCTTTCTCTCACTCTTCTGCTCGTTTCTCTCTCTTGCTCTTTCTCTCTCTCGCTCTTTCTCTCTCTCGCTCTTTCTCTCTCTCGCTCTCTTCTCTCTCTCGCTCTTTCTCTCTCTGCGTCTTTCTCTCTCTCGTTCTTTCTCTCTCTCGCTCTTTCTTTCTCTCTCTCTCTGTTCTTTCTCTCGTTCTTTCTCTCTCTCGCTTTTTCTCTCTCTCGCTCTTTCTCTCTCGCTCGCTCTTTCTCTCTCGCTCTTTCTCTCTCGCTCTTTCTCTCTCGCTCGCTCTTCTCCTCGCTCGCTCTTCTCTCTCGCTCGCTCTTGCTCTTCTCTCTCGCTCTCTCTCGCTCGCTCTTTCTCTCGCTAGCTCGCTCTTTCTCTCGCTCGCTCCGCTCTTTCTCTCGCTCCGCTCTTCTCGCTCGCCTCTTTCTCTCGCTCGCTCGTCTTCTCTCGCTCGCCCGCTCTTTCTCTCCTCGCCCGCTCTTTCTCTCTCGCTCGCTCTTTCTCTCTCTCGCTCGCTCTTTCTCTCTCTCGCTCGCTCTTTCTCTCTCTCGCTCGCTCTTTCTCTCGCTCGCTCTTTCTCTTCCTCTCGCTCGCTCTTTCTCTCTCTCGCTCGCTCTTTCTCTCTCTCGCTCGCTCTTTCTCTCTCTCGCGCTCTTTCTCTCGTCGCCCGCTCTTTCTCTCGCTCGCCCCGCTCTTTTCTCTCTCTCGCTCGCTCTTTCTCTCTCTCGCTCGCTCTTTCTCTCTCTCGCTCGCTCTTTCTCTCTCTCGCTCGCTCTTTCTCTCTCTCTCGCTCGCTCTTTCTCTCTCTCGCTCGCTCTTTCTCTCTCTCGCTCGCTCTTTCTCTCTCGCTCGCTCTTTCTCTCTCTCGCTCGCTCTTTCTCTCGCTCGCTCGCTCTTTCTCTCTCTCGCTCTTTCTCTCTCTCCTCGCTCTTTCTCTCTCTCTCGCTCTTTCTCTCTCTCTCGCTCTTTCTCTCTCTCGCTCGCTCTTTCTCTCTCTCGCTCGCTCTTCTTTCTCTCTCTCGCTCGCTCTTTCTCTCTCTCCGCTCGCTTTTTCTCTCCTCGCCGCTTTTTCTCTCGCTCGCTCTCGCTCGCTCTTTCTCTCGCTCGCTCTTTCTCTCTCTCTGCTCGCTCTTTCTCTCTCTCGCTCGCTCTTTCTCTCTCTCGCTCGCTCTTTCTCTCTCCGCTCGCTCTTTCTCTCCCTCGCTTTCTCTCTCGCTAGCTCGCTCTTTCTTTCGCTTTTTTCTTGCCCTTGCACTATTAACAAGTGACTGGTAGTTCAGGCCAGATGTACAGCGCTTCCCAGCTCTGTGCTATACAGCTTGTAAGCACATCTCTGAAGTTGGAAGGTTTGCCCTATTCGGCCATGTTCAGTGTCCCTGCATTCCTCTGATGCTTCATAAGTGGACGGTTCAGACCAGCGGCTCAAACTAGCCGCCTGCCCGAACTATCCGGCTTCAGGAGCGCACCACTTACTGGTAACCTGGAGGCCGAAACAAATAAACAAAAAAAAAATTATTCAAGGAAAAATCCTTAAATAAAAAAAAAAAAAAAAATGGAATGATCACTATAAATTGATGACGACATCACAACAGGTCTCGTCCTTGTTATGAGTCCCCTGTTACCACTTTTTTATTAATGGGACGTTGTCCTATGGATCCAGTATACGATGAGCTCTTTAATTGGGGTGATCTAATCTAAATAAAAATACAAGGTGTTGCCACTGGGTGAAATCCGCAGACGCCCCGCGTTTAAGAAAACTTTACAAGATGTGACGTAATATGGCTGCAGAAATTATATGAAAGCCCTCCACCCAGTAACAAAAAAAAATGGAATCTACCCAAAACCATAAATATTCGCCTTACGTCGACCTCGTAAATCCAGCGGGAAAAAAAACAAAAATGCAAATTAAATGGGCGAAATGATGAAAATAAAAAAAAAATCTCTTTAATGAAAACTAAACAGAAAATCCCTAAATCCCGGGAAAATACAGTCGTAAAAAGGAAATGACATCAGACAAGGCAGAGGGGGGCCGATGGTCTCCGCTCTGCTGATTTACGTCCCAGTTATTCATGATCTATCCTTCTTGCCAAATTGTCTGGATTATGAAGATGATGGGATTTCCTTTGCTAAATATTTCAGTTTCTTGCTTCCTGAACTATTAAGGTTCACGGGTCGACCCTATAATCTTTTTTTTTTTTTTTAGTATTTTTTTTTTCTTGTATTGGACCTGATTACGGCTGCTCTTGTGTTCTCTTTGCCGTATATACAGTGCAGCGTTTCGTACTATACTGTATATGCACACGTACAAAGTACACACCTGCCTAAAAGTTACTGACACGTTTTTGCAAGAGTTCGAAGCTTTGGGGAAAGGCTGTCACCAAGAAGGTCATAGTGACTTTGGGGCTGTGTGCGGTCACCGTCCTCTCCATCGAAGGATTAGCGCCCTCTGAGCATCCATTTTGCTGCATAGAGGCGATGGTGGTCGCATGTACGCGACCACTACACTGTAAAGGGGCCGTGGTGGGATCCCCAGACCCCGGGGTTAGGTTGTAAATTTACAAGAGTATTTGCTGGGACCCTCAGTGTGACCAGCTGGGACTCCTCAGTGTGTGTACCGCCCCTGCTGGGACCCCTCAGTGTGTGCGTGTGTACCCCCCTCTCCCTGCTGGGACCCCTCAGTTTGTGTGAGTACCCCCTCTGCTGGGACCATTCAGTGTGTGTGCCCTCCCTGCTGGGACCCCACGTGTGTGTGCCCCCCCCTGCCGGGACCCCTCAGTGTGCCTCTCCCCTACCCTGCAGGTGCCCCTCAGTGTGAACCCCCGTTCCACTGGGACCCTTCAGGGTGCCTTCCCCCGCCCACCTTGCTGGGACCCTTCAGGGTGCCTCCCCCCGCCCACCTTGCTGGGACCTTTCAGTGTGCCTCTCCCGCTGGGATCCCTCAGTATGTGCACCCCCCGCTGGGACCTCTCTGCGTGTCCCTCCCCGCTGGGACCCCTCTGCGTGTCCCTCCCCGCTGGGACCCCTCTGCGTGTCCCTCCCCGCTGGGACCCCTCTGCGTGTCCCTCCCGCTGGGACCCCTCTGCGTGTCCCTCCCCGCTGGGACCCCTCTGCGTGTCCCTCCCGCTGGGACCCCTCTGCGTGTCCCTCCCTGCTGGGACCCCTCTGCGTGTCCCTCCCCGCTTGGACCCCTCTGCGAGTCCCTCCCTGCTGGGATCTCTTAGTGATTGGCTGTTATCTGTGGGAAAACTTGCCAGTAAGTGTCCAATATCCCTGCAGCGCCCCCACAGGAGAAGTGAAGCATATACGCACTGTCCATTTACAGTAATGGAGTCTGGCTGATAGGACAGGTCCTCCAGATCGGGAGACACTCTACATGTCCGGTCTCCACTCCAGGCTCCTTAACGGAGGACGCCCAAATCTATTATGGGGTTTAAGAAAACAAGATGGACAGAAAAATAAATATATAAATATAATTTGTTTATTATCATTTTAGTATTTATTCTATAATGAAGAAGTTACTAATAAAATATCTTTGAAGGGTTGTCCACATAAATTATATTATTTTTTCTGTACAGCCTCTGTTAAGAAGTTTTATTAGTAGATATTTTTTTGTCAAAGGGGGGAAAAAAAGTTAAAATAAAATACAGAGTGAGGAAATGTATGTACATCACACCCTTCCCGCCCACAACTTTCCTAAACTGCTGACACGGCGGGGTCTAGGAGATCGTCCGCCATCACTCAGTGCAGTGCGGCCTATAAGGGGGGATGTGTCTGCAGCGCTGGAAATTGGGCTCTGCTCCCAGTGTGTGGGCTCCGGGGCCGTACATGGAAAGAGTTGATTTCTCACCTCCCTAGCATTGTGCACAATTTGTCAGCCCTCGGGTCAGTCCGGTCAGTATGATCCTTTGCAAAAAAAAAAATAATGTATTTTCGCCTTCTCATGTATGTGAAGTAAAAGTCCAACTTAACAGTTTGGTTATGGTGCAAAGCCGAACGCTGTCCTATGTGACTCCCGGAGATCGCCAGGAGGATGTATGCAGTGATGGTTGAGCATCCCACAGCTGCTGCGATCTGCTGATCGGTGGGGGTCTCGGCAGCTGGACCCCCACAGATCTTAGCGTTATCACCAACCCGGTGGATTTTGGTTAGCGCAATAACCCTTTATCTCGTCTATATCTTGACAGGTCTTCTTCCTCAGCTACTGGGAGTTGCACCAGAAAAAGCCATAAAACTTACAGTAAGTGATGTATTCTGGAATATACTTTATTTTCTCCCTTTAAAGGTCATCCAGGCTTTATTTCTATATCTGACCCTGCAGGCTCATTCTTCCTCTTTCAGTTTACGACTGTCCCGTCCCTCCATGTCTTTCTGAAGTCATCACAATGAACCATTTCGATTTGTGTTTCAGGTAAACGACTTTGTAAGAGATAAATTTATGATCAAAGATGGCTCCATTCCCTTAGCGGCCGAGATTCTCGCCGGAGGATGTGTAAGTTCCTCATAAACTTTAGTATTATGAGCAATAATAATTATTATTTTTATTTACAGTATTTTTTATTTACAATATATTTTACTTACAATATTTTTATTCACAATACTTTTTTCAGCTGCAGAGGGAAGGAAGAGAGCCACAGTATTCATTACTGATGGGTAGGCGGAGCCCCAGATAGGATTGACACCTCAGATTAAAAGCGTGTTGATCCGGCCCCTCCAGCTCGGGCTCCTCCTACTCAGCTCTTCAGTCTAAGATTTGAGGTCTCAAAGGATAGTCGCTGCTGATGCAGCTCCTCAGAAGATTTTATTATTTTATATCGGACAGGAGACTTGGATCACCAGAGGTGGTCTAGAGGTCTCAGGGGTCTCAGCGCTGCTGTACCCCAACCTCTCCCTTGGCGGATCTGTAATTACATAATGGTCCCTGCAGAATCTTGCCGGCCCTGGGGGATGAGGAGAGCTTCCCTGGCGGGCGCGCAAACCGCACACTGGGGTCACTGCGTTCCTCGCCCTGGGGGGAAGCATGGGCACAAGCGCCACAAATCCTGAGGGGTCCCTGTGGCGCTAAGCTGGTGAGTACTCCGCAATCTTTATTATTATTGTGTGAGTGCTTTAGCGCTGCGGTGGCAGCGCTGTTACATGTAAATGTGGTGTTTGTGCTTACTTTTGTCCGCAGGCAGATGCCTGCAGGACAGGGGGGGGGAGCAGGAGCGAGGGAGTTAGCGCTCATTTTTTGAGCCGGCGGGGGGCGTGGCCTCACGCTTCCCGGTCTTTTGTGCAGGAAGACGCGCGCTCTGGTGCTTCTCTTCCGGCTCCCTCTCTGCGGCGGCCATTACTAAGGCTCCAGGGCTCCTCAGACCACTCTTCTCGTCCCAGTCACCACGGCCAGCTGGGTGAGTGTTATTCCCTCACCCTGCAGCGCAGAGATAGCTATCCTGCAGCTGCGGTCTCAATAGAGACCTTGATTTTTAGCTGGGACTCACACAATATTATTTGTGGGGAGTCTGCGACATTAACCCTTCCTGAGGGTTATTTCTGCCAGCGTTTTTCTTTGCTAATACCGTTGGGGTAGCTCTATCTGTTAGAGAGTTTTAACCCTTCAGCGCCTCCTTTTTTGCAAAGAAAAAAAAAACACATCTTTTGCTGGTACTGCCGTTTGTCCTGCTATATACAGGTGAGGCATGTCTGAACAGGGTTCAGAAGCCGCGGACCATATTCCAGTTCCGCTTCGGCAATCTGATACGCAGACCTCAACAGCGTCTAGCGCTGCGGTTGAAGGTCACAGTGATGCAAAATTGGATGATATCGCTCGTTCGCTTAACAGCTTGTCTGACCTTTTAGGTCAATATGTGTCAGCTAGATCCTCTCAGGATAGGAAGCGACACAGGCCGTTACCGTCCTTTCCGCGTAGCGATTCAGACGCCTCTGATTTGGATGGACAGGGTTCCCCTTTAGGTTCGGATGGAGAGATATCCGATTCAGACAAGGAGGAACGGCAGGGGCGTTCTTCTCTTGTGAGACGTACGGAGGCATTTATTGAAGCCATGAGAGAGGTTTTACAGTTACCGGAGGTGGTAACTAGTCGTCCTGGTAAATCAGCACGAATGTACCAGGAGTACCGTACTTCGCGATCAACATTACCAGCTCTAGATGAGCTTAATAGTGTAATAGAGAAGGAGCGTCTGTGTCCAGATAAACGTTTTCATGGAACGCGTTTCTTTGACGCGCTTTATCCGTGTTCTGCGGAGTTAAAGGATAATTGGACTTCTGCTCCTGAGGTGGATGTTTCTTTATCCCAGCTTAGCAAATCCTCATTGCTTCCTGTCAAAGGGAAGGCGACTTTGCAGGAGCCGTTGGACAGGAAAACGGAGATGGCGGCAAAATCAATCTATGAGGCCGCGGGTCATGGTTTCCGAGCGGTGCTAGGATCCATGTGTGCTTCTAGGGCTTCCCTAGGCTGGTTGGAACGTCTAAGGACAGCGTTGCAAGATGGATCTCCGTTATCTGACATGGAGGAGATCTTCGAATGGCTGGACACTGCAGCCCGTTATATCTATGATGCGGGTCTGGATACGGCGTCTCTTCTGTCCAGGGCGCAAGCTGCGGCGGTCACAGTCAGAAGAGCTTTATGGCTCAGACAGTGGACTGGGGACGCGGTCTCCAAACAAGGTTTACTGGCCTTAGCTTACAAAGGTGGTCATCTTTTTGGATCTGACCTCACAGAGCTGATTACCAAGGCAAAGGCAAAGGAAGCAGCGTTACCACAGCGTAGGGCCGTGGCTTCTGTGTCTAGCAAGCCTGGTGTCTATAGTGGTCAGCGGTCCTTTCGGGGCCGGGGACGATTCGGTCAGTCCTCTTGGGGATCGGGTCGTTCTTCTTTCTCGGGAAAAAAGCCCTCCCAGAAATCTCGCACTCCCTGGAAGCAGAATTTTCGTCAAGACAAGCGGGAAGCTGACAAGAAGCCCGCCAAGACGGACTGACGCCAGGGGTCCACTCGAGGACTCTCGAGTGGGGGGTCGCCTGCTCCAATTCAAGGCGACTTGGATTTCTCGCGTTCCAGATTCCTGGGTAACGCGGGTCGTGTCGGCAGGCTATTTCATAGAGTTCTCTTCTCGACCCCCAAACACTTTTTGCCAGTCTCGCATTCCGTCAGAGCCCGAGCTTTTTGTCGCTCTGCAGCGAGAGGTCGAATTTCTTCTACAGAAGGGTGTGGTAATACCGGTTCCGTCAGAGGACCGGGGAAAAGGTTTTTATTCCAACCTCTTTGTGGTTCCCAAAAAGGAGAACAAATTTCGCCCGATTCTGGATTTCAAAAGATTGAATCGGCATGTCCACACCCGGAAATTTCGCATGGAGTCGCTTCGCTCCGTTGTAGCAGCTCTGTCACAGAACGATTTTCTGGTGTCAATCGACATTCGCGACGCCTATTTGCATGTTCCCGTTGGAAGGGCTCATCAGCGCTTTCTTCGGTTTGCCATAGATCAGGATCACTACCAGTTCGTGGCTCTGCCATTCGGCTTAGCCTCAGCGCCAAGAGTCTTTACAAAAATTCTGGCGCCCCTCATGGCAATTCTTCGAAGACAGGGGATTACGATCCTTCCTTATCTGGACGATCTTTTGATCGTGGCTTCCTCGGAGGAGGAGGCAGTGATGGCTCGCGATTTGTCTCTTCAGCTTCTGAAGGATTTCGGTTGGCTGGTCAATTGGGAGAAGTCGTTCCTGGAACCGTCGCGGGCAATCCTCTTTCAGCTGCAGATGGAAGGAAGAGAGCCACAGTATTCATTACTGATGGGTAGGCGGAGCCCAGATAGGATTGACACCTCAGATTAAAAAGAGTGTTGACCGGCCCCTCCAGCTCGGGCTCCTCCTACTCAGCTTTCTCCAGTTTACAATTTGAGGTCCAGAGGATGGTCGCTGCTGGAAGCAGCTCCTCAGAAGACTTTATTATTTTTTATCGGACAAGAGACTTGGACTCACCAAATGTGGTCTAGAGGTCTCAGGGGTCTCAGCGCTGCTGGACTCCCACCTCTCCCTTGGCGGATCTGTATTACCCTAAGGGTGGTCCCTGCAGAACCCTGCCGGCCCGGGGGGATGAGGATGGCTTCCCTGGCGGGGGCGCACACCGCGCTGCAGGGGTCACTGCGTCCCCCGCCCTGGGGGGAAGCATGGGCACGCGCCAGAAACCCCTGGGGGTCCCTGTGGCGCCTTCGGCTGGTGAGTACTCACATTTTATTAAAAGTGTGTGTGAGTGCTTTAGCGACTGCTGCGGCAGCCGCTGTACATGTACATGCCGGTGACTAGTTTTTTTATGTCCGCAGGAGGATGCCTGCTGGACGGGGGGAAAGAAGAGGAGTACGCGCTCTTTTTTATTTTTGAATTTCGCGCCGCTCTGAGCGAGCGCGCTTTACAGCAGTCTCCATTTCCGGCTCCTCTACATGGAGCACGTCGGAGACAGAGCGCGGCGGCCATTGCTGATAAGAAAGCAGGCTGAAAGCTCTCCGGATCGCTCCCCTCCCCTCCCGGCAAGAACCAGCTTGGTGAGTCGCTTCTAGCCCGCCGGGCAGAAGCTTAACCCCTTCACCTCCACAGCGCGGACGCCTTCTGGGGTACTAATGAGTGGCAGACTGCGCTGTCCTGCGGCTGTTCTCGCATATGGGGCTCGCACACTCTTTCAATAATAATAAAGAGGTTGTGGGGAGTCTGCGACATTAATACTGCCACTATACGTTTCAGTTAACGATCCCAATAACGACGCATACTATGCGATCGTTTGTGTGACTGTTTTTTAATGTCGCTAGTAGCTGCCAATCTGGGCGATCTCATTAGCATCGCATAAGTGGTTAGCGATCTCCTTAATGACTTTGGCGGTCATTGCGATATACAAAACAGCGCAATTTTTTAGCGATCTTGTGGAACGTTTTTTTCTGTTTAGTGTGGCATAGCTGTCCTGCAGCTGCGGCCTTATAAGAGGCGCTTGGGGCTCGCACACCCTTGTCTTTATCAGGGTTGTGGGGAGTCTGCTACTTTAACCCTTCTTAGGCGGTTAACCCTTAATGGTAGACAGCTGGGGTAGCTCTCTCTTTAAGAGCTTTAACCCTTCAGAGTTTGTTTTTTCTTTAAGAAACGCACTGTTCTAGTTACTGACAGGTTTAACCTGCCATATACTGTGCAAGGACATGTCAGAGACAGATCCGCTACAGGATCAGTCTCGCGTATCTGACACGCAGACCTCGACTCATGCGGCGGTCGGAGGTTCCGGTGGTGTCAAAATGGAGGCCCTCGCTAGTTTTTACTGATGGCCTGTCTGACCTTTTAGGTTATGGAGTGTCAGCTAGATCCTCTCAAGGAAGCGACAAAATCGGTCCTTCCTCCTCGCTTAGCGAAGAAGTCCGATTCGGACAAGGAGGATCGGCAGGGACACTCTGCCTCTCATGGGCCGTACTAAAATTTCTTTGGAACCGTAAGGGCGTTACAGTTACCGGAGGAGGTAACTAGACGTCCTGGTGAGTCGGCCCGGATGTTTCAGGAGTCGCATGGGTCGCGACGCCTTTACAAACTGTATACGTTTTTTCTACGGAGTTGTTTATTAATTGGACTCCTTCTCCTGAAGTGAATGTCCCGTTATCCCAGCTTAGCAAATCTTCCTGGTAAAGGGAAGGCGAGTCTGCAGGACACGCTGGACAGAAAAACGGAGATGGCAACAATATCCATCTGCAAGGCCGTGGATCATAGATTCGGTATTAAGGATCTAGGTGTACTTGTTAAGTTTCCCTGAATCGGTTGGACCGTCTAAGGACGGCGTGGCAAGATGGATCACCTCTATCGAGGTGGATGGGCTTTTCAAGTTAAGGAATAATGCGTCACTGCTATCCAGGGCGCAATCCTCGGCAGTCACAGTCAGAAGAACACTGTGACTTGGACGGTGGAACGCGGTTTTCCAAACAAGGTTTGCTATCTTTAGCTTACAAAGTGTTCAGCTGACCTCACGGAGCTGATTGTCAAGGCAAAGGCAAAAGAAACAGCTTTACCGCAGCGCAGAGCTGTGACTTCTGCGTCTGGCAGGACTAGTGCCGATAGTTATCGGCGGTCTTTTCGGTTCAAGGGATGATCCGGCCAATCCTCTGGGGGTTTGGGTCATCTCTCTCTTTTTTAAAAAAAAAAAGGGGAATTCTCAGAAATTCCGCATACCCTGGAAACAGAACTTCTGTTAAAGACAGAAGCTGGCAAAAAAAAAAAATCCGCTAAGGCGGACTGACATCTGAATCTCACTCGAGCGCTCTCGAAAATGGAGGACAAATTTCGCCCTATTCTGGAAAGATTGAATCGGCTTGTCCACACCAGATAATTCCGCATGGAGTCGCTTCGCTCCGCTATGGCAACTCTGTCGCAGAACGACTTTTTGGTCAATCGAATTCGTGACGCTTATTTGCATGTTCCCGTCGGAAGAGCTCACCAGCGCTTCCTTCGTTTTTGCCATAGATCAACCATTACCAGGTTGTGGCTCGGCCATTCGGCTTGGCCTTAACGCCCAGAACTTTTACAACGATTCTGGCGCCTAAATCTCATGGCAATTCTTCAAAGACGGGGGCTTACGATTCGTCCCTATCTGGACGACCTCGATTGTGGCCTCAAAGGAGGAGGCAGTGACGGCTCGCAATCTATCCCTTCAGTTCCCTGAGGATTTCGGGTGACTGGTCAATTGGGGGAAGTCGTCTCTGGAATCGTCGCAGTTAATCCTGTTTTTGGGGATGCATTTCGACACGGTACGGGCGGTGGTCCCTACCTCCAGACAAGCAGGCATGTCTTCTCCGACATGTACAGATTATGAAGTCTGCGACAGCAATGTCCCTTAGGAAGGAATGCACCTTCTGGGTTTGATGGTGGCGTCCATGGAGGCATTTCCGTTTGCCCAATTTTATTCCAGAGCTCTCCAAGTGTCGCTTTTGGCCTAGGATGGTGGTTACGTCCAGGAGCGTTATCCCTGGGAAAGTCTTTCCTCCCTCCGAAGTGGTCGGTCATAACCACCAATGCCAGCCTGACAGGCTGAGGGGGGTGTCTGGAACGATCTTTGGGTCCAGGGAGTATGGTCATCGAAAGAGTCAGTTCTACCGATCAACATCCTGGAATTGAGAGCAATTTTTCTTTGCCTCCAACACTGGACGGTCTCTTTGAGCGGTCTGCTAGTCCGAGTGCGGACAGACAACGCGACGGCGGTCGCGTATATCAACCACCAAGGCGGGACGAGGAGTTCCAGGCTCATGATGGAGGTGTCTCGGATCCTGATATAGGCCGAGACCAGGGTTCCAGCCATCTCTGCGATTCATATTCCAGGAGTCCAGAATACCACGGCGGACTTTCTCAGTCGCGAGAAGATGGATCCCGGAGAATGGAGTCTTCATCCGAAAATTTTTGCACTGCTGTGCTTCCGTTGGGGGACTCACCAAGTGGACTTGATGGCGTCCAGGTTCAATACCAAACTACCGACCTTCATGTCCAGGTACAAGGACCGAAGGCTGGGGCGGTAGACGCTCTGGTGGATCTGTGGGACCATTTTGAGCTAGTCTGTGTTTCTGTCATGGGTGCATCGCCACGAAGATCGTCGCGATTGCACATTCTGACTTCTCACAGCTGAGCTGCTGTTTCTTTGTGTTTGGTAATGAGAGAGTTAATTTTACCTAGCTCTTTGCTAAGACTAGGTTCAGCCTCGCCCGGCTGCTTTGGATTATGTTCTAATTAGTTTCCTTTATATTCCTGCCAGTCTGGGTGTTGGATGCCGGTGAAAGCATTCATATAGTTTAGCAGACTGGATCGGTTCTGGGAATACTTAAGCTAAGAGCTCCTTAGTTGTTTTTACTCTTACAGCTTATAGTTTATCTCTGAGACCTATGGTGTTCCTACTGTGTGTGAGTGTTGTATGTAAGACTTTATTTACTTTATTTCTGTTCTTTCTTGTATGTCTTTCTGTTCATTAACCGTTACCTGGTCATTCCCTTTGGTGGTATTCAGGGTCCTTCTTAGGACTAGAATACAGTTGGCAGGGATTGATAGGAGACAGGGTTTACGCTGGTGGCCTGGACCTCTGTACCTTTAACAGTACCTCCAGGTTGAGGGATTAGTTAGGACCCCAGTTAGGGTCAGCTTAGACCCCGGTCACCCTCTAGCCGGAGACAGCGTATAACGGATTCCGTTTTGACCCACTGGACTTTCTGTCAGGTAAATCTATGTTATCATATAGCTATGCGCATGTTATATAGTATGTTGCCCTTTTGATATAGATTATTGTCATCACATATATATATCTGCTATACAGCGTGACATTTTCACCGGCCATACTAAAGATTCTCCCCAGCTATCATGGATCCAGTAGCCCAGCTGGCCCGGCAGTTGCAGGGATTGTCCATGGAGTTGGCAGACATTAAGTCCAAGGTTTTGTCCCCCCCGGAGCAAACCAGATCTGAACCTAAGGTTGCTCTCCCGGACAGGTTCACTGGTGGGCGGGACAAATTTTTTACTTTCCGGGAGGCATGTAAATTGTACTTTCGGCTGCGGCCTCGGTCATCTGGGAGTGAAGAGCAGAGGGTGGGAATTGTTATCTCGCTCTTACAAGGGGATCCTCAATCTTGGGCGTTCTCTATTCCTCCAGGCTCCCCAGATCTCCAGTCAGTGGATCGATTTTTTTACTGCCCTGGGTCTGGTATATGATGATCCGGATCGAGTCTCCCTTGCTGAAACAAGGTTACGTAAAATACGGCAAGGAAATCGTCCAGCGGAGGAATATTCTTCTGAGTTCCGTAGATGGGCAACAGATACTCAGTGGAATGACCCTGCTCTTAGGAGCCAGTTTTGTCAAGGGTTGTCTGACAAATTAAAAGATGTGTTGGCTCAGTATGATTCTCCTCCATCACTGGAGGCTGCTATGGCCCTCGCTATTCGCATTGATAGACGTCTTCGGGGAAGACGCGAGGTAACTCCGCCCCCCGTGATGACTCCACCTACTACTAAAGTCCCTTATACTGAGGTTCCTCTGGTCTGTTCTGAGGAACCCATGCAGTTGGGAGGGACATCATTTTGTAGGAGGGAATCAGCGGTGCGCCGCAAGACTAGAAGGTGTTTCTTTTGCGGGAGAGAGGGACATTTTGTTGGGGGGTGTCCATCCCGGACCTCTTTGAACCAAGGAGTTAACCTGGGAGTGTGTATTTCGTCCCCAAATCCCTCTCAGTTTCTCGTGCCTGCAGAGGTGGTGATTGGTACTAGAACTGAGAGGATTTCTGTTTTTCTTGATAGTGGGTCCGGGGCTAATCTGGTGGACACTCGGTTTGCCCAGGTGCATGGTATGCAACTGAGTGTATTGGCCAAACCGGTCCCTATACTCTCTATTGATTCTAGACCTCTTGGTCAAGGTAGCTTGGTACAAGCTGTTCATAACATAGATCTTCGAGTAGGGGCAATACATAAAGAGCAATTGTCTTGTTATGTGTTGGAGGGTCTGCCTGCTCCTATTGTGTTGGGACTTCCTTGGTTGGCTAAACATAACCCAGTGATTGATTGGCAATCCAGAAAGATAAGCCAGTGGGGTGAATTTTGCAAGAATAACTGCATGAGCACGGTCATCGGTGCGGTTGTGCCTAGGACTTTGCCTCCTTTTCTGGAGGACTTTTGGGAGAAGTTCTCAGAGGAGGGGTGTAAAGAGTTACCTCCTCATCGAACATATGACTGCTCAATAAAGTTGCTTCCTGATGCCTTATCTCGTACTTTCCCAGGGGTCGGGAAGACGGATGATCCGGTTCCTATTCCTCAGGAGGGAGTTGTAGTGTCAGCTGTATGCTCTGAGCTTGAGGGGGAGGTATTGGGGGCTCAGGGGGACGCCCCTGTGGGACTTCCAGGGAGACTGATAGTTCCAGATCGCTTAAGACTGAAGGTTACGGAGAACCCTTACAAACGGATGGCTGATAGGAGGAGAGTTTCTGGTCTAGATCTGAGGGTGAACGATCTGGTGTGGTTGTCTACCAGGAATATAAAACTTAAAGTTCCCTCCTGGAGGTTGGGTCCCAGATTCATCGGGCCATACAGGATCAGTTCCATAATTAATCCTGTGGCAGTTCGTCTGGACCTCCCTCCTACGTTTAAAATTCATAATGTGTTTCACAAGTCATTACTTAAAAAGTATGTGGCACCAGTCATACCGTCACCTCTACCTCCTCCTTCAGTGGTAATCAATGATAACGTGGAAGTTCATTGGAGGGGGTATGGTCCTGAGGAGAGGACGTGGGTCCCTGCGTCTGATGATAACGCAGATCGATTGGTTCGGACCTTTCACACAACTTACCCGGACAGACCTGGTCATGAGGGTCCGGAGGCCCCTCGTAGAAGGGGGGGTACTGTCATGGGTGCATCGCCACGAAGATCGTCGCGATTGCACATTCTGACTTCTCACAGCTGAGCTGCTGTTTCTTTGTGTTTGGTAATGAGAGAGTTAATTTTACCTAGCTCTTTGCTAAGACTAGGTTCAGCCTCGCCCGGCTGCTTTGGATTATGTTCTAATTAGTTTCCTTTATATTCCTGCCAGTCTGGGTGTTGGATGCCGGTGAAAGCATTCATATAGTTTAGCAGACTGGATCGGTTCTGGGAATACTTAAGCTAAGAGCTCCTTAGTTGTTTTTACTCTTACAGCTTATAGTTTATCTCTGAGACCTATGGTGTTCCTACTGTGTGTGAGTGTTGTATGTAAGACTTTATTTACTTTATTTCTGTTCTTTCTTGTATGTCTTTCTGTTCATTAACCGTTACCTGGTCATTCCCTTTGGTGGTATTCAGGGTCCTTCTTAGGACTAGAATACAGTTGGCAGGGATTGATAGGAGACAGGGTTTACGCTGGTGGCCTGGACCTCTGTACCTTTAACAGTACCTCCAGGTTGAGGGATTAGTTAGGACCCCAGTTAGGGTCAGCTTAGACCCCGGTCACCCTCTAGCCGGAGACAGCGTATAACGGATTCCGTTTTGACCCACTGGACTTTCTGTCAGGTAAATCTATGTTATCATATAGCTATGCGCATGTTATATAGTATGTTGCCCTTTTGATATAGATTATTGTCATCACATATATATATCTGCTATACAGCGTGACAGTTTCCGCCGATATCCTTACTTCCTCTGGTGCTGCGTCGGATCAGACTGGAGAGAATTCCGGCTATTTTGATAGCCCCAGATTGGCCAAGGAGGACGTGGTTCTCGACAGTAGTGTCGCTTTTGGCGGCGCCGCCATTCCCACTTCCTCTTCGCACGGACCTGTTAACCCAGGGACCCGTTCGTCATCCGGACTTGAAGTCTCTGCGTTTGACGGCGTGGCTCTTGAGACCGAAATTTTGACCCTTAGAGGTTTCTCAGCAAAGTCATTGCCACTCTGCGAGCTGCCAGTAGTTCGGCTACTACTAGGATTTATCACAAGACTTGGGAAGTCTTCTTTTCGTGGTGTTCGGGTTCTTCGAGGAATCCGAGGGTTTTCCCATTCCCAATTTGTCTACAGTATGGGCTGGACAAAGTTTTGGCAGTGAGCACCCTGAAAGGTCAAGTTTCTACTCTGTCCTTGCTGTTTCGGAGGGCTATCGCCTCCCGTAGAGACGTGCATTCCTTTTTTTCGCGGAGTAACCCATCAGTTTCTGCCGCAGAAGGCGCCTGTGTCTCCATGGCGGTTCAACCTTGTCTTGGAGGCTCTTCAACATGTGCCTTTTGAGCCTATGAGTTCTGCTAGCCTTTCTCTACTTCCTTGGGAGGTTGCCTTCTTAGTGGCGGTAACCTCTTTGAGAAGGGTTTCTGAGTTGGCGGCTCTTCTCTGCTCGCCTCCTTTCCTGGAATTTTACTCTGATCGAGTAGTGCTTCGCACACGGGGCGACTTTCTACTAAGGTGGTGACGCAATTTCATGTTAACCAGGATATTGTGTTGCCCTCGCTTTGCCCGGGCCGAGGAATGCAAAGGAACGGGCCCTGCACACATTGGATTTGGTGCCGGTCTTGAAGTTCTATTTGTATATTACTCAAGTTTTTTTTTCGGAAGTTAGATTTTCTGTTTGTAATTCCTGCAGGTCGCAGGTGTGGTCAACGAGTTTCCTAGGTATCTATAGCTCGTTGGATTCGGTCGGCCTTTTTGGAAGCCTACCGACTTAAAGACGAACCTTGCCCGATTAAGGTTCGAGCTCACTCCACGAAGGCTGTGGCTTCATCGTGGGCCTTCCATCAAGGGGCTTCGGCGGCTCAGCTCTGCCGAGCGGCGACCTGGCGTTCTGTCCACACATTTACAAAGTTTTGTAAGGTGGACGTTAGTGCTTCCGTTGATGCGGCCTTAGGACATAGGGTCCTGCAGGCAGCGGTAGTTTAAAGTTCTAGTTAACTTGTTTTTGGCGCTTGCTGCGCTTTTATCTAGGATGTTGGGTTTCTGCCTATTTTGGTTTTGTTTCCCACTCTAATGTTTGAACTGCTTTGGGACGTCCCATCAGTAATGAATACTGTGGCTCTCTTCCTTCCATCTGCAGCTGAAAGACGGATTTTGGTAAGAACTTACCTGTAAAATCCTTTTCAGCGAAGGAAGGAAGAGAGACACAGCTCCCTCCCATGGCAGAAGTGTGTTGTTGATTTACAGAAGCAGCGTGTCCCTTATCTGATAGCGATTTCTGGGCTGAGGTCGACGCGCTACGGCTCTGTTCCAGCATTGCCAGCTCATCGCAGTGGTCAGGTTCCGTGAGTAGTACCTGGAACTGTGTGGTTTTTTGCCTATTTGCATGCATAACCTGTTTTCTTGTGTTTTTGTCTCTGAAGTCCTTCAGAAGGGGTTATGTTGCTCCGCTGGTGATATTGCTCTTTCTTAAGCTTGTGTACAACTGGAGAAAGCTGAGTAGGAGGAGCCCGAGCTGAAGGGGCCGGTCAACACTCTTTTTAATCTGAGGTGTCAATCCTATCTGGGCTCTGCCTACCCATCAGTAATGAATACTGTGTCTCTCTTCCTTCCTTCGCTGAAAAGGATTTTACAGGTAAGTTCTTACCAAAATCCGTCTTTTTGGGGATGCATTTCGACACGGTAGGGGCAGTAGTTTCCCTACCTCTAGACAAACAGTCATGTCTTCTTCGACATGTACAGATCATGAAATCCTCGACAGCGATGTCTCTTCGGAAGTGTATGCGTCTTCTGGGATTAATAGTGCCATCCATGGAGGCAATTCCGTTTGCCCAGTTTCATTCCAGGGCTCTCCAAAGGTTCATACTGAGTCGTTGGAATCGGTCGCAATCGCTGGATTGCAGTGTCACCATTTCTCGCGGGGTGCGAGAATCCCTAGGATGGTGGTTACGTCCAGGAGCATTATCCCTGGGGAAGTCCTTCCTTCCTCCGAAGTGGTCGGTCATAACCACCGATGCCAGCCTGACGGGCTGGGGGGGTGTTTGGAACGATCTCTGGATTCAAGGAGTATGGTCAACAGAAGAGTCTGTTCTACCGATCAACATCCTGGAATTGAGGGCGATTTTTCTTCGCCTCCAACACTGGACGGTCCCTTTGAGCGGTCGGCCAGTCCGAGTGCAGACAGACAATGCGACGGCAGTCGCGTATATCAATCACCAAGGCGGGACACGGAGCTCCAGGCTCATGGTGGAGGTGTCCCGGATCCTGATTTGGGCCGAGGCCAAAGTACCAGCCATTTCTGCGATCCACATTCCAGGGATTCAGAATGTTACGGCGGACTTTCTCAGTCGCGAGAAGATGGATCCCGGAGAATGGAGTCTTCATCCGGAAGTTTTTGCGCTGCTGTGCTCCCGTTGGGGAACTCCCCAAGTGGATTTGATGGCATCCAGGTCCAATGCCAAGCTACCGACGTTCATGTCCAGGTACAAGGACCCGAAGGCTGTGGCGGTGGATGCTCTAGTGGCTCAGTGGGACCAGTTCGAACTAGTCTGTGTTCCCGCCGATATCCTTACTTCCTCTGGTGCTGCGTCGGATCAGACTAGAGAGAATCCCAACTATGTTGATAGCGCCAGATTGGCCAAGAAGGACGTGGTTCTCGACACTAATGTCGCTGTTGGCGGCACCTCCTTTTCCACTTCCGCTTCGACCGGACCTGTTGTCTCAGGGGCCAGTTTGTTATCCGGACTTGGAGTCTCTGCGTTTGACGGCGTGGCTCTTGAGACCGAAATATTGACCCGTAGAGGTTTCTCAGCTAAGGTCATTGCTACTCTGCGAGCTGCTAGAGGTCCGGCTACTACTAAGATTTACCACAAGACTTGGGAAGCCTTCTTTTTGTGGTGTTCGAGTTCTTCAAAGAACCCGAAAAAATTTTCTATTCCCAATTTGTTGGCTTTTCTACAACATGGGTTGGATAAAGGTTTGGCAGTTAGTACCCTGAGGGGTCAGGTTTCTGCTCTGTCCTTACTTTTTCGGAGGGCTATCGCCTCGCGTAGGGTCGTGCGTTCCTTTTTTCGTGGAATAACCCGTCAGTTCCCGCCACGGATGGCACCTGTTTCTCCTTGGCGGCTCAACCTTGTTTTGGAGGCTCTTCAGCATGAGCCTTTTGAGCCTATGGACTCTGCTAGTCTTTCTTTACTTTCTTGGAAGGTGGCCTTCTTAGTGGCAGTCACCTCTTTGAGAAGGGTTTCTGAGTTGGCAGCTCTTTTATGCTCACCTCCTTTTCTGGAGTTTTTTCCGGATCGTGTAGTGCTTCGTACACGGGGTGATTTTTTACCTAAGGTGGTGTCACAATTTCATGTTAACCAGGATATTGTGTTGCCTTCACTCTGTCCGGAACCGAAGAATGCGAAAGAGCGGGCTTTGCACACATTGGATTTAGTGCGGGCTTTGAAGTTTTACTTGTCTGTTACTCAAGTTTTTCGCAAGTCTGACTCCCTGTTTGTGATTCCAGCAGGTCGTCGGCGTGGTCAACGAGCTTCCAAGGATTCTATAGCTCGTTGGATTCGGTCAGTCATTTTGGAAGCTTACCGTCTTAAGGGTGAATCTTGCCCAGTTAAGATTCGAGCTCATTCCACGAGAGCTGTGGCTTCGTCGTGGGCTGTCCATCAAGGGGCCTCGGCAGCTCAACTCTGCCGGGCGGCTACTTGGCGCTCTGTCCACACTTTTACAAAGTTTTATAAGGTGGACGTCAGTGCTTCTGCTGATGCAGCCCTAGGACGTAGGGTTCTGCAGGCAGCTGTAGTTTAAAGTTCTCAGTGAACTTATGTTGAGCGCTTGTTGCGCTTTTATTTAGGTTGTTGGGTTTCTGCCTTTGTTGGTATTTTCCCACCCTTATTTTTGAACTGCTTTGGGACGTCCCATCAGTAATGAATACTGTGGCTCTCTTCCTTCCCTCTGCAGCTGAAAGACGGATTTTGGTAAGAACTTACCTGTAAAATCCTTTTCAGCGAAGGAAGGAAGAGAGACACAGCTCCCTCCCATGGCAGAAGTGTGTTGGTTTTTTCAGATGCGGCGTGACCCTCCTCTGATTGCGATTATCTGGGCTGAGGTCAGCGCGCTAAGGCTCTGCTCCAGCATCGCCAGCTCTTCGCAGTAGTCAGGTCTTTCGTGAGTAGTACCTGAAACTCTGTGGTTTTCTTCATATTGCATGCATAACCTGTATACTTATGTTTTTTCCTCTGAAGTCCTTCAGAAGGGGTTATGTTGCTCCGCTGGTGATCTTTACTCTTCCTTTAAGCTTGGGTACGACTGAAGAGCTGAGTAGGAGGAGCCCGAGCTGGAGGGGCCGGATCAACACGCTTTTAATCTGAGGTGTCAATCCTATCTGGGGCTCCGCCTACCCATCAGTAATGAATACTGTGTCTCTCTTCCTTCCTTCGCTGAAAAGGATTTTACAGGTAAGTTCTTACCAAAATCCGTCTTTTAGTTACATTAAGTTAATTTTTAACACGTATATTAAAAATTAACTTAAAATATTGTAACTAAAAGGTAAGTTAAATATATATTATATAATTTTTTACATTTACAGTATATATTTACAATACTTTTTTTTTTAGGTTACAATATTTTGAGTATGGGAGATATATGTATAATTATATATACTGCTCAAAAAAAATAAAGGGAACACTTAAACAGAATATAACTCCAAGTAAATCAAACTTCTGTGAAATCAAGCTGTCCACTTATTAAGCAACACTGATTGACCACGTCTCAGTACCAATGCTTTCTGGCTGATGTTTTGGTCACTTTTGAATGTTGGTTTTGCTTTCACACTCGTGGTAGCATGAGACGGACTCTACAACCCACACAAGTGGCTCAGGTAGTGCAGCTCATCCAGGATGGCACATCAATGCGAGCTGTGGCAGGAAGGTTTGCTGTGTCTGTCAGCGTAGTGTCCAGAGGCTGGAGGCGCTACCAGGAGACAGGCCAGTACACCAGGAGACGTGGAGGGGGCCGTAGGAGGGCAACAACACAGCAGCAGGACCGTTACCTCCACCTTTGTGCAAGGAGGAACAGGAGGAGCACTGCCAGAGCCCTGCAAAATGACCTCCAGCAGGCCACAAATGTGCATGTGTCTGCACAAACGGTTAGAAACCAACTCCATGAGGATGGTCTGAGTGCCCGACGACCACAGATCGGGGTTGTGCTCACAGCCCAACACCGTGCAGGACGCTTGGCATTTGCCACAGAACACCAGGATTGGCAAATTCGCCACTGGCGCCCTGTGCTCTTCACAGATGAAAGCAGGTTCACACTGAGCACATGTGACCGACATGGCAGAGTCTGGAGACGCCATGGAGAGCGATCTGCTGCTTGCAACATCCTCCAGCATCACCGGTTTGGCAGTGGGTCAGTAATGGTGTGGGGGGCATTTCTTTGGAGGACCGCACAGGTCCTCCATGTACTTGCCAGAGGTAGCCTGACTGCCATTAGGTACCGAGATGAGATCCTCAGACCCCTTGTGAGCCCATATGCTGGTGCGGTTGGCCCTGGTTTCCTCCTAATGCCAGACCTCATGTGGCTGGAGTGTGTCCGCAGTTCCTGCAAGATGAAGGCATGGAAGCTATGGACTGGCCCGCCCGTTCCCCAGACCTGAATCCGATTGAGCACATCTGGGACATCATGTTTCGCTCCATCCACCAACGTCACGCTGCACCACAGACTGTCCAGGAGTTGGCGGATGCTTTAGTCCAGGTCTGGGAGGAGGTCCCTCAGGAGAAATATTTATATATATATTTTTTAATTTGTATGGGGACTACTCAGACCCCCAACACTCAGCTGGTATTTGTGAATAAACCCAGTAGTAAGCATTAAAAGCCCTCCCAAACACAAATTAAACCCAGTACAGGATTATAAGGGCTAAGTCCTCTATATATTAAGCCTACCTTTATTGTATTAATTCTTGCCTTTAGTGTAAAAAAAAAAAATGCTGTTTGATCAGTATGCTAATTGTACATTGCGCACCCTTGGTGAGGCACAGAAGTCTGTGCTCTGCTCCCTGAATTGGCGTCACACATCCCCTTCGCTCACGCTTGCCTAGAGCGAGCGCTGCCTGAAGAATCCTTATGTTTTGCAGCGGGAGTCTGGAGGTGTTCTGCTCAACCTGAGCCATTACTAATAAAGTAAGTTTGCGAGGTCAAGTCACCCCTTGTGGAAAGATCAATGCACCTAATTTTGCGCAGAGGCTCCTAATAAGCGGGCCCTCTGTGATCAGTCATGTCTGACCACCTCCCTGCCTTCCCTTTTCCCTGGTGTATCTCCCTTTTCTCCAGTAGAGGCGGGATGACCTAAATATTGCAGCAATGGGCTCAGCTTGCTGTCCACTCCGTGGAGCGGCCTGACAGGCACAAGTCACAGAGCTGCCGGGAAGTTCTCCGGAGACGTCAGGCAGTGATTCGGTCGCGGCTTTGTTTGATCGCTGACCTTGCTCTAAATTCCAAGTACTGTCCCTTGTTCTGTAGCCGCCGTGACTCATCTTGAAAGCCGGGTCATAAAAAAAAAAAAACTTTGGAAAATAAAAAGACAGAATTAAAGGGTCCCGAGCATCCTTGTCACGGTCTATCTGATCACTTACAAGATATTGCACCCCTGTTGTGCACAGAGATCGGGGGTTGCAGAGGAAGCAGAAGCAGCGCCCGGGCCCTGGTGTCTCGTAGCCCCATAAGAAGCACACTTAGGCCACGTCCAGAAGATTAAGTGCTTAGATTGTTAAAGGGTTTGTCCAGAGCTGCAATATCGGAAAGGTCATCAATATCAGATCGGTGAGGATTGATCACCTGGATCCTCTCGATTACCATGGCTTCCTTGTTTGCACCTTACGTTCAGCTTCAAATCTCAGATATTTGTCATGTTCTCAAGACCTGCACCCATCTCGATGATGGGGCCCCTTCTTGCACCCTTAGTAGGAGCAAAACAGTGGCTACACATGTCCGGGGTGATGATGGACACCAGTCCAGTCCTGACGGTGCGAGGCAGGTCCTGTTCTTGATAAGAGACACATTTGTCCAATATTATGACATGGACATTTCTCCACAGGACTTGCACTTACCATTATCACAAGAGGTCTTCAGGTTGTGGGTTGCAGCTTGTATGGACACCCAGGAGCAGGGTTGTCTCTTGTACTTGGAGATAAGTGCAGCTGTGGAGGATTGTTGATCCATGACACTTGCTGGGCTTCCTAGCTCTGAGGGTTTGGCAAGGGATTTTTGGAAGTAAAGTTTTGGAAGTTTCTGGGCCACAGAGCTCCTCTCCTTGAATGGGCAAGTAATGTAAATGATGGCAGCCCGTTCTCGTTTGCAGTGGAGGCTGCGATAGATCAGTTCTATGTATCACAGGAAAAATCTGCTAGGAACCATTTCTTCAGCCATGTTAGTGACTTGTTTGTTGCTTCCTGCTCTGAGCCTCCACCAATTCCTAAGTTTAAATGGCTGAGGGCGTGCCAAACCTTTTGTAAGTGGAAATTTACACGATTTCGACAAGTATGTTCTTCCACCTACAGGAGCTTTTCTGACATCCCGTTCTACATCCATAGACGTTGATATGGAGCCGGCTCCTCTGTAGATGTAACGACTACCGCTCTTCTGTAAAGACTTTGCTCCTTCATCCAGAAGAGCATTTGTGGGGTCAGACCCTGATGTTGGGGGGGAGCGGGGGTCCCAATCTCCATTATAGGATGGGGCTGCCGTCGGGGCACTGTGCGGCCGCTCATGTTCTCCCTTCATGTCTGTATGGACCTTATACACTGGGCACAGTCATGGGGGACAGATAAGGGTCTTCCCCAAACTGTTCCCACAAAGCTGAAGCTACAATTGTCCACAATGTCTTGTGCTGAAGATTAAGATTTCCCATCATTGGAGCTGAGGGTCTGAGGCCGCCCCCTGATAACAGCCCATAGCATTATCCTCCTCCACCATCTGTACAGGGGGCACAATGCAGTCAGGGGCTAACGTCCTCCTGGAATCACCAAACCCAGACTCCTCCATCAGACACAGATAGATAACTGTGATCCGTCACTGCACAGACCACGTCTCCTCCAGAGTCCAGTGATGGTGGCTTTACACCACTCCATCCGACTCTCAGCATTGTGCTTGGTGATGTACGGCTGCATGCAGCTGCTCGGCCGTGAAGTCTCCGGGGGGGGGGGGGTGAGCGCAGTGTTTGCGCTGATACCAGTGGAGATCTGGACTTTGCAGTTATTGAGGTGACTTTTCTGCTCCTTTGCACTCGCCCTCCCTCCCCCCCCCCCCCCCCGCTCTGTAACGTTACGGGGTCTCCACTTTGTGGCTGAGTTGCTGCGGTTCCTTCCACTTTTCCATAATATCACTCACAGGTTATGGGGAAAGATTTAGGAGGGCTATATTCCGGGGGCGACCGAGGGGCCACATGTTATACATCAGGGGCCACTGAGGGGCAAATTGGCTTACACCGGGGGCGACTCAGCGGCCAGATGGCTTACACCGGGGGTGACTAAGGGCCAGACGGTTTACCCCCGGGGCAATGGTGACTGAATGAGAAACTGTAATTCGGTGATTAAGACGCGTCCCGATACTTTCCTCCATATACTGTATCGCGCCTTGTTCCGGGAGTCCCTGCGCTGCCGCCTTCCTCCTCGCCTGCTCTATTCTTTGCCTCTGATACATGGTCTCGTATGTATTGTGACATTTCTACCTGCCGTACGAGGATGAATGCGCTTACTGAGAACATGGTTGCTACGTTCTCTCTTCCTGTAATTACTATTATCCATGCCAACCTCACGATCCGTGCCACTCAACAAACCATTGTGCCCATTGATAACATTCCGCGGCCTCTCATGGGGTTGGTGTCACATGATCCTCTCCACTTTACTCTCCAGTCGAGCGTCACCGGGTTCTGACTCCCGAGACCCCGCGGAGTTCACCTTGCATGGTAATTACTGGGAATTAGTCCGCATGGCTAATTTTGTCCACTTCTCCATTGTGCAATTTTCTGTTTTTGTAAATTTGATTCCCCCCCCCCCTTTTTTTTAGAAACCTATGAGCCTTGTGACCCCTGGTTCAGCAAATGGCTGTTTAGTTGCTTTCATCGCATTAAATAGACGCGGTAAAAATGTGTCAGGTCTTTGTGCCGAGAGAACACAAACAAAGCTCGAAGGTCAACGCTAAGGAGGAAGGACAGATCGTGGTGGAGAGAGATATCGTTATTAGTAGCCAGCAAGTTATATTTAATTTTGCAAAAGTGTAACTTAGAAGGCCAGAAAAGGAGACTTGACGCCCCGTCGTTGTGACCCTCGGCGTGAGCCTCTTATATCAACCCTCGGCAATGAAACGAGACTCGAGACATCATCCACAGTTGTATACAAACCGAGATCTTCACGTCCGAGCCTCGACGCGTTTCCATTTTTTTTTTTTTTTTGCATCTGTGCAGGAGTGTGATTCCTCCCTAGATCTCAGGGCTCTTCACAAAAGGCAACATCCCCGCAAGATGGCACTGACCTGGTCTATCATTATTGTGTCCTTTTTAACCCGAAATGTCTCTGCGAACCCAGCTCTGACCTTCTTCAGGATTTTACTTGAGACACCTACAGAAATAGTGAGAATTGCAGTATCTGAAGATACCAGGTGGTGTCTTTATAATTTTTTTTTTTATTCCGTAGATCATTTTTTTTCCTTTTGTCCATCAATGAAAATCACTGAAGCAAAGTTTGCACCAAATCATGTGGATTTTGTTGCATTGCAAAAGGTCAAATCTGAAAATCCACGGCACAAGTCGTTCTACTCCTGCAGATATTTTGCAGAGGGCTTGAATGGGATTGAATCCTCGTAATACATTGCAAATTTTACATACAACTGACCCCAATTCTAACAACCTCAACTAACAGCACCTCTTAGTTTATTGCCATCGGTTGCGATTTTGCTGCAAAATCCGTCTTTCATCCATATTAGACCACAAGTGCTCTGGTGGGAGCTTATCTGTGCATTTGATAAGG
>JARQOD010000006.1:9339092-9365048 GCA_033576555.1 Oophaga sylvatica | reverse complement strand
TAAAAGTTTTGAAAAGTCGCCAAAACTTTTCACAACGCAGAACTGCACAAAAGTGTTACGACTTTTGGCTCAGGATGGATGCGCACGCCACTCCAGAGGATGCGCACGCCACTCCAGAGGATGGAAGCACACGCCACTCCAGAGGATGCGCAGAAGTCATTAAGTGGCGTGCGCTTCTTAGCGCCTTATCCTCCTGCGAGACTGAATTAGCGGGAGTGTGCCTATGGCAGTCTTAATGCATCGGCCCCTTGTTGTACCCCAAAATGGCACAAGTAAAAAAACAAAAATACAACTCCTTCAGCAAACAAAGGGCCCAATACGGCTACATTGATGTAAAAAGAAAATCCATAGAGGGTCAGTCTCTTTAGATTTAGGAAGTTCCATGTTCTAAGCCAATATTTATTTTCTTTCTGTTCCAGGAAACCAGTCGGTTCAGAGCCGGTCCCCAAGTCCCGCATCACGCTGCCTGCACCGAATCCCGACCATGTCGGCGGATATAGACTAGCAGTGGCGACTTTTGCAGGAATTGAAAGCAAATTCGGACTCTACCTTCCTAGATTTCAGCCATCATCCACTAATACCACTAAAGCCACCTAAAGCCATTAGCGGTGACGGAGGAGGAGAGCGGTGATTAGATACATGGCCGTCATCTGTTACAATGTATCAGCGTTTCTTCACCTTTTATTCCGCAACCATGAGAATTTTTAGATCTTTAGTTCTCCTTTTTTATGTGCAATTACCTTTGTGGTTCTCTCTCTTATACAGTGCAATCTGGGGAACAAGAGGTTGTAGTGGACCCCTGGACCATCAGCCCCAAACTAGCGTCAACGGCAGTCAGGGAGTCTAAGGTGTTTGCTTTTTGATTGGGATTTGCTCACCCAGTGAATGTAGATTAGGTCGTTAAGAAGCAAAGATTTAAAACAATAGGTCAAATATTACAGGGACCCAAAATAATAATGAAATTTGGTTTTGGGGTGCCCTGATTTTGTGGTGAATTTAAAAATGTTGAATTAAAATACATATAATCAAATGTGATCACACAGTAACAGAATTGAATTAAAGGGTATGTACAACTTAAGCAACATTTTATATATAGGATGTAAATTTTGAGTCGATTTATAATTAACCTCTGTTGATCCGGAGTTACATCCTGTATTATACCCCAGAGCTGCACTCACTATTCTGCTGGTGCAGTCACTGTGTACATACATTACATTACTGATCCTGAGTTACATCCTGTATTATACTCCAGAGCTGCACTCACTATTCTGCTGGTGCAGTCACTGTGTACATACATTACATTACTGATCCTGAGTTACATCCTGTATTATACTCCAGAGCTGCACTCACTGTTCTGCTGGTGCAGTCACTGTGTACATACATTACTGATCCTGAGTTACATCCTGTATTATACTCCAGAGCTGCACTCACTATTCTGCTGGTGCAGTCACTGTGTACATACATTACATTACTGATCCTGAGTTACATCCTGTATTATACCCCAGAGCTGCACTCACTATTTGCTGGTGCAGTCACTGTGTACATACATTACATTACTGATCCTGAGTTACATCCTGTATTATACTCCAGAGCTGCACTCACTATTCTGCTGGTGCAGTCACGTGTACATTACATTACTGATCCTGAGTTACCTCCTGTATTATACTCCAGAGCTGCACTCACTATTCTGCTGCTGCAGTCACTGTGTACATACATTACATTATGATCCTGAGGATATAACTCAGGATCAGTACAAGGTCAGTAATGTATGTACGCAGTGACTGCACCCGCAGAATAGTGAGCGCAGCTCTGGAGTATAATACAGGAGGTAACTCCAGATCAGTACAGGATCAGTAATATAATGTATGTGCACAGTGACTGCACCAGCAGAATAGTGAGTACAGCTCTGGAGTATAATACAGGATGTAACTCAGGATCAGTAATGTAATGTATATACACAGTGACTGCACCAGCAGAATAGTGAGTGCAGCTCTGGAGTTTAATACAGGATGTAACTCGGGATCAGTAATGTAATGTATGTACACAGTGACTGCACCAGCAGAATAGTGAGTGCAGCTCTGGGGTATAATACAGGATGTAACTCAGGATCAGTAATGTAATGTATGTACACAGTGACTGCACCAGCAGAATAGTGAGTGCAGCTCTGGAGTATAATACAGGATGTAACTCAGGATCAGTAATGTAATGTATGTACACAGTGACTGCACCAGCAGAATAGTGAGTGCAGCTCTGGGGTATAATACAGGTTGTAACTCAGGATCAGTAATGTAATGTATGTACACAGTGACTGCACCAGCAGAATAGTGAGTGCAGCTCTGGGGTATAATACAGGATGTAACTCAGGATCAGTAATGTAATGTACACAGTGACTGCACCAGCAGAATAGTGAGTGCAGCTCTGGGGTATAATACAGGATGTAACTCAGGATCAGTAATGTAATGTATGTACACAGTGACTCCACCAGCAGAATAGTGAGTGCAGCTCTGGAGTATAATACAGGATGTAACTCAGGATCAGTAATGTAATGTATGTACACAGTGACTCCACCAGCAGAATAGTGAGTGCAGCTCTGGGGTATAATACAGGATGTAACTCGGGATCAGTAATGTAATGTATGTACACAGTGACTGCACCAGCAGAATAGTGAGTGCAGCTCTGGGGTATAATACAGGATGTAACTCGGGATCAGTAATGCGTTTTCAGTTACTTCCTGTAGATTTATGTTATAGACGAGTTGTACATTTGTGCTGAAAGATGGACATTTAAGTTAAAAGAAGCACTTACATTTGTTGTGTGATATTAGTAGTTGGGATCTGCTTTTTTTCAAAAACAGCGCTATTCTTGTACACGGATTGTGACTTCGTTTTCCCCAAAGATTTTAGGGGAACTGAGCTGCAGTTCTTACAGTTTTCAGCCACAGATGGCGCTGTTTTTGGAAAATTATGCTTTAATGTCACACAATACACGGCACATTGTACGCTATATATAATTTGTTACTGTGCGATCACCGCTTGTATGGCGCCGACCTCTTTTCTCTTGCTGCATTGAGCAAAAACCTGTCGTAACTCAGAGCATCATCCTGGGGTTTCCTCATTCCTAGAACTTTATCCAAACTACAGACTTTCTTTACAGAAATCCATTTGGTCATTATATAGTGAGTGTCTGCAGCTTTGTATTTTGCAAAGTCACCATTACCCTCCGCTTGCTGTCAGTGAATGAGTCCCATACCCTTTAAAAACTTGATTTAAGTGAAAACATAAACTTTTCTTTTTAAATGTACCCGAAATCTACAACATTAATGAAATGGACAAAAAACTATTTCCTCGGGGAATTGAGAATAGAAGCTCCGTTTCCAAATTTCACCTCCCAGATCTGCGATGGGCAGGACATGCTGGTTGTTGTAGTTCTGCGAGAGCTGGAGGCTGCTATAGAACACATAGAGAGATTCTCGGGAGTTCTTGACTTGTGCTCTAGTGTTACACTTTTTTCTTTTTCTTTTTGCCTCTAGCAATAATCGAACAGTCAAAGTAGGACGTCATAGGGTTAATAAAATTGTAAATAATTAAAAAAAAAAAATTAAGTAAAATCCGTCTGCTGCGATAGATATTAAAAACGCACAAAGACTCTTATCGGAATCGTATCGGAGATTTTATGCCGTCAGTATTTATGGAGTTGGAACCAGGTGATCGGTAAGAGCTTGGATCAGTCCTTGTCTTTCAGGTCGTCCTATATTGGAAGGGCTCAAGCGTCCTCCATCTTCACATGGTTCCTCCCTAGTGAACGTGCTCGGGTATGGTGTTATCCATGCTTGGCGTGCTCGAATACTATGTTCGCGTCCCCGCGGCTGTTCGACAGCCTTAACACATGTGGGGATTGCCTGGTTTTAGGCAATGGAGACTTGCACATATTATTCGAGCACGCCCGAGATACACGGATAACGCTCGAGCACGCGCGCTCATCACTACACCTCACATCTTGGAGCACAACTCCCAGTATAACTGACAAGGATGCTGAAGGTTGTAGTTCTGTGATCGGTGCAGACCCGTGGTTTGCCAAATGTCTTCTTTTCTACAATGTTGTGTTAGAAAATTTCAGGGTTAAAAAAACAAAACACAGAAAAGCTTTAATTTTTTTTATTTCTAGCCGTCACATTCCTATGAAAATTAAAAATTTAGCACTGCAAAAAAATAAAGAATTAGAGCCAAAAGATTTATTTATTTTTTTATAACCTTTTATACAAAGTTCTGTCTAAAAGTACGAAGCGGAGCCAAAATCTATCGGAACGTAAAACTTCCAAGTGCATGTTATCGATAGGAGATGAATGCCGCCGTTGTGTGGGTAAATGCGGGACGCTAAGGGCGCAGTCAGACGGCACAATAAATCGGATGGAGATCGGACTGGCCGGCGTCTCTCCCAATCCAAGCGCGACAGCGCCATGTGTTGCTATTCAGCGGTCACACTCCGGTTGGGAGAGCCGCCGGCCAGTCCGTGCCCTGCGGTCCAATTTATACTGCCGTCTGTCTGTGACCTTAGACTCGTAGATTTAAGAGGAGCAACTTGTGATTTGATGAAATTTAGAAACTGGATACAAAATACCAAACGCCCAACCCATGAGGAGAAACCGCTTGTGTGACACTAAGGGTATTTTTGCACAGAGTCCTTTTTGATGGGGATTTTTAAATCCGATCCACTTGAGAATCCACATAAAAATCTGTCTACCCGTCACAGACTTCTAAAGTATATGTGATAAAAGTTTGGGGTAAGGGAGGGTCTGACCAAGGGGGCGTCCTACAGACCTAGAATGGGGCTACCAGGTTCCCGTGAAGAGCTGGTGGCATACGTGCACTGACTCGATATGGTAGTGGGGTCATTATACCCCATTCTCAACACTATTGGGGTATGTCCGCCAATCAAAACTTTTATGGCATCACTATTGTGGGATATTGGGCAGCGTGCTACAAATACTATATTTTCAGCTTTGTGCCCCAAAGTGGCCGTACTATGCAACCCTTCCCTCCAGCTCTCATTGATCCTCTACATCCTTTAGCAACTAACGAGGAATCGGTACAAAAATATAATTAGAGGCCACAAAGAGCCTCTGAATTTAATGTTTTATTTTTTAACTTCACTTGCAAAATGACACGTGAAACTGGGCTGCCCTGGGATGCCGTAACGTTGCCACACGTTTTGAACAGGAAACGATTTTACGTTCAGACGGAACCAAAATATTAAAATTTGAGAGTCCTTAGTGGTTGATACCTTCTTTTCAGTTGGCCATTAAAAGCTATCAACCACTGAGGACTCTCACGTTATTATTTTTCTATCTACTGGCTAAGACGGTACAAAGATATATATATTTTTCCAGTAGACAGAACCAGTAATTCCTACGAGATCCCATCTGGTGCCACAAAGCTTGTACTTTTCTACGATGGACGGAGGGCGTTATTTGTGGGTGTCACCATGATGGAGAAACGTCAGGTGACCGGTTCCAAGAGGCCACATGCTCCTTGATTGTCTAAAGTAGGGTTCCCCAACTCCAGTCCTCAAGGCCCACCAACAGGTCATGTTTTCAGGATTTCCTTAGTATTGCCCAGGTGATAATTGCATCCCCTGTCCAATACAAAGGAAATCCTGAAACCATGACCTGTTGGTGGGCCTTGAGGACTGGAGTTGGGGAACCCTGGTCTAAAGCTCCGATTTGTGACCTCAACAAAACCGGTAATATCTGTCGTGAGTGACGCTGCAATAAGTCAAGTTTTTGTGATCTGAAGTTAGACCAATGAATTAGGCCACATGAATGAACCGTAAAGAATCCATGTACTGTAATAACGTCTGCCTTACTACGCGGTGATTTTTATCATTCGTCAGGAATTGTGCCGGCCAGAACATTTTCGCAATTGACCAATATGCTTTGTGATGATCATTGATGGTGGTCGTCTCCTGAGATCTACAGTCTAATCCTAGGAGCAATTGTCTTTGTGTACGGGATGACGTTAATCCGTTTCTAGCTATCGGTAATGGTCATTTAATTTTTATTTTAACGATGCAGTAAATGTCAGAAGTCATAATGCGAGTCTAATAAACTAGAACAGAGGACAATCTCCGTATCGTCTGCACATTTTTGTCTATTTTCTGTTGATTTGCACTACACAACCAATAATATGTAGACTCTCCCGCCATCTCCCCCCCAAGCGCCCTTTCCTTGTTATATCAGGGGATGTCCTTGTTCACCAAAATCATTGCTCGCAGAGAAGAACATGGAGTCTCTACAGACGATCAGTGAAATGTCTCCACCATACAATGCTATAGTTTGGGACATGCCGAAGTCTTCCAAACTTTTGGCCTGTTGGAACTGATCTGGACATAGGAAAGTGCAATTTTCAAGAACGAAAATGTTTCTAAATAGATGTGAAACCTGCAACTGAGGACTTTACACACTTTGACCCTTGACCAGTTCAGCTTCCATAGCCACTAACTTTTTACCGAGGAATAATAGGCACAGACAACTGTTCTTCATGTGATTAATGGAAAAAATCGAGGAAAGTTCTCCAGCGATGAAAAAATGGTTCCAATGGAGGGATAAAAACAACTTTTTATTTAAACCATTTAAAATTGTAAGCAGCCAATATGGGTAAGTGTACAGATGATGCGCATATGAGAACCCCACGCGTTTCAGCGATAAGCTTTAGTCATGGTCTTACAACAGTACAGGGTTTTTTTTTTCTATAATGTCATGTCTATTGTTAGTAAAATTATATAGAAACTTTCAGGCTTCTATGGAATCCCTTAGGCCAAGTTCCCATGATGAGTTTTTGACATCACATATTTTCACTGCTCAAAAAACAATGCAGCGTCTTACAGTTTCCGCAAAGTGAGTGGGATTTATAGAAATCTCGTGCCCACTTTGCTTTTTTTTTTATCACCTACAGTGTGTGTTTCAAATCCACAACATCTCAAGTTCTCTGGAGGATATGCTGAGTTTTCTGTGTGGATTTTCATCACAATAATAATAATTAAAAAAAAAACGTGATTAACATAATTTACCTAATAGGTGCAGAAAATTTACAACATTAAAAAATGCACCAAATACTCATTGTGGGAACGTAGCCTGAAAACCCGAGACTGATATGTCAAACTTATATGGTGGACGCTAAAGATGAGCGAACCCGAACTTTAAAGTTCCGGGTTTGTACCGGACAGTTAGTGTCCAGTGCTAAACGCCGAACACGGACTTCTCCCAGAAGTCCATTGCAATGTTCGGCGTTCTGGGGGAAGCAGAGAGAGCTCAAACGTTCCAGTTCCCATTATTTTCAATAGAGTTTGGGTTCTGGTAACCAAACTTTGAAATAAATTTTGAGTTGCGTACCAGAACCCGAACTTCAATGGGTCCGCTCATCCCTACTGGCAATCATGCCAGGAAAAATCTCTTTGGTGTTTATGTCCTAAGTATAACAGGTCCATATATCGAACGTCACTGGAGTAGGCTGCTCTGCCAACATCACTTCAAGTGTTCTTCAAAAAATCGGCTAAGACCTTCCTGATTCATTGCTCTTTGAAGCAACATAACCTAAGGTATAGTCAAGGCATCCATAGTAATGGATATTCGTGTTGGTCATTGTTCCTCAAGATCTGGAAACCCTTGTGATCTTCATTGCTGAGAACTGGGACACCTCAAGATCCAGTTCCACACTATTTTTGTAGATATTGGTTTTACCAAATAATAAGATGTCGTAGAATGAGCTATGGCTAAGCTTAAATCTAAGAAGAAAAAAATAGGTTTTCAGAAATAGGGACTGGAAACTTTGGAATATTTTTATTGAGAGTTATGGTCGTAAAAGTATTGTAAATTTATGTTGCCGTTTTTCAATTATTTTCCTTATGCAGCATCATTAATTTTCACATGGCCGTTGGGACTCACAATCTACATTCCCTATGTCTTTGGAGCGTGGGAGGAAACCGGAGAACCCGGAGGAAACCCACGCAAACATGGGGAGAAGATACATCCTCCTTGCAGGTGTTGTCTGTGGGTTTTGACCCGAGAACCTCAGTGAGGCAAGGCTATAGTACGAACTTCTGAGCCATTTCGATATCTCTTCCATCTTATTAGCTTTATCCTGAGGTGTAGTGATAGGAGGTGCTGAGGTAGCAGTTGCACATCGGCCCAAAAAACCCATAACCACGGCAGAGACCAGTATTCTAAATGGCACATGGTGCGTTGGGGGCCTAGATATAGATTTTGTATTTGGACCCAGCAGCTAAAAGTTAACAGCTCTGCCTATTCCTGTTTTGTTGTCTGTGGGGTAGCCCAATCCAAAGTTAATATTTTTTTCCCACTTCCTAAAATAAACATTTTACCCGTAAAAAGTCTTAATAAAGCAAGGAAATAACCCGTCTCTATATCTCCCGCTGCCGATGAGGAGCCACCAGTTAGTAGGACATAAATGATTAGTGACATGAAGTTTGGCCGTTCTAAGCATTTCCTTTTGTACGAGCTGAAGGCTGAAGTTTTCGGTCTCTTGCCGATGTAGTATATGAACTGTGTTCTTGTGCGTCGGGCTAAAAAAAAAAAAAAAGCATCCAGCCCTCATATATTATCCTATGAAGGAAACGTCAGATCTGTAAGGCATTTCTTAACTATGTTTTATGGGTCTCTCCGGTGTCGTTCTTGGACCACAATCTGTTAATATAACCTTCCATGAAATCAACTGCGCCCAAACGGTTTAAGAAATATTGCTCCAATGCTCTGAAGTAATGGCTGCTTGAAAGCCTATTCCCTCCGACTTCCTAGTCCTTGTACAAACAGCCTATTGTAATCCCCTTTTTTCGGGAAGGGGGTGAAGAATTATGCAGTCTTTGCAGCAGATTACAGATAAGGCCGGACTCGTTATGTTCATGGTAAAGAATCGTTTATTATAATTATTTCAAATAAATAAGTTCCATGAAGCCGACCGCAATAAATACGACGCAGCGTCGATCGTAGAATGTGAATGTAGAGTTCAAAAAAACCTAAGTGAGAGACCACATCTGAGGTCTTCAGCCTGGTCCAATTTCAGGAAAACATCTGTATACAATCATATCTCGCTCTGAATGGATTTAATATAACTGTGCTAGGCATGAATTCATAGGACAGTGGCAGGCAAGCTAGCTTTCTACGACTGTTCTAAGTGCCAGAACATGATGGGCCTTGTAGTTCTAAAACAGTTGACGCCTGAACTACTTCTAAATATGTCTGGAAGAGTCAAGTCTTCTGATGAAACTAATGGCACCGGGAGGACCGTTTTTATCTTGTGGACAAGTGAGGACCCCTACTTCTACTGTGCTATCCCACTTCTGAGGCTTACGTGGCTAAGACTTGATCACTCTATTGTCCCATAGCTAAAGCCTGTATGAGGCATCATCGACAGAACCATCATCTAATTATTTTAATAGACCTTGTTATGATACACTGGATGCGGATCAGACTGTTTCATCCACCAGATCAATTCCAGTGAATATTGAAGGGGTTTTCTTAGACTTGAATATCCTTTGTTTTGTATAGGTCATCAATGTTTGATGTATACCCAACCTCCGGGACACCTGCCGATCAGTACGTTGGTTACGTAGGCTCACCCACTCATCTGTACAAGTGGTTGGACTTTGGTATTGTAGCTCATCGCATTTATTGGAGGAATGAGGCTGTGGTGTCTACATTGTACTACTCAGTGGTGGTCTTGGAGATTGGACCAATCACAAGTCAACATTGAGGACCTATTTGAAGATTTCAAAAACAACGTTGTTCTGCTCAATTCAATTCCTTTTATGCATGAGTATTGAGCCCAGATTATAAATATATATATATATATATATATATCTGTCTATCAGTGGAGAACTTTTGTAAAGGCTCCCAAGAAGAGAGGAGGAAGGCAAACGACAAAGGTTGACAAATGGTTGTCACATTTCAAGCCTGCTCTGACAAACTAAAGGCTCCTAATACATATTACAAAAGTCATACAAAGGGTCGGCCATGTTGATTTTCAAAGACTAATCATTGTGTTTTCTACCAAAGGCCATACTTCGCATTGGAAAAATAAACATGCAAACTTGGCCAAGTTGAGCTTACATGAGTATTGGGTAAGGTTGGTCAACATTTATGGAAGGTGTTTGAGCACTTTAAGCGGAGAGTTCATTTTGCTATGACTTCTAGTGCCACCGATCAAGAAAAATGTGGAACTTGTTGCTCGCCATTGCCAGCGATTTTGTGCTTGCAGGCACCCTCATTCCCATGTTTTATAAGAATATTAATGTCTGGGGCTTGAATTAACCAGCCCATGTGTCATACATGAATAAGGATTGCTGGCTCTGATATACTTCATTTAATTAAAATACTGGCACAGAGTGAAATATTTGTAGACCAGGGAAGGACAGGAGATGAGGTGTAGATTGTCTGCACAATATAGAGAGACGACAGGCTGTCTCGGCTGGGTTGTGCACTGTTTAAACAAGAAGCTGAAGGTGGAGGGAAGCCGTCAGCGCTTTGAAAGATCACAGGAAAAATAATGGAGAAATCGGTACATTCATTTATAGATACTGTGCTGGTTGTAGCATACATTGGGCGATTAGCTTGAGAGTTCTACGGCTTCTTCCTCCCCGTCGCCGCGATTGGCACGGATCTCAACCAAAGTACGGGCGAGCCGTCCCCATTCATCACTGTGTGGAACAGCAAACTGCAGAGACAGAAAAAAGGAAAGCGATTTGAACTTTATACATCATCTGATGGTTAAAGAAATCTGGGAAGCTCTTCATTATGTCCAGTTAGGCAAGTCCTCACCAATAATGTGTCAATGACGGCAATTATTTGTTTTCTTAGGCTTCTTATCCCAGAAGCTACGGCAGCTCACCACCACCTGTGGAAAGGTCGGCTTGTTTGTCTGCCTGGTTCTTACCCTTTTTAGATAGATTTCTGGCTGCTTACTCACAGATTATCAACGTTTTTGGGAATCTTTTTATACGAGGTTTGAGAGAGGAAGTTTATTTTCCCTATAATGGTTGAATAGAACAATCTTTCAGGGGAAGTTCAATGGATTTGCAGATTACTCCTCCATCATGATGTGAAGCAGACTATGGATGGAAAAGTTTATTACAAGTCCAAGACTTCTCCATTTATAGAAATTGGCGGAAGATGCTCCAAGTTAATCAAGAGGCGAATCTTACGTGGGCGAGCCCACTTCACCAAGACTTATCAAGATGGCTGTCTATATGAATCCAGGGCCGAAGTAAAATGCTGAGACTCTGAATTGTGATTGGTGTCATAAATGATAACAGATAAGTAGTATTTTATTTCCTGTGGTTACTACTCGCCCAAAGTACAAGGCAAGGTTCAGAAGAAGAAATTCGGCAGCAGCTTTTCCTGATACTCAACGTTCCACAAACCAAATGTCAAGACTTCTGCATCTTAACCCTCCCGTCACAGAACCGCTCCTTGCTTCATTCTGCAGAGATGCTGTTCTCACACACTTCTACATTAGGGGACCCTCGTGTCAACCTCTCCCATCTGGTCTATGATGAGCTGTTTGCATCAGGCCTTCCCAACTTAGTCCATCCCAAAATGGATCACTGTTTTAGGATTTTTTTTGTTATTGTATTTACTTACGGTGTCTATACCAATAAACAGAGTTAAGAAAACTTCCAGGCTTTGTTTTGGTGACGGTTACAAAAATGGAACAATCAAGAATTAAGTTTTGATGGTTATGAACTTTTGGTCTGAAGGTGACATTTGAGAATAACGTGAACCAAACAAGTAGGTCCTCATCAATACTTAGCAGATATAAAGCAAGAATGACCACCGTAAATCCTCAGAAGTACATTGAGAAAAGCCAGATCGTTGAGGGAAGATGAAGGGAAAAGAGCAAATGGGCGACAAGCAAGAAGACAAGACAATCAAGTCTTCAAACATCACTACTTGGCAAACAACATTGTCTTGATCTAGGGTCTACTGACCAGATATGCTGAATCAAGCCTACAGGAATGTATGGTGAAAGCAAAGATTCATACAGTCGCTCATCACGATCATGCTGCACACAACCATTCTAAAAAGTCATAAAGTTGGGTGAAAAAGTGCCCCCTTCCTGATTTCCTATTCTTTTATTTGTTACAATTAATTGTTTAAGACGTTCAAACAAATCTAAATATTAGACAAAGATAACACAAAATGCAGTTTTTACACGCAGGTCTTTATTATTAAAGGAAAAAGAAATCCAAACCTACAGGGCCCTGTGTGAAAGTGATTGCCCCCCTCCACACCCACTTAAAACATAAAATAACTGTGGCTTATCACATATTTGGGAAACTGAGTTCAAATTCCCTAACCAGGCCTGATTACTGCCATACCTGTTTTTAATCAAGAAATCACTTAAATAGGGCCTGCCTGACAAAGTAAAGTAGACCAAAAGATCATAAAAAGCTAGAAATTATGTAATATGAAGTAATTGAGATCTATCAGTCCGGAAAAGGTTGTAAAGCCATTTTTTAAGTTTTGCAACTCCAGTGAATCACAGCGAGAGCCATTATCCACAAATGACAAAGAAAGAGAGTGGGCAAAAAAGACTTGCATGTCAGTTACAAGATGAAAAAAAAAAACCTGAGCAATAAGAACATAAATGCTTGTCTCAGTTTTGCCAGAAAACATCTTGATAAACCCCAAGACTTTTGGGAGAATACTCTGTGGACTGGCGAGACAAAAGTTCAACTTCTTGGAAGGTGTATGTCCCATTGCTTCTGGGTAGAAGTAACACAGCATTTCAGAAAAGGAACATCATACCAACAGTAAATTGTGGTGGTGGTGGTGGTAGTGTGATGGTCGGGGGCTGCTTTGCTGCTTCAGGACCTGGAAGACTTGCAGTGGTAAATGAACCATGAATTCTGCTGTCTACCAAAAAATCCTGGAGAATGTCCGACCATCTGTGACCTCAAGCTGAAGAGCACTAGGGTTATGCAGCAAGGCAATGATCCAAAACACACCAGCAAGTCCACCTCTGGATGGCTTAAGAAAAACAAAATTAAGACTTTGGAGTGGCCTAGTCAAAGTCCTGACCTTAATCCAATTGAGATGCTCAGGCATGACCTTAAAAAAGGCGGTTCATGCTCGGAAACCCTCCAAAGTAGCCGAATTACAACAATACTGCAAAGACGAGTGGCCAAAATTCCTCCAGCGTGTTGTAAAAGACTCATTGCCAGTTATGTTATCGTAAACGCTTGACTGCAGTTGTTGCTAAGGGCAGCCGACCAGTTATTAGGTTTAGGGGCTGAGCGGGTACAGGTTTTCGTTGGCCCCGGGTGAAAGAGTCTCTAAGGTTCCCTTTAACACATACCACAATTCATGATGCACAGATATGCCAGAGAAATATAGGTATAGTAAAATGCCAAAGATTTCACTTCTTACATTATATGAGTGATATTTATTGTAAATTCTACACTAGGTCAGAAACGTGACCGTATAGTCCTTTATACAGTATGGGCACCATATAGTGCTTCATACAGAATAATGAGCCCCATATAGTGCTCCATACAGTATTATGGGCACCGCATAGTGCTCCATACAGAATGAGCCCCATATAATGCTCCATACAGAATTAGCCCCATATTTTGATCCATACTGTAAAATGGGCCCCATATAATGCTCCATAAAGAATAAGCCACATATAATGCTCCATACAGTATAATGAGCCCCATATAATGCTCCAAACATTATAATGAGCCCCATATATTGCTTCATACAGTATTATGGGCACCTCATAGTGCTCCATACAGAATAATGAGCCCCATATATTGCTCCATACAGAATAATGAGCTCCATATAATGCTCCATACAGTATAATGAGCCCCATATATTGCTCCATACACAATAATGATCCCCATATATTGCTTCATACAGTATAATGCGCCCCATATATTTCTCCATACAGAATGAGCCCCATATAATGCTCCATACAGTATTATGAGCTCCATATATTGCTCTTTACATAATGGGTCCCATATATTTAATACAGTATATGATGGGCTCCATATAATGCTCCAGTATATGATGGGCCCCATATATTGCATCATATATAATGGCCCCCATAAGATGCTCCATATATAATGGGCCCCATATATTGCTCCAAACATAAAAAATAATGAAATACCTCTCCTCGCTGGCCTCTGCTCTGCTCCAAACTCATCAGCGTCGCCGTCTTCCGGCTCTGTGCACTGTGACTGCTCAGGCAGACGGCACACACTAGTCACGTTATCGCGCCCTCTGACCTGAAACATCACAGTCCGAGGACGCGTAAGACGCCTCAGCGGTGGAACAGGGATAGGTAAATATCGCAACTGCCAGGGCCCTGTTTAGGAGGCAATCAATTTCTCACACAGGGCCCTGTAGGTTTGGATTTCTTTTTCCCTTAATAATAAAGACCTTCATTTATAAACTGCATTTTGTGATTACTTGAGTTATCTTTGTCTAATATTTTCATTTGTTTGCTGATCTGACACATGTAAGTGTGATATACATGCAAAAGAATAGGAAATCGGGAAGGGGGCAAATGCTTTTCCCATAACTGTACGTTACCAAGCACAAACCACCTTATGTAAAACATCCAAACTTAGCAGCAGCTGGGGCAGAACCATATCTTCCATGGATGAACCCATCCCTCACCTCTCGAGCAATCGGTGCATATGCAGCATGCATAAGTAAGCACTCCGAACATACGTTCTGGGCGCCGTTCACAGCAGGCTCATTTAGTACAGATATATTATTTCTTAAAATGAAAAACCTATGACGCTGCAAGATTTCCCGCCACCTAACGGTTCAATGGCTTTTGTTGCATTAAGTGTTAACATTTCGCAACATGGTTTTTTTTTTTTTTGTGCATTAGTTTACATTGTTAAATCTGATCTCCAACCGGAAGCTACTGCAAAAAATTTAACCTTGAGTAAGCGCTAACCCCCAGCGACGTGGAGGAGGTGTTCCACTTGAAATATATTTTTATTATTTTATATGACTGAGCATGGCTTAAAAACAACCTAAAACTGTTTTTCACCGCTTTTTTTTTTTTTTTTTTTTCATTTTTTTTTTTTATTATTTTTTTACGTTTGCCAGAAAATTTGCAAACGAGGCAACCAGCCAAACCATCTTCCCGCTGTCTGGCTACGTCATAGTCCTTACGCCTTGTACCTTCTGCGGAAAGAACCAGTCATGTTTCACCCTTGAAATTAATTTTCAGCGTCAACCTCCTGAAGATTTTCTGTGTTTACAATGAAAATACAGCGATAGCTGTGAAAGTGATTGGTGTTAATGAGAACATAACATATCCAGGAAAAAGCCGCCATATAGCGGAAAGGCTGGCAGCCGGGTTTTCTGTGTATGGTAAATAGTCAATGAGATTCTGAAGGAATTGGGTAAAAATGTTACCAGACGTGGCTGCACTACCGGGGCTCCGCAGGGCGGCATCATATACCCACATGGGAAGAAGGGCGCAAGACTCCAGTTTTTAAACACCCTAAAGTGATGCATTGTGCAAATTCACCTAGTAAGTCAGCTTTCCTAGGACATCATAATGGAAAAGTTTTACTTTCCTGTTTATAATGTTTGTCACCTATTTTTTTTAAATTCTGTTTTTTATGCTATTATTTGCTAATGATGTTTTACATTTTTCATACTACAAACTATATAATAAAAAAGTGCAATATGCAGCACTAGATTGGCTCCTATGCTGTTGACTTGTATGGAGGCATATTCTCAGATCTAGACAAGGGTCAGTCATTGTACAGGAGGAAAGGAGGTGAGCTGTGACATCACCTATTGTGAATGATGGATCCTGTGTTATCTACTGTATATAGAGGTGTTATCAGTCATTGTACAGGAGGAGGAGGTGAGCTGTGACATCACCTATTGTGAATGGTGGATCCTGTGTTATCTACTGTATATAGAGGTGTTATCAGTCATTGTACAGGAGGAGGAGGTGAGCTGTGACATCACCTATTGTGAATGGTGGATCCTGTGTTATCTACTGTATACAGAGGTGTTATCAGTCATTGTACAGGAGGAGGAGGTGAGCTGTGACATAACCTATTGTGAATGGTGGATCCTGTGTTATCTACTGTATATAGAGGTGTTATCCGTCATTGTACAGGAGGAGGAGGTGAGCTGTGACATCACCTATTGTGAATGGTGGATCCTGTGTTATCTACTGTATATAGAGGTGTTATCCGTCATTGTACAGGAGGAGGAGGTGAGCTGTGACATCATTTACTGTGAATGGTGGATCCTGTGTTATCTACTGTATATAGAGGTGTTATCAGTAATTGTACAGGAGGAGGAGGTGAGCTGTGACATCACCTATTGTGAATGGTGTATCCTGTGTTATCTACTGTATATAGAGGTGTTATCAGTCATTGTACAGGAGGAGGAGGAGGTGAGCTGTGACATCACCTATTGTGAATGGTGGATCCTGTGTTATCTACTGTATATAGAGGTGCTATCAGTCATTGTACAGGAGGAGGAGGTGAGCTGTGACATCACCTATTGTGAATGGTGGATCATGTGTTATCTACTGTCTATAGAGGTGTTATCAGTCATTGTACAGAGGAGGAGGTGAGCTGTGTCATCACCTATTGTGAATGGTGGATCCTGTGTTATCTACTGTATATAGAGGTGTTATCAGTATTGTACAGGAGGAGGAGGTGAGCTGTGACATCACCTATTGTGAATGGTGTATCCTGTGTTATCTACTGTATATAGAGGTGTTATCAGTCATTGTACAGGAGGAGGTGAGCTGTGACATCACCTATTGTGAATGGTGGATCCTGTGTTATATACTGTATATAGAGGTGTTATCAGTCATTGTACAGGAGGAGGTGAGCTGTGTCATCACCTATTGTGAATGGTGGATCCTGTGTTATCTACTGTATATAGAGGTGTTATCAGTCATTGTACAGGAGGAGGAGGTGAGCTTGTCATCACCTATTGTGAATGGTGGATCCTGTGTTATCTACTGTGTATAGAGGTGTTACCAGTCATTATACAGGAGGAGGAGGTGAGCTGTGACATAACCTATTGTGAATGGTGGATCCTGTGTTATCTACCGTATATAGAGGTGATATCAGTCATTGTACAGGAGGAGGAGAGGTAAGCTGTGTCATCACCTATTGTGAATGGTGGATCCTGTGTTATCTACTGTATATAGAGGTGTTATCAGTCATTGTACAGGAGGAAAGGAGGTAAGCTGTGACATCACCTATTGTGAATGGTGGATCCTGTGTTATCTACTGTATATAGAGGTGTTATCCGTCATTGTACAGGAGGAGGAGGTGAGCTGTGACATCATTTACTGTGAATGGTGGATCCTGTGTTATCTACTGTATATAGAGGTGTTATCAGTAATTGTACAGGAGGAGGAGGTGAGCTGTGACATCACCTATTGTGAATGGTGGATCCTGTGTTATCTACTGTATATAGAGGTGTTATCAGTCATTGTACAGGAGGAGGAGGTGAGCTGTGATATCACCTATTGTGAATGGTGGATCCTGTGTTATCTACTGTATATAGAGGTGTTATCAGTCATTGTACAGGAGGAGGAGGAGGAGGTGAGCTGTGACATCATTTATTGTGATTGGTGGATCCTGTGTTATCTGCTGTATATAGACTTATCATTCCTGGTAGGTGATGTTACAGTTTGAGCTTTAGCCTTGTAATCCAGTCTGTGATCGTGAGATTAAAACTCATCAATACGGCAAGTATGAGTCTGTAGTTCTAGGCTTAGTTAGCAGTGTGAAAATTGTACGTATTTTTTGAAAAACTGAATTGTTTTATAAATATTTTTTAAAACGTTTTCTCAAGTTGATGACTTCAAGAGTGCACCGCTCGCGGCCCTCAGTGTCCTGTCTTGTCGGCACAGAGCACTCCCAAAAATTGACCGGCAGGGTCGCACCCCTGGTCCACTAGAAAATTCCAGGGGATGTGTGGCTGTCCGGTTCCTGTGAACCGACCAGAGTATAGTATCAAGGTGGCCGTAGCCTTGGCAAAAATTCTCTATTCTTGAGAATGCAGAGGATTAAGTTGGTTTTACAAGCACTTTGCAATATTTCTGAACTTGAGATAATACTTTTAACATAAAATCTGCCCTAAACAAATTTTTTATTTACACCTTCCCTTTAAAGGAACTTTCCATTAGAAGATGACTAGGAGATGGGCAAAACCCAAACTGGAAAGTTTGGGATTCGTACCAGACACCTAATGTCCTGTACTGAACCCCGAACACAAACTTTTTACTGAATGTCCGGTTTCCTGTTCAGGTTAAAATAAAGCAGCCAATTAACAAGCTTTTAGACTGTGGGCACTTTCGGAGCCATCACAAGTATTGTCATGGCTGTGATTGGCCGGCGCAGCATATGACCCAGCCAGTATAAGGCCGGATCATGAGTGCCACCGCCATTATGCTCTCATTAGCGTAGAGAGAGGACGCAGCTGGAGTGAGGGACAGATAGTAACTGCGCACTCTGCAAAAAAGAAAAACGCTGTGTGTACTCTGCACCCATATCTGTGAGAGTACTGTCCTTTAAGCCGCTGTATGTCCTCTGCACCCATATCTGTGGGAGTACTGTCTTTTTAAGCTACTGTGTGTACTCTGCACCCCCGCCTGTGGGAGTACTGGTTTTTTAAGCCACTGTGTGTACTCTGCATCCATATCCGTGGGAGTACTGTCCTTTAAGGCGCTGTGTGTGCTCTTCACCCATATCTGGGGGAGTACTGTCCTTTAAGCTGCTGTGTGTACTCTGCACCCATATCTGTGAGAGTACTGCCCTTTAAGCCGCTGTATGTCCTCTGCACCCATATCTGTGGGAGTACTGTCATTTTAAGCTACTGTGTGTACTCTGCACCCCCTGCCTGTGGGAGTACTGTTTTTTTAAGCCACTGTGTGTACTCTGCATCCATATCCGTGGGAGTACTTTCCTCTAAGCTGCTTTGTGTACTCTGCAACCATATCTGTGGGAGATACCGTCCTTTAAGCTGCTGTGTATCCTCTGCACCCATATCTGTGGAAGTACTGTCCTTTTAAGCCACTGTGTGTACAGTCATGGCCAAAAGTTTTGAGAATGACACAAATATTAATTTTTACAAAGTCTACTGCTTCACTTTTTCTAATGGCAATTTGCATATACTCCAGAATGTTATAAAGAGTGATCAGCTTAACAGCAATTACTTGCAAAGTCAATATTTGGCTAGAAAATGAACTTTATCCCCCAAAACACATTTCAACATCATTGTAGCCCTGCCTTAAAAGGACCAGCTAACTACTTTTCAGTGATTGCTCCATTAACACAGGTGTGGGTGTTGATGAGGACATGGCTGGAGATCAATCTGTCATGATTAAGTAAGAATGACACCACTGGACACTTTAAAAGGAGGCTGGTGCTTGGCATCATTGTTTCTCTTCTGTTAACCATGGTTATCTCTAAAGAAACACGTGCAGTCATCATTGCAATGCACAAAAATGGCCTAACAGGGAAGAGTATCGCAGCTAGAAAGATTGCACCTCAGTCAACAATCTATCGCATCATCAAGAACTTCAAGGAGAGAGGTTCCATTGTTGCCAAAAAGGCTTCAGGGCACCCAAGAAAGACCAGCAAGCGCCAGGACCGTCTCTTAAAAGTGTTTCAGCTGCGGGATTGGGCTACCAGCAGTGCAGAGCTTGCTCAGGAATGGCAGCAGGCAGGTGTGAATGCATCTGCACGCACTGTGAGGCGGAGACTCTTGGAGCAAGGCCTGGTCTCAAGGAGGGCAGCAAAGAAGCCACTTCTCTCCAGAAAAAACATCATGGACAGACTGATATTCTGCAAAAGGTACAGGCAGTGGACTGCTGAGGACTGGGGTAAAGTTATTTTCTCTGATGAATCCCCTTTTCGATTGTTTGGGACATCAGGAAAACGCCTCATTCGGAGAAGACAAGGTGAGCGCTACCACCAGTCTTGTCTCATGCCAACTGTTAAGCATCCTGAAACCATTCATGTGTGGGGTTGCTTCTCAGCCAAGGGAATCGGCTCTCTCACAGTCTTGCCTAAAAACACAGCCATGAATAAAGAATGGTACCAGAATGTCCTCCAAGAGCAACTTCTCCCAACCCTCCAAGAGCAGTTTGGCGATCAACAATGCCTTTTCCAGCATGATGGAGCACCTTGCCATAAAGCAAAGGTGATAACTAAATGGCTCAGGGAACAAAACATAGAGATTTTGGGTCCATGGCCTGGAAACTCCCAGATCTTAATCCCATTGAGAACTTGTGGTCAATCATCAAGAGACGGGTGGACAAACAAAAACCTAAAAATTCTGACAAAATGAAAGCATTGATTGTGCAAGAATGGACTGCTATCAGTCAGGATTTGGTCCAGAAGTTGATTGAGAGCATGCCAGGGAGAATTACAGAGGTCCTGAAGAAGAAGGGTCAACACTGCAAATATTGACTTGCTGCATTAACTCATTCTAACTGTCAATATAAGCTTTTGTTACTCATATGTTTGCAATTATTATATTTCTGTCTGTGATAAAAACATCTGTCAAACACACATAAAAACCAGAGGGCAGCAGATCATGTGAAAATATAATATTTGTGTCATTCTCAAAACTTTTGGCCATGACTGTACTCTGCATCCATATCTGTGGGAGTACTGTCCTTTAAGCCATTGTGTGTACTCTGCACCCCCTTGCCTGTGGGAGTACTGCTCTTTAAGCCGCTGTGTGCACTCTGCACCCCGCCTGTGGGAGTACTGTTCTTTAAGCTGCTGTGTGCACTCTGCACCCCCTGCCTGTGAGAGTACTGTCCGTTAAGCCACTGTGTGTGCTCTGCATCCATATCTGTGGGAGTACTGTCCTCTAAGCCGCTGTGTGTACTCTGCACCCCCCGCCTGTGCAAGTACTGTTCTTTAAGCCGCTGTGTGTACTCAGCACCCATATCTGTGGGAGTGCTGTCCTTTAAGCTGCTGTGTGTACTCTGCACCCATATCTGTGGGAATACTGTCCTTTAAGCTTTCAACTCTTAAGGTACTGTCACACTAAACGAGATCGCTAACGAGATCGCTAATGCGTCACCGATTTTATGACGCAGTAGCGATCTCGTTAGCGACTTAGCTGTGTGTGACATGTAGCAGCGATGTGGCCCCTGCTGAGATGTCGCTGATCGCTTTTGAACGTTCTGAGCCGTTTTTTCGTCGTTGGTGTCCCGCTGGTGAGCCTGAATCGCTGAGTGTGACACCCTTTATGAACGACTTCACCAGCATCGCAGGTGGGACTAGGTTTTCCCAACGACCGCAGAGGTCGTTATACAGATCGCTGATGAGTTGTGTTTGGAATCTAACTAGCGATCACATAGCGATCTCGCCAGGTCGTGTCGTTGTCGTGATCGCTAGTACGATCGCTAATTGTGACAGTGCCTTTAGGCAACCATGTCTGTGATAGTACTGTGCCAAAAGCCGCAGTGTGTACAGTCATGGCCAAAAGTTTTGAGAATGACACAAATATTATATTTTCACATGATCTGCTGCCCTCTCGTTTTTATGTGTGTTTGACAGATGTTTTTATCACAGACAGAAATATAATTGCAAACATATGAGTAACAAAAGCTTATAATGACAGTTAGAATGAGTTAATGCAGCAAGTCAATATTTGCAGTGTTGACCCTTCTTCTTCAGGACCTCTGCAATTCTCCCTGGCATGCTCTCAATCAACTTCTGGACCAAATCCTGACTGATAGCAGTCCATTCTTGCACAATCAATGCTTTCATTTTGTCAGAATTTTTAGGTTTTTGTTTGTCCACCCGTCTCTTGATGATTGACCACAAGTTCTCAATGGGATTAAGATCTGGGGAGTTTCCAGGCCATGGACCCAAAATCTCTATGTTTTGTTCCCTGAGCCATTTAGTTATCACCTTTGCTTTATGGCAAGGTGCTCCATCATGCTGGAAAAGGCATTGTTGATCGCCAAACTGCTCTTGGAGGGTTGGGAGAAGTTGCTCTTGGAGGACATTCTGGTACCATTCTTTATTCATGGCTGTGTTTTTAGGCAAGACTGTGAGAGAGCCGATTCCCTTGGCTGAGAAGCAACCCCACACATGAATGGTTTCAGAATGCTTAACAGTTGGCATGAGACAAGTCTGGTGGTAGCACTCGCCTTGTCTTCTCCGAATGAGGCGTTTTCCTGATGTCCCAAACAATCGAAAAGGGGATTCATCAGAGAAAATAACTTTACCCCAGTCCTCAGCAGTCCACTGCCTGTACCTTTTGCAGAATATCAGTCTGTCCATGATGTTTTTTTCTGGAGAGAAGTGGCTTCTTTGCTGCCCTCCTTGAGACCAGGCCTTTCTCCAAGAGTCTCCGCCTCACAGTGCATGCAGATGCACTCACACCTGCCTGCTGCCATTCCTGAGCAAGCTCTGCACTGCTGGTAGCCCGATTCCGCAGCTGAAACACTTTTAAGAGACGGTCCTGGCGCTTGCTGGTCTTTCTTGGGCGCCCTGGAGCCTTTTTGGCAACAATGGAACCTCTCTCCTTGAAGTTCTTGATGCAATAGATTGTTGACTGAGGTGCAATCTTTCTAGCTGCGATACTCTTCCCTGTTAGGCCATTTTTGTGCATTGCAATGATGACTGCACATGTTTCTTTAGAAATAACCATGGTTAACAGAAGAGAAACAATGATGCCAAGCACCAGCCTCCTTTTAAAGTGTCCAGTGGTGTCATTCTTACTTAATCATGACAGATTGATCTCCAGCCATGTCCTCATCAACACCCACACCTGTGTTAATGGAGCAATCACTGAAAAGAGGTTAGCTGGTCCTTTTAAGGCAGGGCTGCAATGATGTTGAAATGTGTTTTGGGGGATAAAGTTCATTTTCTAGCCAAATATTGACTTTGCAAGTAATTGCTGTTAAGCTGATCACTCTTTATAACATTCTGGAGTATATGCAAATTGCTATTAGAAAAAGTGAAGCAGTAGACTTTGTAAAAATGAATATTTGTGTCATTCTCAAAACTTTTGGCCATGACTGTATTCTTTAACCCATATCTATGGAATTGGTGTGCCTTTAAGTCACTGTGTGTACTCTGCAACCCTGCCTGTGGTACTGTGGGCCATTGTGAGGTGTGAACTTTATCCGCTTCTGTGGGGCAAATGTGGAAACATGTTCTGTGGGTGAAATTTTTAACTGGACTGCTGGTAGCAAGCCTCACTAAGGACCGCCAGCTCGATCCAGGACCAAACTACAAGCTTTTCATCAGCGGCATTTGTAACGTACGCTACTGGAGCAGACATTTTGGAGCTGTGAGGGTATTGTGCCCCATGATCTTTGGGTGAAATCAGCTTCTGTGGGATGAATGTGGAAACATGCTCTGTGTGTGAAATTTGTTGTTAGCTTCTGTGGGGTTACTGTGCCCAAAAGCCTCTGTGTACTCTGCACGAGTAGTGTACCTAAAAAATAATTTTACTCTACCTTGTGGCCGGGCCAAAAGCTCATTAAAAGATTGAACTGCTCATTCCAATCACGGAGCTTCTAAATCGTCATGGATGACTATTCTGTCTCGCAATATCAGCTGCTGGCTCAGTTGAGAAGTGGTTAATTTGCTTGACTGCTGCCTTCCTTGGATGTGGTACACGTTAATCAGGTTGCCTCTCTGGAACAGAAAACTGATTCCCCGTTACCTGTGTGTACTCTGTAACCTGCCTATGGGTGGTGTGAGATTGGATTTCTAAAAGTGCCTCCAGTTCCGTCACTTTGTGTTCCGCCGGGTCCCCTCTAAATCACGGCCCCAGTTCGAACAAACTAAAACTAGAAACGGAGTACAATTCCATTATCCCTAGCTGAAGTAGTCATGTGTGGTTGCCTGCTTTGAACAATATTTTTCGCAACGGAAACACTTTGGGCCCTTGGAACCCTAAGGCAAGAGCATTGGAGAGACGTCCCAAAGCAAAGTGATGGTAGCAAGCCTCGCTGTGGACCTCCAGCTGTATCAAGAATCAAACTACGAGCTTTGGGGTACTGTGCTCCATGCTCTGTGGGTGACATTTATAAGCTGCTAATGTAGGGGTACGGTGCCCCAGCTCTGTGGGTGAAATGTGTAAGATGCTAATGTAGGGGTACAGTGCCCCAGCTCTGTGGGTGACATTTATAAGCTGCTAATGTAGGGGTACGGTGCCCCATAGTCTGTGGGTGAAATGTGTAAGATGCTAATGTAGGGGTACGGTGCCCCAGCTCTGTGGGTGAAATGTGTAAGATGCTAATGTAGGGGTACAGTGCCCCAGCTCTGTGGGTGACATTTATAAGCTGCTAATGTAGGGGTACGGTGCCCCATAGTCTGTGGGTGAAATGTGTAAGATGCTAATGTAGGGGTACGGTGCCCCAGCTCTGTGGGTGAAATGTCTAAGCTGCTAATGTAGGGGTACGGTGCCCCAGCTCTGTGGGTGAAATGTCTAAGCTGCTAATGTAGGGGTACGGTGCCCCAGCTCTGTGGGTGAAATGTGTAAGATGCTAATGTAGGGTTACTGTGCTCCATGCTCTGTGGGTGAAATGTGGACGCTGCTAATGTAGGGGTACGGTGCCCCATAGTCTGTGGGTGAAATTTTAACTGGCCTGGCGGTAGTTAGCCTCAGTCGTTGTGAGGGCACTGTTAACATTTTTATGTTATTCATTTACTTCCCATTTGACCATGATTGCTATGGTGAAAGGATCCATTTACATCATTTCCCTATTCACTTTGGTTTGCAGGGCAATTGTTCTCCTCTTACCCCTGTTTTGCTTCCTTTTGTAGCCCCCTAGCCCTGACCATGACCATTTTACAGTACTGAAGTTCGGGTCCCCATTGACTTCTATTGGATTAGGGTACGGGGTCAAGTTTGGACCCCAACCAAACTTTTCACTGTATGTTTGTCGGACCAGGTGAACCCGAACATCTCTAAAGATGACCACTACATGGTGGACACATGAAATGCTGCAGATCCCAGTCCTTCCCCTCCATCTGGTCGGGTTTCCTGTGACGGCGGTATATAATGGGATCATCATTTGTAGTAAGCGCATCGTTAATTCTATATGTGTTAGACCGTTCCTGTCAAGCGCACTTCACGAGGCGGCCAAGATCTATTAACCCCGTGTCCAATGCCAGCACTGACTCAAGAGACGCCGTGTGATGATGTTATGACAACAATATACACATTTTGGTCGGAGGCGCAGTCGGTGTCACTTGTGGCCGGAGTGTCGCAGAATCTTTACAGAACTTGAGTTGTCGGGTGGGAGGATCGCTCCCGGATTATTGCTCTCTGGGGTCTGATTAATCATACACTGAGGTCAGACCTGATAGGAGGATGGTGGATTCATGGATGAGACAAGTTATTTATAGAGCAGGGAGCGGTGGTCCGCACCCGTCCAGTGATGCCAAGACTGACCATGTATCATCATGAAACATTTTTGGCATGGATTGTCCGCCATGGGAGAACTTCACCGACCCCTGAGGAATGCGCTTATTATGTTGTCGATGACTCTGCTGCACCAGTGATTGATGGCTCTGATCAAATGTTTACAGCGCGGGGAGGATTACAGATGTCTCCACCCGCTCTTCCTTGTTGCGTCGCTCTTCCTGGTGCCATGTTATTTTATAACCTATTAGTTTGTCCTTTTCTTTACAAGAGAAATTAGAACGTCGCACGAGATTGTCAGACGGATAATGGCTGCAAAACGAAGGGTCCGGATAGGATGATGGCATAAAGGGAAAGGGCAGGTAGTACCACTGCCACTACACAGCAGAGGGAACTGTGCCAGAATAGTGAGTGCAGCTCTGGGGTATAATACAGGATGTAACTCAGGATCAGTAATGTAATGTATGTACACAGTGACTGCACCAGCAGAATAGTGAGTGCAGCTCTGGAGTATAATACAGGAT
>JARQOD010000006.1:9319310-9338992 GCA_033576555.1 Oophaga sylvatica | reverse complement strand
GGTCAGTGTCGAGTCTAGTATTAGGCTTAGCGGTCAGCTCCGAGTCTAGTATTAGGCTTAGCGGTCAGCTCCGAGTCTAGTATTAAGCTTGGCGGACAGCTCCGAGTCTAGTATTAGTCTTAGCGGTCAGCTCCGAGTCTAGTATTAGGCTTAGCGGTCAGCGTCGAGTCTAGTATTAGTCTTAGCGTTAGCGGTCAGTGTTGAGTCTAGTATTAGGCTTAGCGGTCAGCTCCGAGTCTAGTATTAAGCTTGGCGGACAGCTCCGAGTCTAGTATTAGTCTTAGCGGTCAGCTCCGAGTCTAGTATTAGGCTTAGCGGTCAGCATCGAGTCTAGTATTAGTCTTAGCGTTAGCGGTCAGTGTCGAGTCTAGTATTAGGCTTAGCGGTCAGCGTCAAGTCTAGTATTAGGCTTAGCGGTCAGCTCTGAGTCTAGTATTAGGCTTAGCGGTCAGCGTCGAGTCTAGTATTAGTCTTAGCGGTCAGCTCTGAGTCTAGTATTAGGCTTAGCGGTCAGCGTCGAGTCTAGTATTAGTCTTAGCGTTAGCGGTCAGTGTCGAGTCTAGTATTAGGCTTAGCGGTCAGCTCCGAGTCTAGTATTAGGCTTAGCGGTCAGCTCCGAGTCTAGTATTAAGCTTGGTGGACAGCTCCGAGTCTAGTATTAAGTCATAGCGGTCAGCTCCGAGTCTAGTATTAGGCTTAGCGGTCAGCTCCGAGTCTAGTATTAAGCTTGGCGGACAGCTCCGAGTCTAGTATTAAGTCATAGCGGTCAGTGTAATAACATTTGGCAAACTGAAGAAAACAGATTGACAGGTCTCTCCTATATATAATGTGAGAGACTGGCTGGGAGCTTTGCCAGACTCGTCTCGTCTCCCTATAATCCCAGCTCTTCATATTATGGTTTCTCAGAAACGTTGGAGCAGTCAGGCTGGTGTATGCTGCCTTTGGTTTGGGCGGCGTTAATCTAATGACTGGTTCCCATTAAATGTTGTTTCTGTGCTTGGATCTCAGCAGCGACTGTGCTAGACAGGGAACTGTCAATCACTTAGTAGCACCGCCCACTGGACTCCGGGTATAGAAAGAGCAGGACTTTAAATTAATAATATACAAGTTACATTAAATCTTTTTTTTCCCACTACATAATTAAAAGCCAGTTCGAGGCTCCTGACCTGAGGACTACATCGCTCAGCATGGAGGCTTCAGCTCTGAACCAGCTGGAGAGCCACAAATTGGGGAACACGGCGTTACTGTAGTTATTTTTAGAGAATATTGTGCGCTCTTATTATTGGACACAATGGGGACTATTTCTATTCCATTCGCATTTGTGCTCTTCATAACCACTTGTATATTTTTATGTAGCTGAGACGCTCTTGTAAAGGTAATTTTCCAGATCCGTGTGTCAGAGCGACAATGTCACCCCCGCTGTACTGTCCTAATACACAATATTGCAGTAAGAAAAGGAGGATGTTTTATACTCGCACTTCAAGTTTTATTCTCTAAATGAATCACAGATAATTATCCTTCTAATAAGCCTTAAAATGAAGACTCTGCTTAATTGGCCGGACTGCTTACATCGTCCTAATTATTTAAGTACAGTATGATAGCCATTAGCCGCTATAGCCAAGTATTAGGCTGAGCACGATAATTAATGCATCTAGCACATTAGTGCTGGAGATCACTAAGGTCATCTTGGCTGGTCTGATACACTCATTAATTACTCCATATATAATAACTGATAACATTTATAATATATGTATTAGGTTTATGTTTCATGTATCAGATTTCAATTAAAGGGAACGGTCACCATTCACTGTACTAATAGCCCCTCAAGTCCTCTTCTATCATTAATAACATAAATGTTCCAGTAACTTTAAATTGGGAGGAAGTATAGCACCATGTTATATGTACTATAATATATAATACTGCCCCATATACAAGAATATAACTACTATAATACTGCTCCTATGTACAAGAATATAACTACTATAATACTGCTTCTATGTACAAGAATATAACTACTATAATACTGCCCCCTATGTACAAGAATACAACTACTATAATACTGCTCCTATGTACAATATTATAACTACTATAATACTGCCCCTATGTACAAGAATATAACTACTATAATACTGCCCCTATGTACAAGAATATAACTACTATAATACTGCTCCTATATACAAGAATATAACTACTATAATACTGCCCCTATGTACAGGAATATAACTACTATAATACTGCCCCTATGTACAAGAATATAACTACTATAATACTGCCCCTATGTACTAGAATATAACTACTATAATACTGCTCCTATATACAAGAATATAACTACTATAATACTGCTCCCTATGTACAAGAATATAACTACTATAATACTGCTCCTATATACAAGAATATAACTACTATAATACTGCTCCCTATGTACAAGAATATAACTACTATAATACTGCTCCTATACAAATATAACTACTATAATACTGCTCCTATGTACAAGAATATAACTACTATAATACTGCCCTATGTACAAGAATATAACTACTATAATACTGCCCCTATGTACAAGAATATAACTACTATAATACTGCCCCTATGTACAAGAATATAACTACTATAATACTGCCCCTATGTACAAGACTATAACTACTATAATACTGCTCCTATGTACAAAATATAACTACTATAATACTGCACCTATGTACAAGAATATAACTACTATAATACTGCCCCTATGTACAAGAATATAACTACTATAATACTGCCCCATGTACAAGAATATAACTACTATAATACTGCCCCTATGTACAAGAATATAACTACTATAATACTGCCCCTATGTACAAGACTATAACTACTATAATACTGCTCTATGTACAAGAATATAACTACTATAATACTGCCCCTATGTACAAGACTATAACTACTATAATACTGCTCCTATGTACAAGAATATAACTACTATAATACTGCCTCCTAGCTGAGAGGTTGTGTGTTTGTAGCTCTCCTGATGTCTGGAGCAAGCCCAGGGAGGGCCACCCTGGGCGGGGAAGCTCCCCAGGCAAGGCCCAGGCTTCCCGGCCTACACTGGGACAAGCCTCCCAGGCCTCTCCTAATGGGAATGTTAATCCCAGAGCCACTGTCAGAGCAGTGAATGCAGCGAGCCAAAGCTGCAGCAGTTCTGTGAAGGAGGAAAAAGCCGTCAGTAAAGTTTTGGGAGGAAAACCTTCTCCAAGTCCAGCAAAGAAGCAAGAAGGAAAAGTGTCGGTCAGCGATGGGTTACAGCACAATGTGAAGTCAGGTAACTCCCCAGTCAGCAAGCAGCTCCTGCCAGGTGCACAGTTGAGATCAGCCCCAGCTGTGCAGATCACCTCTCCTGCTCCCAGGCAGAGACGGACGTCTTTGGAAAGACAAACCATCCAGGAGAACTTACAGCAGCATGGCAGTATGGCGCGGTCAGGACGCACACGGTCGCAGTCAGGTGGCAGCAGTAAAAGTGCTGTGGAGCCTGGAGCCATGAAACCAGCGGTGGTGAAAATTAAGGAGACGTCTGGGTTCAAGCAGCCGGGGACATCGCTGAATGCAGGATCCCAGGAGGAGACGCCACGTGCACCTGAGCTTCAGCTCGCAGAGGAGATCCCAGGACTGGTCAAGAAGTTCGGTGAGTTACAGCAGCAGAAAGACTCACTACAGATGCAGATAGACACTTGCTATAAGCTAAAGGCTATTAATCCCGGAAGTCATGATTTTTATGATGAGACTCTGAACACACTGGGTGTATTGCTGGCAAAAGTGGTGAGGGACATGGACTGCGTCCTAGAGAGGATGGGGCCCCTGGCGGAGACTTATAGGAACCAGGAACTGTTTAATTCACAGAAGCAGAACTCTGCAGGTTCCAGGTCAGACATTGTCCCAGGTGGACCCCAGAAGCAGGTGCGGCCAGTGCTGCAGCCTGCAAGTTTCTGCTTCCAAAAGGGGCAAATGCCGCACCAGCAGCAGCCTGTAGTACAGACCCCAGCAGACGTACCACAAGTTTCAGAATGCCCAGCACAACAGCCTGCAGCAGATTCCAAGCAGCAGCATGAAGGGCACATTCCAGTAGAGGTACAACAAGTCGCAGAATGCCCAGTACAGCCGCCTGCAGCAGATTCCAAGCAGCAGCATGGACATTTTTCAGCACAGGGACTACAAGTCTCAGAATGCCATGCACCACAGTTGGGCAGTGGACATGTGCCGGTAGTTCCTGATGGTGCCCAGCAGGGCTCTGATGCTGGGGATAACCGCGCTGTATCTGAGGGTCGGGGTTTGGGGGAGCACAGTATCTTTGGTGGACGCTGCGCAGTCTGATAGTGACATTGATGTTGATGATAACAATGTTCATGATGATGTCTGTGATTTCCCCCCTTTAATTCCGAGCACACAAGGTGTAGCAGCCCCCCCTGCTGCAGACCCTCACCCCGTCAGTCAGCCTAGTGTGACCCCCGCAGGTTCCCCCCAGTAATGCCTGGAGTCGTGGTGCTCCGTCCTTCACCTCTGGTGCCAATTATACCGGCCAGGCGTTTAAACGGAGAAACGTTGTGCGTTTCCGGCACAGAGGTGCCAAGGAGGATCTGCCAGATAGAAGGTTTGTGGTCAGGGAGCTCTTGTGTCGCCAGATGGGGTTTGCGCCAGTCAGCATCTTGGCGGTGATTAATCTTCCAGACAGGCAGGGCTATGACGTCAGCTTTAAGCTCATGAGTGACCTGGACAGGTTCTGGTCTAATTTCCCCAAGTTTAGAGACTCTGAGGGCTGGAGTAAGTTCAGCTTTATTCCTATCTCTAAGCCAGATACTGTTACGGTTAATCTCATCTTCTGGAATGAGTCTGTTCCCCCGCAGGACATTGTGGTGTGGCTCCGAGGCATTGTGACCTGGTCTCTGATCTCACCAAAAGCAGAGACAATGATGGTATCTGGACGGGAGGGTGGAGGGTTTTGGTGAAACTGCGCCAGTGCGATAATATCACTGCCCACTTACCCAACTCCTTCTTTATTGGGAGGGAGAGGGGTGTGTGTTTCTATCCTGGGCAGCCTCGTAAGTGCTTCAAATGTGGCAAGGCGGGTCACCTGGCGAATACGTGTACTGTGGTGAAGTGCAACCTGTGTGGGGAGGTCGGCCATGTGGCTGCAGACTGCCAGAACATCAGGTGCAACCTCTGTGGGAAGATCGGTCACCCTCACAGGGACTGTCCTGACGCCTGGCACAATATCTGTAAGGACTATCCTGATGAGGATTTGGTGGCAGGGGCAGAGATTCTGGAGGAGGCAGCTTTACTGTCAGGGGAATTACTGTCCAGACCGGAGTCCACCAGGGGTCTACTCAGGTGACACCAGAGCAGCAGGGTTCAGAGGGTGCACAGGGAAGTATGGAGGTTGTCCCTCAGGGGCAGCAGTCACAGGGAAGCATTACTTCAGTACTACCATCTGTGTCTCAGACTAAAAGGAAGAAAAAGGACAAGACCTCCCGTAAACCTGAGAAGGAGTATGACACTGGCCAAGGAGCCAGGAAGAAGGTCCAGAGTTCTGCAGGTGTAATGGACTTATCTAATAGGTTTGGTGTTCTGTCTGAGTCTGACGGTGATTTTGAGGATGACCTTAGAAGAATTGACGCAGAGTTTGATAGGGACGTAGAGGACTGTCCTCCGCCCAAGCGGAAGCCATTACCTGAGGGCTCTCGGGTAGAGTCTGAAATGGAGACCGGCGGTGACCAGAATAACTCCGACCCAGATCTGTGACGCTGTCAACTAAATAATGTCCGACCCCAGATAGATAAAATCATTAGGAAATGTTAAGTTATGGAAGGATGTGTCACTGGGTTGAAATATGTTTTTTTTTTTGTTTGTTTGGTTTTTTTTTCCAACCAGGTGTATGGACTCTTTAAGATAATTTTATATGTATAATCCGGATATGTAATGAATGTATGTACAATCCAAGTGAATTTATTTTTGTATTACTGGAGGAATGTCAGTATATTTGTATTTGTTTGGTTTTTACAATAAAAATTGCCCCTATGTACAAGACTATAACTACTATAATACTGCTCCTATGTACAAAAATATAACTACTATAATACTGCACCTATGTACAAGAATATAACTACTATAATACTGCCCCTATGTACAAGAATATAACTACTATAATACTGCCCCATGTACAAGAATATAACTACTATAATACTGCCCCCTATGTACAAGAATATAACTACTATAATACTGCTCCTATGTACAGGAATATAACTACTATAATACTGCTCCTAAGTACAAGAATATAACTACTATAATACTGCTCCTATGTACAAGTGTATAACTACTATAATACTGCCCCTATGTACAAGAATATAACTACTATAATACTGCTCCTGTGTACAACAATATAACTACTATAATACTGCTCCTATGTACAAGAATATTACTGCTATAATACTGCCCCTATGTACAAGAATATAAAAACTATAATACTGCTCCTGTGTACAAGAATATAACTACTATAATACTGCTCCTATGTACAAGAATATATCTACTATAATACTGCCCCTATGTACAAGAATATAACTACTATAATACTGTCCCCTATATACAAGAATATAACTACTATAATACTGCCTCCTATGTACAAGAATATAACTACTATAATACTGTCCCCTATATACAAGAATATAACTACTATAATACTGCCCCCTATGTACAAGAATATAACTACTATAATACTACCCCTATGTACAGGAATATAACTACTATAATAGTGTTCCTATGTACAAGAATATAACTACTATAATACTGCTCCTATGTACAAGAATATAACTACTATAATACTGTCCCCTATATACAAGAATATAACTACTATAATACTGCCCCTATGTACAAGAATATAACTACTATAATACTACCCCTATGTACAGGAATATAACTACTATAATAGTGTTCCTATGTACAAGAATATAACTACTATAATACTGCCCCTATGTACAAGAAATATAGCTACTATAATACTGCTCCTATGTACAAGAATATAACTACTATAATACTGCCCCTATGTACAAGAATATAACTACTATAATACTGCCCCTATTTACAAGAATATAACTACTATAATACTGCTCCTATGAACAAGAATATAACTACTATAATACTGCCCCTATGTACAAGAATATAACTACTATAATACTGCCCCTATGTACAAGAATATAACTACTATAATACTGCCCCTATGTACAAGACTATAACTACATAATACTGCTCCTATGTACAAAAATATAACTACTATAATACTGCACCTATGTACAAGAATATAACTACTATAATACTGCTCCTATGTACAAGAATATAACTATAATACTGCCCCTATGTACAAGAATATAACTACTATAATACTGCCCTATGTACAAGAATATAACTACTATAATACTGCCCCCTATGTACAAGAATATAACTACTATAATACTGCTCCTATGTACAAGAATATAACTACTATAATACTGCCCCTATATACAAGAATATAACTACTAAAATATTGCTCCTATGTACAAGAATATAACTACTATAATACTGCCCCTATGTACAAGAATATAACTACTATAATACTGCCCCCTATGTACAAGAATATAACTACTATAATACTGCTCCTATGTACAAGAATATAACTACTATAATACTGCCCCCTATGTACAAGAATATAACTACTATAATACTGCTCCTATGTACAAGAATATAACTACTATAATACTGCCCCTATATACAAGAATATAACTACTAAAATATTGCTCCTATGTACAAGAATATAACTACTATAATACTGCTCCTATGTACAAGAATATAACTATAATACTGCCCCCATGTACAAGATATAACTACTATAATACTGCTCCTATGTATAAGAATATAACTACTATAATACTGTCCCCTATGTATAAGAATATAACTACTATACTAATTTCCATACTTACCTATGTGTACTCCATTTTTTCTTTCATTCTAGTAGTTTTGTATTTTAAAGAAAAAAAGCATATTTTGTGGTCATTATTTTCTTTTTACTAGTTTGTCTTTGTAGCTTGTGTTTGGCAGGATGGGTGGAGGTTTATACAAGTGCCTTTTTAGTGTATGTATAATTTATATTTTATCTTTTTGTGTTTGATCCCCTTTGTCCTTCAACAATGTAAATCCAAACCTTTGAGTAAGTTCGCATTAATATAGCGGTATTATTTCCCTAATTACCAACCTTATTGTGCCTCTTCTTGAGAGCATGATGATCTGTCTCTGGTTCCAAAGCACCACAAGAGGATCAGGTCTAAAATGGAAGCCAAAATAGACACATTCAGGTGGATGACTTGTCTCATTGAATACAATGTGTCTGTGGACCGTGCATGGCTGCCATCTGAGGTTGTCACTTTTGACCAGAAGTTTGTGATTATTAGGAGACTGCAGGTATTGAAGACCAAGATGTCAATGATCCATGTCTGTGTCCCTATGTACCCCTGTAACAGAGGATAATATCCCCCTTTCGCATTTGCACTTCTAATGCGGTCTCATAGCCTGATCGGTAAGCCGATCCGTCGTTGGCAGTCATTCCCCTATTTTTTACGCTATTCTCATGTCACTTCCAATAGTATTTTACATTACGGCAGGATCCTTAATTACTGTTAAACGTTTGTTTCTATGGTTGGTAATTCCATTCAGTTTCTGAATCTTACAATTTCACAGCTGTGTTTCCACAGACGGCTCAGGAACGTGCACTCCACACACAAAAACAATAATAAGAGAGAATGGTGGACTATCGCAGAGAAACTCCATTTTAATGTTGTCCTCCTCACATGGGCAGCAGAAATCAGAAATGGATGACGAAATATCATGACAAATGCTAACACTGTGTACATACTTCAATGATCCCGTCCTGATCCTGAGTTACATCCTGTATTATACTCCAGAGCTGCACTCACTATTCTGCTGGTGCAGTCACTGTGTACATACATTACATTACTGATCCTGAGTTACATCCTGTATTATACTCCAGAGCTGCACTCACTATTCTGCTGGTGCAGTCACTGTGTACATACATTACATTACTGATCCTGAGTTACATCCTGTATTATACTCCAGAGCTGCACTCACTATTCTGCTGGTGCAGTCACTGTGTACATACATTACATGATCCTGAGTTACATCCTGTATTATACTCCAGAGCTGCACTCACTATTCTGCTGGTGCAGTCACTGTGTACATACATTACTGATCCTGAGTTACATCCTTATTATACTCCAGAGCTGCACTCACTATTCTGCTGGTGCAGTCACTGTGTACATACATTAATACTGATCCTGAGTTACATCCTGTATTATACTCCAGAGCTGCACTCACTATTCTGCTGGTGCAGTCACTGTGTACATACATTACATTACTGATCCTGAGTTACATCTCTATTATACTCCAGAGCTGCACTCACTATTCTGCTGGTGCATTCACTGTGTACATACATTACATTACTGATCCTGAGTTACATCCTGTATTATACTCCAGAGCTGCACTCACTATTCTGCTGGTGCAGTCACTGTGTACATACATTACATTACTGATCCTGAGTTACATCTGTATTATACTCCAGAGCTGCACTCACTATTCTGCTGGTGCATCACTGTGTACATACATTACATTACTGATCCTGAGTTACATCCTGTATTATACTCCAGAGCTGCACTCACTATTCTGCTGGTGCAGTCACTGTGTACATACATTACATTTGATCCTGAGTTACATCGCTGTATTATACCCAGAGCTGCACTCACTATTCTGCTGGTGCAGTCACTGTTACATACATTACATTTCTGATCCTGAGTTACATCCTGTATTATACTCCAAGCTGCACTCACTATTCTGCTGGTGCAGTCACTGTGTACAACATTACATTACTGATCCTGAGTTACATCGCCTGTATTATACCCAGAGCTGCACTCACTATTATGCTGGTGCAGTCACTGTGTACATACATTACATTTCTGATCCTGAGTTAATCCTGTATTATACTCCACAGCTGCACTCACTATTCTGCTGGTGCGTCACTGTGTACATACATTATACTGATCCTGAGTTACCTGTATTATACTCCAGAGCTGCACTCACTATTCTGCTGGTGAAGTCACTGTGTCAAAATTACATTATTGATCCTGAGTTATATCCTGTATTATACTCCAGAGCTGCACTCACTATTCTGCTGGTGCAGTCACTGTGTACATACATTATTACTGATCCTTATCATCTGTATTATACCCAGAGCTGCACTCACTATTCTGCTGGTGCAGTCACTGTGCACATTCATTACTGATCCTGAGTTACATCCTGTATTATACCCAGAGCTGCACTCACTATTCTGCTGGTGCAGTCACTGTGTACATACATTACTGATCCTGAGTTACATCCTGTATTATACCCCAGAGCTGCACTCACTATTCTGCTGGTGCAAGTCACTGTGTACATACATTACTGTATCCTGAGTTACATCCTGTATTATACCCAGAGCTGCACTCCCCTATTCTGCTGGTTGCAGTCACTGTGTACACATACATTACTGATCCTTTACATTCTGTATTATACTCCAGAGCTGCACTCACTATTCTGCTGGTGCAGTCACTGTGCACATACATTACTGATCCTGAGTTACATCCTGTATTATACCCCAGAGCTGCACTCACTATTCTGCTGGTGCAGTCACTGTGTACATATACATTACTGATCCTGAGTTACTCCTGTATTATACCCCAGAGCTGCACTCACTATTCTGCTGGTGCAGTCACTGTGTACATACATTACATTACTGATCCTGAGTTACATCCTGTATTATACTCCAGGCTGCACTCACTATTCTGCTGGTGCAGTCACTGTGACATACATTACATTACTGATCCTGAGTTACATCCTGTATTATACTCCAGAGCTGCACTCACTATTCTGCTGGTGCAGCACTTGTACATACATCATTACTGATCCTGAGTTACATCCTGTATTATACCCAGGCTGCACTCACTATTCTGCTGGTGCAGTCACTGTGCACTACATTACATTACTGATCCTGAGTTACATCCTGTATTATACTCCAGAGCTACACTCATATTCTGCTGGTGCAGTCACTGTGTAATACATTACTGATCCTGATTACATCCTGTATTATACCCCAGAGCTGCACTCACTATTCTGCTGGTGCAGTCACTGTGTACATACATTACATGACCTGAGTTACATCCTGTATTATACCCCAGAGCTGCACTCTTATTCTGATGGTGCAGTCACTGTGTACATTTCATTACTGATCCTGAGTTACATCCTGTATTATACTCCAGAGCTGCACTCACTATTCTGCTGGTGCAGTCACTGTGTACATACATTACATTACTGATCCTGAGTTACATCCTGTATTATACCCCAGAGCTGCACTCACTATTCTGCTGGTGCAGTCACTGTGTACATACATTACTTACTGATCCTGAGTTACATCCTGTATTATACTCCAGAGCTGCACTCACTATTCTGCTGGTGCAGTCACTGTGTACATACATTACATTACTGATCCTGAGTTACATCCTGTATTATACCCCAGAGCTGCACTCACTATTCTGCTGGTGCAGTCACTGTGTTACATACATTACTGATCCTGAGTTACTCCTGTATTATACCCCAGAGCTGCACTCACTATTCTGCTGGTGCAGTCACTGTGTACATACATTAACTGATCCTGAGTTACATCCTGTATTATACTCCAGAGCTGCACTCACTATTCTGCTGGTGCAGTCACTGTGTACATACATTACATTACTGATCCTGAGTTACCTCCTGTATTATACTTCAGAGCTGCACTCACTATTCTGCTGGTGCAGTCACTGTGTACATACATTACATTACTGATCCTGAGTTACATCCTGTATTATACTCCAGAGCTGCACTCACTATTCTGCGGGTGCAGTCACTGTGTCCATACATTACATTACTGATCCTGAGTTACATCCTGTATTATACTCCAGAGCTGCACTCACTATTCTGGCACAGTTCCCTCTGCTGTGTAGTGGCAGTGGTACTACCTGCCCTTTCCCTTTATGCCATCATCCTATCCGGACCCTTCGTTTTGCAGCCATTATCCGTCTGACAATCTCGTGCGACGTTCTAATTTCTCTTGTAAAGAAAAGGACAAACTAATAGGTTATAAAATAACATGGCACCAGGAAGAGCGACGCAACAAGGAAGAGCGGGTGGAGACATCTGTAATCCTCCCCGCGCTGTAAACATTTGATCAGAGCCATCAATCACTGGTGCAGCAGAGTCATCGACAACATAATAAGCGCATTCCTCAGGGGTCGGTGAAGTTCTCCCATGGCGGACAATCCATGCCAAAAATGTTTCATGATGATACATGGTCAGTCTTGGCATCACTGGACGGGTGCGGACCACCGCTCCTGCTCTATAAATAACTTGTCTCATCCATGAATCCACCATCCTCCTATCAGGTCTGACCTCAGTGTATGATTAATCAGACCCCAGAGAGCAATAATCCGGGAGCGATCCTCCCACCCGACAACTCAAGTTCTGTAAAGATTCTGCGACACTCCGGCCACAAGTGACACCGACTGCGCCTCCGACCAAAATGTGTATATTGTTGTCATAACATCATCACACGGCGTCTCTTGAGTCAGTGCTGGCATTGGACACGGGGTTAATAGATCTTGGCCGCCTCGTGAAGTGCGCTTGACAGGAACGGTCTAACACATATAGAATTAACGATGCGCTTACTACAAATGATGATCCCATTATATACCGCCGTCACAGGAAACCCGACCAGATGGAGGGGGAAGGACTGGGATCTGCAGCATTTCATGTGTCCACCATGTAGTGGTCATCTTTAGAGATGTTCGGGTTCACCTGGTCCGACAAACATACAGTGAAAAGTTTGGTTGGGGTCCAAACTTGACCCCGTACCCTAATCCAATAGAAGTCAATGGGGACCCGAACTTCAGTACTGTAAAATGGTCATGGTCAGGGCTAGGGGGCTACAAAAGGAAGCAAAACAGGGGTAAGAGGAGAACAATTGCCCTGCAAACCAAAGTGAATAGGGAAATGATGTAAATGGATCCTTTCACCATAGCAATCATGGTCAAATGGGAAGTAAATGAATAACATAAAAATGTTAACAGTGCCCTCACAACGACTGAGGCTAACTACCGCCAGGCCAGTTAAAATTTCACCCACAGACTATGGGGCACCGTACCCCTACATTAGCAGCTTCCACATTTCACCCACAGAGCATGGAGCACAGTAACCCTACATTAGCATCTTACACATTTCACCCACAGAGCTGGGCACCGTACCCCTACATTAGCAGCTTAGACATTTCACCCACAGAGCTGGGCACCGTACCCCTACATTAGCATCTTACACATTTCACCCACAGACTATGGGGCACCGTACCCCTACATTAGCAGCTTATAAATGTCACCCACAGAGCTGGGGCACTGTACCCCTACATTAGCATCTTACACATTTCACCCACAGAGCTGGGGCACCGTACCCCTACATTAGCAGCTTATAAATGTCACCCACAGAGCATGGAGCACAGTACCCCAAAGCTCGTAGTTTGATTCTTGATACAGCTGGAGGTCCACCGCGAGGCTTGCTACCATCACTTTGCTTTGGGACGTCTCTCCAATGCTCTTGCCTTAGGGTTCCAAGGGCCCAAAGTGTTTCCGTTGCGAAAAATATTGTTCAAAGCAGGCAACCACACATGACTACTTCAGCTAGGGATAATGGAATTGTACTCCGTTTCTAGTTTTAGTTTGTTCGAACTGGGGCCGTGATTTAGAGGGGACCCGGCGGAACACAAAGTGACGGAACTGGAGGCACTTTTAGAAATCCAATCTCACACCACCCATAGGCAGGTTACAGAGTACACACAGGTAACGGGGAATCAGTTTTCTGTTCCAGAGAGGCAACCTGATTAACGTGTACCACATCCAAGGAAGGCAGCAGTCAAGCAAATTAACCACTTCTCAACTGAGCCAGCAGCTGATATTGCGAGACAGAATAGTCATCCATGACGATTTAGAAGCTCCGTGATTGGAATGAGCAGTTCAATCTTTTAATGAGCTTTTGGCCCGGCCACAAGGTAGAGTAAAATTATTTTTTAGGTACACTACTCGTGCAGAGTACACAGAGGCTTTTGGGCACAGTAACCCCACAGAAGCTAACAACAAATTTCACACACAGAGCATGTTTCCACATTCATCCCACAGAAGCTGATTTCACCCAAAGATCATGGGGCACAATACCCTCACAGCTCCAAAATGTCTGCTCCAGTAGCGTACGTTACAAATGCCGCTGATGAAAAGCTTGTAGTTTGGTCCTGGATCGAGCTGGCGGTCCTTAGTGAGGCTTGCTACCAGCAGTCCAGTTAAAAATTTCACCCACAGAACATGTTTCCACATTTGCCCCACAGAAGCGGATAAAGTTCACACCTCACAATGGCCCACAGTACCACAGGCAGGGTTGCAGAGTACACACAGTAACTTAAAGGCACACCAATTCCATAGATATGGGTTAAAGAATACACACTGCGGCTTTTGGCACAGTACTATCACAGACATGGTTGCCTAAAGGCACTGTCACAATTAGCGATCGTACTAGCGATCACGACAACGACACGACCTGGCGAGATCGCTATGTGATCGCTAGTTAGATTCCAAACACAACTCATCAGCGATCTGTTATAACGACCTCTGCGTCGTTGGGAAAACCTAGTCCCACCTGCGATGCTGGTGAAGTCATTCATAAAGGGTGTCACACTCAGCGATTCAGGCTCACCAGCGGGACACCAACGACCAAAAAACGGCTCAGAACGTTCAAAAGCGATCAGCGACATCTCAGCAGGGCCACATCGCTGCTACATGTCACACACAGCTAAGTTGCTAACGAGATCGCTACTGCGTCATAAAATCGGTGACGCATTAGCGATCTCGTTAGCGATCTCGTTTAGTGTGACAGTACCTTAAGAGTTGAAAGCTTAAAGGACACTATTCCCACAGATATGGGTGCAGAGTACACACAGCAGCTTAAAGGACAGCACTCCCACAGATATGGGTGCTGAGTACACACAGCGGCTTAAAGAACAGTACTTGCACAGGCGGGGGGTGCAGAGTACACACAGCGGCTTAGAGGACAGTACTCCCACAGATATGGATGCAGAGCACACACAGTGGCTTAACGGACACTACTCTCACAGGCAGGGGTGCAGAGTGCACACAGCAGCTTAGAGAACAGTACTCCCACAGGCGGGGGTGCAGAGTGCACACAGCGGCTTAAAGAGCAGTACTCCCACAGGCGGGGGGGTGCAGAGTACACACAATGGCTTAAAGGACAGTACTCCCACAGATATGGATGCGGAGTACAGTCATGGCCAAAAGTTTTGAGAATGACACAAATATTATATTTTCACATGATCTGCTGCCCTCTGGTTTTTATGTGTGTTTGACAGATGTTTTTATCACAGACAGAAATATAATAATTGCAAACATATGAGTAACAAAAGCTTATATTGACAGTTAGAATGAGTTAATGCAGCAAGTCAATATTTGCAGTGTTGACCCTTCTTCTTCAGGACCTCTGTAATTCTCCCTGGCATGCTCTCAATCAACTTCTGGACCAAATCCTGACTGATAGCAGTCCATTCTTGCACAATCAATGCTTTCATTTTGTCAGAATTTTCAGGTTTTTGTTTGTCCACCCGTCTCTTGATGATTGACCACAAGTTCTCAATGGGATTAAGATCTGGGGAGTTTCCAGGCCATGGACCCAAATCTCTATGTTTTGTTCCCTGAGCCATTTAGTTATCACCTTTGCTTTATGGCAAGGTGCTCCATCATGCTGGAAAAGGCATTGTTGATCGCCAAACTGCTCTTGGAGGGTTGGGAGAAGTTGCTCTTGGAGGACATTCTGGTACCATTCTTTATTCATGACTGTGTTTTTAGGCAAGACTGTGAGAGAGCCGATTCCCTTGGCTGAGAAGCAACCCCACACATGAATGGTTTCAGGATGCTTAACAGTTGGCATGAGACAAGACTGGTGGTAGCGCTCACCTTGTCTTCTCCGAATGAGGCGTTTTCCTGATGTCCCAAACAATCGAAAAGGGGATTCATCAGAGAAAATAACTTTACCCCAGCCCTCAGCAGTCCACTGCCTGTACCTTTTGCAGAATATCAGTCTGTCCATGATGTTTTTTCTGGAGAGAAGTGGCTTCTTTGCTGCCCTCCTTGAGACCAGGCCTTGCTCCAAGAGTCTCCGCCTCACAGTGCGTGCAGATGCATTCACACCTGCCTGCTGCCATTCCTGAGCAAGCTCTGCACTGCTGGTAGCCCGATCCCGCAGCTGAAACACTTTTAAGAGACGGTCCTGGCGCTTGCTGGTCTTTCTTGGGTGCCCTGAAGCCTTTTTGGCAACAATGGAACCTCTCTCCTTGAAGTTCTTGATGATGCGATAGATTGTTGACTGAGGTGCAATCTTTCTAGCTGCGATACTCTTCCCTGTTAGGCCATTTTTGTGCATTGCAATGATGACTGCACGTGTTTCTTTAGAGATAACCATGGTTAACAGAAGAGAAACAATGATGCGAAGCACCAGCCTCCTTTTAAAGTGTCCAGTGGTGTCATTCTTACTTAATCATGACAGATTGATCTCCAGCCATGTCCTCATCAACACCCACACCTGTGTTAATGGAGCAATCACTGAAAAGAGGTTAGCTGGTCCTTTTAAGGCAGGGCTGCAATGATGTTGAAATGTGTTTTGGGGGATAAAGTTCATTTTCTAGCCAAATATTGACTTTGCAAGTAATTGCTGTTAAGCTGATCACTCTTTATAACATTCTGGAGTATATGCAAATTGCCATTAGAAAAAGTGAAGCAGTAGACTTTGTAAAAATTAATATTTGTGTCATTCTCAAAACTTTTGGCCATGACTGTACACACAGTGGCTTAAAAGGACAGTACTTCCACAGATATGGGTGCAGAGGATACACAGCAGCTTAAAGGACGGTACTCCCACAGATATGGTTGCAGAGTACACAAAGCAGCTTAGAGGAAAGTACTCCCACGGATATGGATGCAGAGTACACACAGTGGCTTAAAAAAACAGTACTCCCACAGGCAGGGGGTGCAGAGTACACACAGTAGCTTAAAATGACAGTACTCCCACAGATATGGGTGCAGAGGACATACAGCGGCTTAAAGGGCAGTACTCTCACAGATATGGGTGCAGAGTACACACAGCGTCTTAAAGGACAGTACTCCCCCAGATATGGGTGAAGAGTACACACAGCGCCTTAACCCCTCTCTGACATTAGACGTAACTATCCCGTCCATAAAACCCGTGCCATTCTGACCATGGACGGGATAGTACGTCATAGGCGATTAGCTGCGCTCCCCGAGGGACGCAGCTAATCGCCGCCGGGTGTCAGCTGATTATCACAGCTGACACCCGTGACTGTGTGTCAGGAGCGGTCACGGACCGCTCCCGGCACATTAACCCCTTGCACACCGCGATCAAACATGATCGCGGTGTACTGGGGGCACAGGGGAGGATCGCGCAGTGTGGGGGCTCCCTGCGCGCCCCCCTGAGACCCTCAGACCAGCGCGATGTGATCGCGCTGCTCTGAGGGCTTCCTCCCTCCCAGGACCCGGATCCAAGATGGCGCTGGGGTCCTGGAGGGAGGCGGCTTCCTCAGTGCCTGCCGAGAGCAGGCACTGAGAAGCCTGCTGCACTGCCTGAGCGATTGCTGGTGTGACAGAGTGCTGTGCACACTGTCACACCAGCGATCTGATGAAATACAGTGATGTCCCACCCTGGGACAAAGTAAAAAAGTAAAAAAAGTAAAAATAAACATGTGTAAAAAAAAATCCAAAAAAAAAAAAAATATTCCCCAATAAATTCATTACTTATTGTAAATAAAAAAAATAAAACAATAAAAGTACACATATTTGGTATCGCCGCGTCCGTAACGACCCCCCCTATAAAAATGTCCACTAGTTAACCCCTTTTGTGAACCCCTTAAAAAATAAAAAATAAAAACGAAGCAAAAAATCAGTGCTTTATCATCATAACCGCTGAACAAAAAGTGGAATAACACGCGATCAAAAAGACGGATATAAATAAACATGGTACCGCTGAAAACGTCATCTTGTCCCGCAAAAAACGAGCCGTCACACAGCATCATGAGCGAAAAAATAAAAAAGTTATAGCTCGCAGAATAAAGCGATGCAAAAATAATTATTTTTTATATAAAATTGTTTTTATTCTATAAAAGCGCGAAAACATAAAAAAATGATATAAATGAGGTATCGCCATAATCGTACTGACCCGAAGAATAAAACTGCTTTATCAATTTTACCACACGCGGAACAATAAAAACGCCTCACCCAAAAGAAATTCATGAATTGCTGATTTTTGTTCATTCTAACCTCCCAAAAATCGAAATAAAAAGCGATCAAAAAATGTCACGTGCTCAAAAATGGTACCAATAAAAGCGTCACCTCGTCCCGCAAAAATTAAGACCTCACATGACTCTGTGGGCCAAAATATGCAAAAATTATAGCTCTCAAAATGTGGCGATGCAAAAAACTACTTTTTGCAATAAAAAGCGTCTTTTTAGCGTGACAGCTGCCAATCATAAAAACCGCTATAAATAGTAAATCAAACCCCCCTTTATCACCCCCTTAGTTAGGGAAAAAAAATAAAATAAAAAAAATGTATTTATTTCCATTTTCCCATTAGGGTTAGGGTTAGGGTTTCGGCTAAAGTTAGGGTTAGGGTTGGCGCTAAAGTTAGGATTAGGGTTAGAGTTTGATTAGGGTTAGGGTTGGGATTAGGGTTGGGACTAGGGTTAGGGGTGTGTTGGGGTTAGGGTTGGAGTTAGAATTGGGGGGTTTCCGCTGTTTAGGCACATCAGGGGCTCTCCAAATGTGACATGGCGTCTGATCTCCATTCCAGCCAATTCTGCTTTGAAAAAGTCAAACGGTGTTCCTTCACTTCTGAGCTCTGCCATGCGTCCAAACAGTAGTTTATCCCCACATATGGGGTATCAGCGTACTCTGGACCCCAAGAGTTATTGTGAAATTTGTCCTATTTCTTCTTTACCCTTGGGAAAATAAAAAACTGGGGGCGGAAAATATTATTTTTTGTAAAAAAAATAAGATTTTTTTGTTTTTTACGGCTGTACATTATAAACTTCTGTGAAGCACTTGGGGCTTCATAGCGCTCACCACACATCTAAATAAGTTCCTTGTGGGGTCTATTTTCCAAAATGGGGTCACTTGTTGGGGATTTCCACTGTTTAGGCGCATCAGGGGCTCTCCAAATGCGACATGACGCCCCCAGACCATTCCATCAAAGTCTGCAATCCAAAACGTCACTACTTCCCTTTCCGAGCCCTGACATGCGCCCATACAGTAGTTTTTCCTCCCACATATTGGGTATCAGCGTACTCAGGACAAATTGGACAACAACTTTTGGGTCCAATTTCTCCTGTTACCCTTGTGAAAATAAAATATTGGGGGCGAAAAAATCATTTTTGTAAAAAAAAAAAAGGATTTTTTATTTTTACGGCTGTGCGTTATAAACTTCTGTGAAGCACTTCGGGG
>JARQOD010000006.1:9263336-9319210 GCA_033576555.1 Oophaga sylvatica | reverse complement strand
TCAGTCGATGACGTCACCGCGGGGAAGCAGGTAATCAGCTGTGCTGCGTTGCGATGACAGGCTCTGCCTGTCATTGCGATGTAGCAGAGCTGGATCGTCGTGGGACTGTCGTTATGGACTGCGTCGGACAGGTGGTATACTGTTGGTTTGTTTTTTTTCTTTTTTTACAGGAGATCGATGGCGTCGCAGGAATGAGAGTATAATAAAATTAATGAAAACTGTGTTGTCTCTTTTATTTCATTAAAAGACTTTTTTCTTGCTGTGTCTTTTTTTTAAACATTTAAAAACTTTGGGATTAATAATGGATCGGTGTCTTATTGACACCTCTCCATTATTAACCGGGCTTATTGTCACCGTGCAATCAACGGTGACATTAACCCCTTATTACCCCGCTTGCCACCGCTACAGGGCAAGTGGGAAGAGCCGGGTAAAGTGCCACAATTGGCACATCTTTTGATGCGCCAAATGTGGGGCTGCTGTAGCCTGGTATTATCAGGCTGTTGAGGGCCAAAATCCATGGGCCTTGACAGTCTTTTAATACCAGGCCGCAGCAGTCTGCATTTTACTTGGCTGGTTAACAAAAATAGGGGGGATCCCCACGCCGTTTTTTTTTCGAGGGGATCCCCTATTTTTGTTAACCAGCCAAGCTAAGCAGACTGCTGTGGCCTGGTATTATCAGGCTGGCAAGGTCCATGGATATTGGATCCTTACCAGCCTGAAAAACCAGGCCTCAGCGGTCTGCTTCATCTGGCTGGTTAACAAAAATAGGGGGGACCCCACGCCAATTTTTTTCGAGGGGATCCCCTATTTTTGTTAATCAGCCAAGATATGCAGACTGCTGTGGCCTGGTATTATCAGGCTGGCAAGGTCCATGGATCTTGGCTCCTTAACAGCCTGAAAATCCAGGCCTCAGCGGTCTGCTTCATCTGGCTGGTTAACAAAAATAGGGGGGACCCCACGCCAATTTTTTTCGAGGGGATCCCCTATTTTTGTTAATCAGCCAAGATATGCAGACTGCTGTGGCCTGGTATTATCAGGCTGGCAAGGTCCATGGATCTTGGCTCCTTAACAGCCTGAAAATCCAGGCCTCAGCGGTCTGCTTCATCTGGCTGGTTAACAAAAATAGGGGGGACCCCACGCCAATTTTTTTCGAGGGGATCCCCTATTTTTGTTAATCAGCCAAGATATGCAGACTGCTGTGGCCTGGTATTATCAGGCTGGCAAGGTCCATGGATCTTGGCTCCTTAACAGCCTGAAAATCCAGGCCTCAGCGGTCTGCTTCATCTGGCTGGTTAACAAAAATAGGGGGGACCCCACGCCAATTTTTTTCGAGGGGATCCCCTATTTTTGTTAATCAGCCAAGATATGCAGACTGCTGTGGCCTGGTATTATCAGGCTGGCAAGGTCCATGGATCTTGGCTCCTTAACAGCCTGAAAATCCAGGCCTCAGCGGTCTGCTTCATCTGGCTGGTTAACAAAAATAGGGGGTACCCCACGCCATTTTTTTTTCGAAGGGAACCCTATTTTTGTTAATCAGTTCCCTCTGACGTCACTGATTGTGTCCCTGGCTGACCTGAAGTGAAAGTGGAAAGCAATCAATTAAGCTTTCCACTTAAGGGCCCGTCTCACATAGCGATATCGCTACCGAGATCGCTGCTGAGTCACTAGTTTTGTGACGCAGCAGCGAGCTCACCAGCGATATCGCTGTGTGTGACATTCAGCGACGATCAGCCCCCCTGCCGGGTATCGCTGATCGTCGCTGAAATGTCAGGACCTTTTTTTGATCGCTGGTTTCCCGCTGACAGGCACGCATCGCTGCGTGTGACAGGCGGGAGACCAGCGATCCGCTGGTAACCAAGGTACACAGCGGGTTTCCAGGTGCGGGGCTGTGCCTAGAAACCCGCTGTGTACCTTGGATACCAGCGCCCTGATGCAGGGAGCTGGTATCCAAGGTACACAGCGGGTTTCCAAGCGCTGCGCGGTGCCTGGAAACCCGCTGTGTACCTTGGTTACCAGCGGATCGCTGGTCTCCCGCCTGTCACACGCAGCGATGCGTGCCTGTCAGAGGGAAACCAGCGATCAAAAAAAGGTCCTGACATTTCTGCGACGATCAGCGATACTCGGCAGGGGGGCTGATCGTCGCTGAATGTCACACACAGCGATATCGCTGGTGAGCTCGCTGCTGCGTCACAAAACTAGTGACTCAGCAGAGATCTCGGTAGCGATATCGCTATGTGAGACGGGCCCTTAAGCGATGTTACCCGCAGTGTCGCTGTCCCAGATCGCTGCCTGAGCTGCCTGTTTGGCAGCTCAGCAGCGATCATGTAGCGATACACCAGCGATCCTGACAAGTGCATATCGTTGTCGGGATCGCTGGTGTATCGTTATGTGACACCCAGCCTTTACTCTCCTGTCAGCCAGGAGAGGAACTCATTCATTTGGGGGTTTACTGTGAGGCTGCAGCATTAGCTGCGGTCCCTGCAGTAAACATTAACCCTTTCTGATGGATTACACCGTGGGACCTGACTGTGCATGGGATAGGTAAGAATAATTTTGCTTTTTTATTTTATTTTTATTACAGGAAATGGTTTTTGCAGTAAAATAAAAGATGGTCAAAAACTGTGTGATTATTTCATTAAAATGATTTTTAATTAAAGTGTGTGTGTTTTATTTTTATTTCATGCAATAGGATTAATAATTGATAGTTGTCTAATTGACAGCTCTCAATTATTAACCTGGCTTAAGGTCACCTTTCAATAGCAAGGTGGCTTTAACCCCATATTAACCCATTCGCCACCGCTACAGGGCAATGGGAATAGACGGGCAAAGTGCCAGAAAGGGCGAATCTAATTATAGATTTGTCTTTCCTGGGGTGTCTGGGGGCAGATGTTAGTAGCCGGGGGGGGGCCAAAAATAATGGTCCCTCTCTGGGCTATTATTATCTGCCCCCACTCACTGGCTTTGTCTGTCTGGTTGCGAAAATAGGGCGGGAGCCCACGCATTTTTTTTCAGCAATTTTACACCTCATATATATATATATATACATGTCATTGAATTTGTGACACATATATATATATTTATATTTGTAGTTCATACACTTCTACATAGTATAATAGCCGCTAATTCAATTGCCGGCTTTTGTGAAAATGCAGAACCCGACATGAAATGACACTTGGTGTACATAGGGTTAACCATGTCCTTTGCTATCTGATTTGCACAAACAATTACATCAGTCTATGTGTGCAAAATTTCACACCTGTAGGGGTTAATTAAAGGTGTAAATTCGTAGCAAAAAAGTCCGTTTTTTTTACAACGAATTTACACCTTTAATTAACCCTACAGGTGTGAAATTTTGCACACATAGACTGATTTAATTGTTTGTGCAAATTAGATAGCAAAGGACATGAAAAGACATGGTTAACCCTATGTACACCAAGTGTCATTTCATGTCGGGTGCTTCTGTCTTTTCACAGAAGCCGGCTTTACCCGGCAATTGAATCAGAGGATATTTTACTATGTAGAAGTGTATAAACTATACATATATGTATATATATATATGTCACAATGACATGTATATATATATATGTATTCTATGTGTGTATATTTAGTGTTTACAAGGAAAGAATGGGGTTTTTTTAGTTACGATATTTTGTTCCCATAGACTTACATGGGACTTCCGGTATCGGTATCGGGTATCGCCGATATTTTAATGGTATCGGCGATACCATTCCGATTCCGATACTTTTGGATATCGGAAAGTATCGCTCAACTCTACTAAGGGGATAAAATTAGGCATCAGTGGATTATATTGTACACCAGATGGTCAGAGGACCCCCATTACAGCCCCTTTAAAAGTAAACCTCTAAGCATGGACATATGTGTACGGGATGCTAATGAGAGAAACAGCAGGAATATACATGATTTCTTGGACGTTGCTGGTACTTGTAGTGCCTTACAGCCCCTGGCGGCATAGAACTATCTATGGTTGAGATGAATGAATGACATTTTTTAAATCCATGATGTTCCAGATGGCGGCTGACATTTATCTATGGAAATGGCCACAATATACAGATGTAGCAGAGCAGAACTTGTCATTCAACTCTCATATTTGTGATACAAGTTCAGAGTTTGGAATCACTTATGGAATCTACTTCATTGACTTGCAGTCCTATGTAAACCCACAAATAATTATGCTGTTTACTGGAAAGGAGGCAACACTACAATGCCAACTGAGCCGCCAGTGTCTGTCAGAAGACTACTCACTGATTCAATGGAAAAGCTGAATTTAGAATACAGCTCTGGATGTGAATGGAGTAGATATGGATAAGATAAGGGTGAGGCCATATGTTCTGCAGTCTCCTGACTGTACTGCAAAAATAACGCAAATCAGCACAGTTTGGCAATACTATCCCTTTGACGTATTATATGTAGGCCAAACTGCTGACTTCCAAAAATTAGGGTCATTTTACGGTAAAACCGCATGCCGTTGCGAATGTTTATTCTGCATACGTAACAGAAGCTTCACCGGGATTAACACTTTCTATATAAATTCAGATGTAAAATATATTCAAACAATATAATAATTCTTGAAGCCGTCAGTAAGCTGCTGTTTACAGATCTCATTTATAATTTTGATGTGAGGGAATATCTAGGTCAGTTTAACTTGCTAACATAATAATATTTAATACAAATTTACACCTGAATCGTGATATGAAATCAAAGTGCTAAACTGGATCTGTCAACAGTATGTTGATTGTATCTAGTGTTTGCTTTTTTCAAAACTACAGGATATAGCGCAAAAGCATAACATTTAGAAACATATAAAGCCATAAATATTTGCTATAAATTAACACCTGGACCTCAATATTAAAGTACTAAACAAAAAAACATAGGAGGAACACCGGATCTGACAACAGCAGCTTGTTGATTGTTTTCAGCCTCTCTTTTTCTAAACTATATAACACTAAACAGAACATTTACAGGGATATAATCCTATACATAGTTGATACGAATTATTACCTAGAACCCAATATGAAATCAAAGGGCTAAATTAAAATCCAGAGTAAGACAACTGGATCTGTCAGCAGGAGCATGTTGATTATTTCCAGTGTTTGTTTTTTCAAAAGTGCGGGATATAGTACAAAAACATATAACGCTATAAATAATTGTTATAAATTAACACCTGGATCACAATATTAAATTAAAATACTAAAAAAAAACATATGAAGAACACCGGATCTGACAACAGCAGCTTGTTGATTGTTCCTCTAAAAAACTATATAGACCTAAGCAGAAAATGTTTAAGCATAGAAACCTATAAATATTTGATACAAATTAACCCCTGGACTCCAATATGAGCTGAAAGTACTAAATAAAAATCAATAGTAATATTGGATCTGTCAACAGCTACTTGTAGATTGTTTCCAGGCTGTTTTTGTTTTTAATTCGAAATGATATAATACAAAAATTCAGCGAAAACAACCACAAAATATACTGTAGCAAATATGCAATATTTTACGTGTTCTAACTAAAGTGCAAATGTAAATTAAAAGGTAGAGCGTGACTTTAACGCCTGATAATGATTTCTTCGCTTTTTCCACATATTTCCTTCCATCCTAAAGTGTCATTAATGTTTGCACACGATTCCCCTCACCTCCAGCTTTCATAAGAAATTCATTTTAGTTTAATTATACCTCCCATTAATTTTCTTACCACCTTCCCATTACACATATAAACAAACCGTACAATTAATGGATTATTTACAGTGTGTGAATTAGGATGCTATAAAATTAATGTATTATGTACAGAACCGTGACCCTGTAACATGATCTATAGAAACAGTTACGAGGCAGGTATATAAAACTGCCTGGCAAGTAAAAAAAAAAAAATCTATTAAGAAAAAACACTCAAAAATTACAAAATAAGAGGAAAACGATGACTATATTTACAATAATTAAAATGATATCTAATACTCCAGTAAGATAGGTCAATATAATATCCGTGGTTGGAGATGTAATGTTCGGGGGTTCACATAATTAAAGTCTGTTTCTTAATTTTCCATTACATTCTCTTTTGTCCAGTGATGGAATATTGCAGACCTCTCCATGGGATAAGTCATCAGAGTCAGATCGGTGAGGAGTCCGACACCCGTCACACCCATGGTTCAGCGCCGGCGGACCACTCAACCACTCAATACTAACATTTCTTAAATGATATACAAAGTGCAGCTCCAGCCAATGTGTAGCAGCCGCTGCCGGGTACTGCAGAACTGCTCCTATCGTTTTCCTATTCTTTTGAATAAAAGCTGTTCTGCAGCAGCTGCAACTCATTGGATGGAGATGTCAATGGGTTTACATCCAGAGCACATATAAGCTGATCGGTGGTTTGCCAGATATCGGTGCCTTACCGTCATCAATATGTTATGTCCAAATAACCCAAAAGGAGACCACCCAAAAATATTCCAACTACGGACCTTTACTGTATATCAAATATGTGAAAACTGCTTTTTTAATATTTTGCTTCTGTGGTGAGGCTGCACTACTGAGGCATTTTCATGATGGGGCTATTCACATACAAAAACATACAGAAGCATAAAAAATGGGTGTTTTATATGCAGGGGAGTACCATCCATAGCGACAGCCCATGTGGGTCTGGTGGGGGCCATTATACTGAAAGTGAGACTTGTGGAGTCCATTAGACTGTGTGAGGGGCTATGAGGGACTGTGATGGCCCTGATATTGAGTTGGGTACTGTGAAGGCCCCCATACTGAGTGGTATGCTGTGGGGATCCTTATTTTATGTGAGGGCCATCATACTGAGTGGGGAGTTGTGGGGGCCATTATATTGTGTGAGAGGCAGTGGGGGCTGTAGAGGCTCCCATATTAAGTGAAGGGCTACTATACTGAGTGGGGGTCTGTAGGGTCCCGTACTAAATGGCGGGTTCCCATACTGCGTGGTGCGCTGTGGGGGTCCTCATACTGAGTGGTGACTTGTGGAGGCCATTATATTGTGTGAGGGGCTGTGGGGGCCATCATACTGAGTAGGGTGATGTGAGGGGTCCCATACTAAGGGGGCTCCCCTACTGAGTGTAGGGTGTGGGGGCCCTCATTCTGTGTGGTGGGCTGTGGAGACCTTCATTCTGTGTGGTGGGCTGTGGGGACCTTCATTCTGTGTGGTGGGCTGTGGAGACCTTCATTCTGTGTGGTGGGCTGTGGGGACCTTCATTCTGTGTGGTGGGCTGTAGAGATCTTCATTCTGTGTTGGGGGCTGTGGGGACCTTCATTCTGTGTGGTGGGCTGTAGAGATCTTCATTCTGTGTGGTGGGCTGTAGAGATCTTCATTCTGTGTTGGGGGGCTGTGGGGACCCTCATTCTGTGTGGTGGGCTGTAGAGATCTTCATTCTGTGTGGTGGGCTGTAGAGATCTTCATTCTGTGTGGTGGGCTGTGGGGACCTTCATTCTGTGTGGTGGGCTGTGGTGACCTTCATTCTGTGTGGTGGGCTGTAGAGATCTTCATTCTGTGTGGTGGGCTGTGGGGACCTTCATTCTGTGTGGTGGGCTGTGGGGGCCCTCATTCTGTGTGGTGGGCTGTAGAGATCTTCATTCTGTGTGGTGGGCTGTAGAGATCTTCATTCTGTGTGGTGGGCTGTGGTGACCTTCATTCTGTGTGGTGGGCTGTAGAGATCTTCATTCTGTGTGGTGGGCTGTAGAGATCTTCATTCTGTGTTGGTGGCTGTAGAGATCTTCATTCTGTGTTGGGGGGCTGTGGGGGCCCTCATTCTGTGTGATGGGCTGTGGAGATCTTCATTCTGTGTTGGGGGGCTGTAGAGATCTTCATTCTGTGTTGGGGGCTGTGGGGACCTTCATTCTGTGTGGTGGGCTATGGGGACCTTCATTCTGTGTTGGTGGGCTGTGGGGGCCCTCATTCTGTGTGGTGGGCTGTGGGGCCTTCATTCTGTGTTGGGGGCCCTTATTCTATGTGAGGGCATCATGCTGACAGATACACTGTAGGTGTGAAGTGATACTGTGGTTGTGGGGGTTGGGGATACACTGTGGGGATAACATACTCAGTGTGTGTGTGTGGGAGGCATTTTTGGGAGCATCATACTCTAAAATGACCACAAAAGGGGTAATGATGGTGGGAACACTAAGGACTTCAATAGGAATACATACATTTTTTGGGGGGTGGGCTATAGGGCTCTGTGTTTCTATGTATGCCACTGGTAATATGTCTGCCCCGATCCCACACTTTCCTATATTGGAAACCTAGATTGGTCCAGGAACACCCCAGTAACATGGATCCTGGAGAGGCAGTCTGTTGTATAGCATAACTTTCTTCAGTAGATGTAGCTCCATGAATCTGTAGGAGACACGCCTGAGTCACCCGCTGAAGCTGCAGGTCACCCATACTCGCCAACTCTCCTGGAATGTCCAAAAGGCTCTTGGAAAAAAAAAACAGGAGACCGGTCTGACTCAAAGAAATGTGACAAATCTCTTGGCAAACGACTAATCTGACTAATCCTCCTGGAAAACAGGACTTCCAGGAAGGTTCCTTTTATGGAGGGGCATAAAAAAAATGTTCAAAGAGGCCCACGCAGTCCACGAAGTTTTATGCAAAATCAAAAATACCCTAAATTTTTGTCTTTAACCTGATTTGCGTCCCATTAGTGTACAAAGTTGCACGTTTCGCTAAAACGTTGCTAAATTTACAACAAAATACCTAAAAAATATTTAGAGTTGAGAGTCCTCAGTGGTTGATATCTTTTAATGGCTAACTGAAAAGATGGTAACAAATTGCAAGCTTTCGAGACTACTCAGGTCTCTCCATCAGGCTAGACTAATACAAAATCTGAAGAATCACATATTTATACACCACACAGCACAGAAAAAATGCAATAGGTAAGACAAGTGACGTGAAGCAGAATAGTCATTATGGCAGAGGGATGAACATAAATATTGGAACAGTTCATAGATAAGGAGTGTGAAAGTTTTATTGCCCTCTGATTGGGGTCTGGTAATGTTTTGTGATGCTCTCACAGGGTCTTTGGAGTAAATTCCTTAATTGATGTAAAACTTCATAAATCCATGTGACAGGTTCATTCCAGCATTAAGAGTGTCAAAGGTCACCATCAATTTGTATTCGCAAACTCTTCTGTGTCTCTGAGATGTGAAGCTACCTTTCAGTACAAGTAATTTCATGTCCAACATGCTATGACCAGGGGAACAAAAGTGTTTTGCCACAGGTAGATCCATTCTCTTTTCTCTTATTGTGTGGCGATGAGAATTCATCCTTGTTCTCAGTTTTTGCCCTGTTTCCCCACATACTGACCCCCAGTTGGACATTTTGTACAAATAATTAGGTACACCACATTAGATGTGATGCAGCTGAAAGTACCTGGTATCTTGTAGTCCTAATGGGAGTTGGGGATCTTTATCTTGTCCGTGGTCATTATAAATGGACAGGTTTTGCATTTCTTCTGGTTGCAAGGAAAGGTTCCTGCAGGTGTTGGGGAGGATAGGGAACTTCTGACAACCGTATATGTTCCAACCCCATGGATAGAGATGAACACCTTGGTCGCCTTAGAAAGACCTTTTTAAATCAGGGCTACCATCCAAGAACAATTGAAAACCAAATTACAAGAGCCACCAGAATATCAAGGAATCACCTGCTACATGACAAAACTAAAGAAGAAAATAACTGGGTGCCTCTAGTGGTCACCTACAATCCAAATCTGGAGATGCTAAGGGGAGCTGCACGGAAACTACAACCTTTACTACAAAAATATATATTTCTATAGGTATACTCGCGCTGTAATTGGAATATATCAACAAAACTGATAAACCCTTACCTTCAAATATGTGTGGCATAGAGGGTGTCAAAAAAGGAATGCAGAATAAAATCCAGGTGTGAATGCGCCTTTTTCAGATTTTTTCAGAATATTTTCAGCAGGCTAAAAAGGGAAAATAGACATTTAAAAGAATATATCCAAAGGTAAAAGTACTCAAAAGGGTGATAATAAAAGGTAAAGGTGTTACCATAAAAAAGCGAATGAAATCAGATGTATATATAAGATAAGACGGTTGTGTAAATACTATAATTGTGTGCGCACAAAAAAGGGTAATTAATACTGAGAGCTCAGTGTATAAAAGAAGAAATAACAATAATGAGCTGATCCCTCTTATATAGAAAAATAATCAATAATAAATAATAAATCCTATATAGGAGTACCGTAAAAAGATAGCTTCCAGAGAGACAAGAGGATACTTATGTGTGCCAGAAGGTAAATAGTGAACAAATATTCTACTATACAGGGTGCAAAAAGGCCCTATATATATAAATATATTCGCCAGCTGGACTTCTTATTATAACACTTGTGCACTGAATATATTATATATATAGGGCCTTTTTGCACCCTGTATAGTAGAATATTTGTTCACTATTTACCTTCTGGCACACATAAGTATCCTCTTGTCTCTCTGGAAGCTATCTTTTTACGGTACTCCTATATAGGATTTATTATTTATTATTGATTATTTTTCTATATAAGAGGGATCAGCTCATTATTGTTATTTCTTCTTTTATACACTGAGCTCTCAGTATTAATTACCCTGTTTTGCACGCACACAATTATAGTATTTACACAACCGTCTTATCTTATATATACATCTGATTTCATTCGCTTTTTTATGGCAACACCTTTACCTTTTATTATCACCCTTTTGAGTACTTTTACCTTTGGATATATTCTTTTAAATGTCTATTTTCCCTTTTTAGCCTGCTGAAAATATTCTGAAAAAATCTGAAAAAGGCGCATTCACACCTGGATTTTATTCTGCATTCCTTTTTTGACACCCTCTATGCCACACATATTTGAAGGTAAGGGTTTATCAGTTTTGTTGATATATTCCAATTACAGCGCGAGTATACCTATAGAAATATATATTCCCCTTGTTCCTATGCTTTCTCTGTGGTAGAAGGCTTATTTATACTTGCTGCTTATTGGATATATGTGCACCAGCGCCGCTATACACACTCCTCTTGTCTTTACTACAAAAGATGCCCGATTACAATCCATATTTCCAGACCCCCCACTACTGTGTTTTAGGCAGCCCCCAAACCTAAGAAGCATCATTGTCAGAAGTTCCCTGTCCTTCCCAACAGCTGCAGGAACCTTTCGTTGCAACCAGAAGAAATGCAAAACCTGTGCATCTATAATGACCACGGACAAGATAAAGATCCCCAACTCCCATCAGGACTACAAGATACCAGGTACTTTCAGCTGCATCACATCTAATGTGATGTACCTAATTATTTGTACAAAATGTCCAACTGGGGGTCTGTATGTGGGGGAAACAGGGCAAAAACTGAGAACAAGGATGAATTCTCATCACCACACAATAAGAGAAAAGAGAATGGATCTACCTGTGGCAAAACACTTTTGTTCCCTGGTCATAGCATGATGGACATGAAATTACTTGTACTGAAAGGTAGTTTCACATCTCAGAGACACAGAAGAGTTTGCGAATACAAATTGATGGTGACCTTTGACACTCTTAATGCTGGAATGAACCTGTCACATGGATTTATGACGTTTTACATCAATTAAGGAATTTACTCCAAAGACCCTGTGAAAACATCACAAAACATTACCAGACCCCAATCAGAGGGCAATAAAACTTTCACACTCCTTATCTATGAACTGTTCCAATATTTATGTTCATCCCTCTGCCATAATGACTATTCTGCTTCACGTCACTTGTCTTACCTATTGCATTATTTCTGTGCTGTGTTGTGTATAAATATGTGATTCTTCAGATTTTGTATTAGTCTAGCCTGATGAAGAGACCTGAGTAGTCTCGAAAACTTGCAATTTGTTACCATCTTTTCAGTTAGCCATTAAAAGGTATCAACCACTGAGGACTCTCAATTCTAAATATTTTTCTATCTACTGGCTAACACGGTACTAAGATCAGTGTCGGACTGGCCCACCGGAGAACCGGAGGATTCTCCGGTGGGCCCTGACATCTGGGGGGCCCTGGCACCTGCTGGCATACAGGGGTCAGTTGCCTAGGGCCCCCGCTGCTCCAGGGGCTCCCAACTGGTGGCGTGTCGCATATAGCGGCACACCACGCAGCTGCCATGGGGGCCCCGTGCCAGCGGAGCAGCAGCGGGTGACAGGAGGCAGGAGCCCCTGTCCCCGCTGCTAAAGAGAAATGAATATTCACTGCTTCCCACGCCCACATGGGCGTGGGAAGCAGTGAATATCATTACTTACCTGTCACCCGCTCCAACCGCTGAGCGCCGCTGTGTCCTCGCATCCTCTCTTGCTGCGATGTTCAGGCAGAGGGCACGATGACGTCATTAGTGAGCGCCGCACCCTCTGCCTGAGCATTCACTGCCGGAGGACCGAAGACAGCGGCGCTCAGCAGTGGACCCGGTGACAGGTAAATATCGCAGGTGCCGGGGCCCTGAGCCAGCGGAGACACCGGCACCTGTCACCCATAGCGCGCCGGTGTCCCCGCCTGCTCAGGACACCAGCACCTGGCCCCCAGCAACGAGAGGTATGTCTTTTTTTTTTTTTGTTGCAGCATCTATGGGGGCATAATCTGTGGAGCATCTATGGGGGCATAATCTATGGGGGCATAATCTGTGGAGCATCTATGGGGGCATAATCTATGGGGGCATAATCTGTGGAGCATCTATGGGGCATAATCTATGGGGGCATAATCTGTGGAGCATTCATGGGGGCATAATCTGTGGAGCATTTATGGGGGCATAATCTGTGGAGCATTTATGGGGGCATAATCTATGGGGGCATAATCTAAGGAGCATCTATGGGGGCATAATCTATGGGGGCATAATCTAAGGAGCATTTATGGGGGCATAATCTATGGAGCATCTATAGGGGCATAATCTATGGGGGCATAATCTAAGGAGCATTTATGGGGGCATAATCTATGGGGGCATAATCTGTGGAGCATTTATGGGGGCATAATCTATGGGGCATAATCTAAGGAGCATCTATGGGGGCATAATCTGTGGAGCATTTATGGGGCATAATCTATGGGGGCATAATCTATGGAGCATCTATGGGGGCATAATCTATGGAGCATTTATGGGGGCACAATCTATGGAGCTTCTATGGGGGCACAATCTATGGAGCTTCTATGGGGGCACAATCTATGGAGCTTCTATGGGGGCATAATCTAAGGAGCACTTATGGGGGCATAATCTATGGAGCATCTATGGGGGCATAATCTATGGAGCATCTATGGGGGCATAATCTAAGGAGCATTTATGGGGGCACAATCTATGGAGCTTCTATGGGGGCATAATCTAAGGAGCACTTATGGGGGCATAATCTATGGAGCATCTATGGGGGCATAATCTATGGAGCATCTATGGGGGCATAATCTAAGGAGCATTTATGGGGGCATAATCTATGGAGCATCTATGGGGGCACAATCTATGGGGGCATAATACATGGGCAGCATATGGGGCACAATCTATGGAGCATCTTGTGGGGCATAATACATGGGGCAGCATATGGGGCATAATCTCATTTTCCACCCTAGGTTTATATTCGAGTCGATGAGTTTTCCCAGTTTTTTGTGGCAAAATTAGGGGGGTCGGCTTATACTCGAGTATATATGGTATCTATCTATATATATATATCTATTATATATATATATAGATATATATATATATATACTGTAAGGCGGCGATGTTCACACCGTGCAGTAACTGAGGCAATGACCCAAGCAAGTCCAAATTAAACAGCTTTTATTCAGCAACTCACGGGTTAAACAGAAAAGTCCTCCGGTACGCAGCCGGGGTAACATCAGTCCATAAACAATGGTTGCCGGGGACAACGGCCGCGCCGGGCCGAACAGAGCCTGACAGGTGCAGAGCCGTCCCAGGCGTGGGTTCAGCTACACACAATCCTGTGGAGCTTTCCTGCTATGCTCCTTGCAGGATCCCAACATAGAACAACACTAATCCTTAGTGCAGGAGTTTTAAAGACCTGTGGCAAAAGCCACTGGAAAACCCGGGTTGGAGGGAGGAGGCCGCCCCACTGCCTCCTGTGACCTCCTCCAAGAAATGAAGGCCCTGACGGATTTTACTTAATCTGCCTTAGCCAGGTAGTCTGACTAGGTCATTGCCCACCTTCATTCCTGCATTGCAGCCGCAGCTGTGTGTGTGACTGCAATGCACTCCAATGGCTTTAATAGGTCTCTGTACACATTCTGGGGGAAATATAACGTCCCTCGTAAACGATCCCGGTCACTGCCTCACATATCCCCCCCCTCTGTTCAAACTTGGGGGTTGAACATTTGCCACCATACAGGGTGCCCGGGACAGGGCATCCGCGTTTGCTTGCAACTTCCCAGGGCGATGTTCTACAGAGAAACTGAAATTTTGCAGTGACAGGAACCACCTGGTGACTCACGCATTCCTCTCCTTGGCATTCCTCATCCATACCAAGGGTGAGGGGTCCGTCACCAAGCGGAACTGACGCCTGAGTAAATAATAACGTAGTGATTCCAAGGCCCACTTAATAGCCAAACACTCCTTCTCTACCACGCTATAGTTTTTCTCTGCCGGGACAAGTTTTCTACTCAAGTAGGTGACCGGGTGCTCTTCACCATTCACTTTTTGTGACAACACCGCCCCTAGTCCTACCTCCGAGGCATCTGTCTGTACAATGAAGGTTTCATTGAAGTTGGGGCTGATGAGGACCGGCTGTCCACACAGGGCCAACTTCATGGACTGAAAGGCTTCTTCTGCCTGAGGGTTCCACCGAACCATTACCGTTTTTTTTCCTTTCAAGAGATCGGTCAGGGCCGCCGTTCGCCCGGCAAAATTAGGTATAAACCGGCGGTAATACCCAAGGATGCCAAGGAACGCCCTCACCTGTTTTGTACTCGATGGTTTAGGCCAGTTTTTTATGGCCTCAACTTTATTGATTTGGGGCTTGATAGCTCCTCGGCCTATCACATACCCCAAATATCGAGCTTCCTCCAGCCCTATCGCACATTTTTTTGGGTTTGCCGTTAACCCCGCGGCTCTGAGAGAATCCAGCACCGCTTGTACGTGTGTTAGGTGCGTTTGCCAGTCGGTGCTAAATATGATGATATCATCTAGATACGCGGACGCGTATTCCTGATGAGGCTTGAGCACTATGTCCATCAATCTCTGAAATGTAGCCGGGGCCCCATGTAACCCAAAAGGTAAGACCACATAGTGAAATAGACCCTCCGGAGTTACGAAGGCGGTCTTTTCCTTCGCCGAATCTGTGAGAGGTACCTGCCAGTAACCCTTGGTGAGATCGAGCGTGGTAAAGTACTGGGCCTGCCCCAGTCTCTCAATCAGCTCGTCCACCCGGGGCATTGGATAAAGGTCGAACTTTGACACTTCATTCAATTTCCGGAAATCATTACAGAAGCGTAATGATCCGTCTGGTTTTGGAATCAGTACAATGGGGCTAGCCCACTCACTCCGTGATTCCTCTATGACGCCTAACTGAAGCATTTGTTTTACCTCAGCCGTAATGGCTTGCCTCCGGGCTTCGGGCACCCGGTACGGTCTTATTCGCACCCTTACCCCAGGTTCGGTGACAATGTCATGTTGGATAACCGAAGTCCTACTGGTAGCTCTGAGAACACGTCGGTATTGTTTTGCACCAGGGAGCGAGCCTCCCGTCGCTGCTGTTTAGTGAGGGCATCACTTATCCTGACCTCCCCCTTGGATACTTCCCTGGCTGAAGGTAGAGAACTCTCTGGTGATATGCCCGGGGTGATGTCTGTAACTAAACACTCTCGATCTTTCCAAGGCTTTAGCAGGTTTACATGGTAAATCTGCTCAGGTTTCCTCCTTCCGGGCTGATACACCCGGTAATTTACCTCCCCCACCTTTTCTCGAATCTCATATGGCCCTTGCCACTTGGCCATGAGTTTAGTCTCGGTTGTGGGTACCAGTACTAATACCCGATCGCCCTTGTTAAAAGACCTGACTCGGGCTCTTTTATTATATGTGCGCCTCTGGGTTGCCTGGGCATCTAACAGATGTTCTTTCACGATGGGCATGACCGCCGCGATCCGGTCCTGCATACTAGCCACGTGTTCAATTATACTCTTATGTGGAGTCGGCTCTTGTTCCCATGTCTCTTTGGCTACGTCCAACAGACCCCTAGGGTGTCTGCCGTACAATAACTCAAAGGGAGAGAACCCTGTGGAAGCCTGGGTACCTCACGGACAGCGAACATCAAATAGGGTAGCAACATGTCCCAATCCCTTCCATCCTTAGAAACCACCTTTTTTAACATGGACTTGAGGGTTCTATTGAACCGTTCTACTAACCCGTCGGTTTGAGGGTGGTACACCGAGGTGCGCAATTGTTTAATTTTTAGCAGTTTGCACAGTTCTCTTGTCACCTTGGACATAAAGGGGTCCCCTGATCCGTCAGGATCTCCTTAGGTAGTCCCAGGCGACAGAACATGGCAAACAGTTCTCGGGCAATAAGTTTTGCCGAGGTGTGGCGTAGTGGTATAGCCTCCGGGTACCGGGTGGCATAGTCGACGACCACCAGTATGTGTTGGTGGCCACGGGCGGATTTTACAATGGGCCCTACCAAATCCATTGCAATCCGTTCAAAAGGTACCTCTATTACTGGCAGGGGTACCAATGGACTACGGAAACTTGCAGTGGGTGAGGTCAACTGACATTCGGGGCAGGATTCGCAGTACCTTTTGACCTCCGCGTAAACTCCAGGCCAAAAGAACCGCTGCAAGATACGTTCTAGAGTTTTTTTTCCCCTAAGTGGCCACCCAGCAAGTGTGAGTGTGCCAAATCTAGAATCACCCGACAATACGACTGAGGTGCTACCAACTGTTCCACCACCTCGTCCCTGATTTTATCTATCCTATAAAGCAACTCACCACTGACTACCATGCGTGGAAATACCGTATCTGTATTGGGCTGTTGGGCTACGCCGTTTACCTCTAGCACCCTTTCCCACGCCTGAGTCAGGGTGGGATCTTGTAGCTGAGCTGTCCCAAATGTGGCCCTGGACACTTCCAGCTCGGGAATCGATGCGGTCTCCTCCACCTCTCCTGCCAGCACCTCTAAGGGAAACCTATCGGGGTCACACTCTATCCCTATGTGGGACACCCCTACGGCAGGTTCGTCGGGTACAGCATCTGTAATACATTTTACCAGGGGAGAATGGATTTTGTTTTTCCACAGAGTCCAGAACAGGGGCAAGTCTCTTCCCAACACAGACCCATAGGGAAGATTTTTTACCACTCCCACCACATGTTTTATGTCTCCACATGGCGTGGACAAAACTACCTCCGTAGTTGGATACTCTCGGAGGTCCCCATGGATACATACAACCCCGACCTGCCATCCGCTGGGGTTGTCTCCTGCCACCAGTGACCCATGTACCAGAGTCACGAGGCTCCCTGAGTCCAGGAGAGCCTCCGTAGGGTACCCATTAACCAGTACCTGGCATATTTGGAGTTCACTGTCCTGGGGGTCGAGGATTGCTGTGCAGACGGTCTGGGCATACATTGAGACCCGGCGGCTATATCCGCGGTCCATGGGTTCCGTAGTCAGGGGACAATTAGCCATCACATGTCCCGGCCCCTGACACCGCCAGCCCCTAAGGGTGGAAGTACTGTTAGGTCTTATGACAGTTTGGGAGGGAACCGGTCTCCTGCCACTCTCACTCCGAGGTTCCCCTTCAGCACGGGTACAGTGCTGACTGTCCCCAGCAGAGGAACGCGACCCCTTTCCTGATTCCTGGGTTGGCAGGGATCGGCGTGACAGTTGAGAGGGGGCGGAGTCTCGAATAAAGTCTTGAGTGGCCGAGTAGCGCTCGATCAAACTGACTACCTGGTCGAGTGTGCCGGGGTCGCCTTGCCCCACCCAACGTTGGATAGCAGCCGGCAGAGTTCTTACCAGCCGGTCAACCACCACCCTCTCCACCATCTGGGCTGGAGACAAAGTCTCTGGCTGGAGCCACTTCTTTACCAGCTGCAGGAGGTCATAAGCCTGAGACCGCGCGGGTCGTGTCTCCACATAGGCCCATGAAAATACACGCTGAGCCCTCACGTATGTATTAACCCCCAGTCGGGCAAGGATCTCACCTTTGAGCCTCTGGTAGTCCTGGGCGTCCTCCCGACTGAGATCGAAGTAGGCCTTTTGTGCATCGCTGACCAGAAACGGAGCTACTACTTCTGCCCACTGGCCGGCGGGTAGGTTTTCCCGCTCCGCTGTGCGCTCATAAACTGTCAGGAAAGCTTCCACGTCGTCCTCCGGTCCCATCTTCCTCAACGCTGAGCGAACCCTGTCTCGGGCCTCGCGACGTTCAGGGGCTGGTGCCGTCGAGGTCTCCCGCAGTGCAGAAATCTGTTGCAGCAACAGTTTGTTTGTTTTTTGCTGCTGCTGGTACAATAGCTGCTGTTGCTCATTGTGCTGTTGCTCCCGCTCCTGCTGTTGCCGCTGGAGATTCAGGTACTGCTCCTGCTGTTGTCGCTGAGACTGCAGCTGCTGCTGTTGTGTAATTACCAGCTGCTTTACCAACTCCTCCATTTTGTCCACGGGGTGAGGCTGAAAAATGGCCGGCCGGATTGGGGTCATGAAGCTGCCGGTGGGGGTATACCTCAGTCACAATGCCCGCATTCTCCAACCAACTGTAAGGCGGCGGTGTTCACACCGTGCAGTAACTGAGGCAGTGACCCAAGCAAGTCCAAATTAAACAGCTTTTATTCAGCAACTCACGGGTTAAACAGAAAAGTCCTCCGATACGCAGCCGGGGTAACATCAGTCCATAAACAATGGTTGCCGGGGACAACGGCCGCGCCGGGCCGAACAGAGCCTGACAGGTGCAGAGCCGTCCCAGGCGTGGGTTCAGCTACACACAATCCTGTGGAGCTTTCCTGCTATGCTCCTAGCATGGTCCAAACATAGAACAACACTAATCCTTAGTGCAGGAGTTTTAAAGACCTGTGGCAAAAGCCACTGGAAAACCCGGGTTGGAGGGAGGAGGCCGCCCCACTGCCTCCTGTGACCTCCTCCAAGAAATGAAGGCCCTGCCGGATTTTACTTAATCTGCCTTAGCCAGGTAGTCTGACTAGGTCATTGCTCACCTTCATTCCTGCATTGCAGCCGCAGCTGTGTGTGTGACTGCAATGCACTCCAATGGCTTTAATAGGTCTCTGTACACATTCTGGGGGAAACATAGCGTCCCTCGTAAACGATCCCGGTCACTGCCTCACAATATATATAGATATATATATATAGCATTATACCCTATGAGGGGGGCAGCATTATCCCCTATGGGGGGCAGCATTATCCCCTATGAGGGGGCTGCTTTATAATCTATGAGGGAGGCTACCCCAACTCCTGCTACATAATTAAGACATGTACTACCTTATATTATACCCTGATATTAGTTTGTTTTACTGCACAATTTGTGGTCTTGTATTTATTTCTATGTAGCTACATAGTGGGCCCCAAGAATGATTTTCTCTGGTGGGCCCAAGGTGTTCCAGTCCGACGCTGACTAAGATATACATCTTTCCTGCAACAAAATACCTGGCATACATAAAATCATTTGGGGGGGAGAGACTCAAGTACATTCACACGAGAAATTGCGACATTCATCAGCCGAAAATCTTGAGACCTAAAACTTCACCCACAATGACAAACATAAAGAAAACAGGTGAATACGCATAAGACAAACTTAAAAAGTGACGCAGATTTAAAGAAGAATACGGTAAAAAACAGGCAAAAAAGACAAAAAAATAGACAAAACAAGGCACAAAAGCAATAATTAATTAAGCCCACACATTCTTTTCCCGCAGAAGAGTGCTAGAAAGTTGGCAAGTTAAAGGAGTCGTCTTATAAGAAACACTTCTGAAAAATTTGGGATCAGTCTTGTCCCGTTTTGGCCGGCATCTGACCACCAGTGAGTGGAGAAGTAAAGGCGCCTACACCGACTCTCACTATTCATTGCTATGGGACTTATGAGACTATTTGTTCGGTGGACTTCGGAACTTCTTTAGCAGTGGATGGAGAAGGCCGGAGCATGCTGGCCAGAATGGACGACTTGGAGACTCTTGTTCTCATGATAGATGCGAGTTCCACACGTGCCTTCAGCAGATTTATTAACTGAAAGCTTCCGTTTCACAGTATGGACCTTGACCAGACACAACCTGTCCTACTTGTGACTCTAAGAGGATCCCTTTTGCTAAAGCGTACCTGGCGAAACATGAGATGTGTGTGAATACATCAGTTATTTTACAGATACTCTGCACCACCCGTGGGTGCTATGCCGGTACCTTACACAGGTCCCTACCTTCAGTGGCCATGAATGTGCCCATTCAGATTGTCACCAAAAGAACAGACCTGAGCCCAACAGGGTGATAAAGGTTTAAGTTCACGTCAAAATATTTTGGATACTGTTTCTTTTAAGATAATGTTTCTGGGGATCGTCCCACCTGTCTCAGTCCCAATTAGGAAGTTTCTAACAACTCTACATCCCAAAGTTCTCCCTGCCAATGTTCTCAAAGTAGGGACTTCACCCTCGCCTCTGGGTCTATGCCTTGGCGGTAGTGTTGAGCGATACGATAATGCAAATATCGGCTATCGGCCGATATTAGCTCTATCGGCCTTTCGATAATTCGTTTCGATATTTTCGTCTTATCGAATACCGGAATCGGATTTGTCACTGTCACTGTCAGTGTCCGTCGGTCGGGTCTGTCAGGAGTCAGCGGCACTTACCTGGCAGAAGATCTCCGGCGATCACGTCCTGGACTGCTTCATGGCCGCCATCCTCTTCTCCCCGGCGGTCACATGCAGTTTCTCGCGATAACTGCAGTGACTGCTGGGTAATCCCAGCCGTAAAGCAGTCAGTCCGATGATGTCACCGCCGGGAAGCAGGTAATCAGCTGTGCTGCGTCGAGATGTCAGGCTCTGCCTGTCATTGCGATGTAGCAGAGCTGGATCGTCGTGGGACTGTCGTTACTATGGACTGCGTCGGACAGGTGGTATACTGTTGGTTTGTTTTTTTTTCTTTTTTACAGGAGACCGATGGCGTCGCAGGAATGAGTGTATAATAAAAGAAATGAAAAGTGTGTTGTCTCTTTTATTTCATTAAAAGACTTTTTTCTTGCTTTGTCTTTTTTTTATGCATTTAATAACTTTGGGATTAATAATGGATCGGTGTCTTATTGACGCCTCTCCATTATTAACCGGGCTTATTGTCACCGTGCAATCAACGGTGACATTAACCCCTTATTACCCCGCTTGCCACCGCTACAGGGCAAGTGGGAAGAGCCGGGTAAAGTGCCACAATTGGCACATCTTTTGATGCGCCAAATGTGGGGCTGCTGTAGCCTGGTATTATCAGGCTGTTGAGGGCCAAAATCCATGGGCCTTGACAGTCTTTTAATACCAGGCCGCAGCAGTCTGCATTTTACTTGGCTGGTTAACAAAAATAGGGGGACCCCTACGCCGTTTTTTTTTCGAGGGATCCCCTATTTTTGTTAACCAGCCAAGCTAAGCAGACTGCTGTGGCCTGGTATTATCAGGCTTGCAAGGTCCATGGATATTGGATCCTTACCAGCCTGAAAAACGAGGCCTCAGCGGTCTGCTTCATCTGGCTGGTTAACAAAAATAGGGGGGACCCCACGCCAATTTTTTTCGAGGGGATCCCCTATTTTTGTTAATCAGCCAAGATATGCAGACTGCTGTGGCCTGGTATTATCAGGCTGGCAAGGTCCATGGATCTTGGCTCCTTAACAGCCTGAAAATCCAGGCCTCAGTGGTCTGCTTCATCTGGCTGGTTAACAAAAATAGGGGGGACCCCACGACAATTTTTTTCGAGGGGATCCCCTATTTTTGTTAACCAGTTCCCTCTGACGTCACTGATTGTGTCCCTGGCTGACCTGAAGTGAAAGTGGAAAGCAATCAATTAAGCTTTCCACTTCCTCTCCTGTCAGCCAGGAGAGGAACTCATTCATTTGGGGGTTTACTGTGAGGCTGCAGCATTAGCTGCGGTCCCTGCAGTAAACATTAACCCTTTCTGAAGGATTACACCGTGGGACCTGACTGTGCATCGGATTGGTAAGAATAATTTTGCTTTATTATTTTATTTTTATTACAGGAAATAGTTTTAGCAGGAAAATAAAATATGGTCAAAAACTGTGTGATTATTTCATTAAACTTCTTTTTTATTAAAGTGTGTGTGTTTGATTTTTCTTTCATACAATAGGATTAATAATTGATAGTTGTCTAATTGACAGCTCTCAATTATTAACCTGGCTTAAAGTGACCTTTCAATTGCAAGGTCATTTTAACCCCTTATTAACCCATTCGCCACCGCTACAGGGCAATGGGAATAGACGGGCAAAGTGCCAGAAAGGGCAAATCTAATTAGAGATTTGCCCTTTCTGGGGTGTCTGGGGGCAGATGTTAGTAGCCGGGGGGACCAAAAATAATGGTCCCTCTCTGGGCTATTATTATCTGCCCCCACTCACTGGCTTTGTCTGTCTGGTTGCGAAAATAGGGCGGGAGCCCACGCATTTTTTTTCAGCAATTTTACACCTCATATATATATATACATGTCATTAAATTTGTGACACATATATATATATATTTATAGTTCATACACTTCTACATAGTATAATAGCCGCTAATTCAATTGCCGGCTTTTGTGAAAATGCAGAACCCGACATGAAATGACACTTGGTTTACATAGAGTTAACCATGTCTTTTCATGTAGTTTGATATCTGATTTGCACAAACAATTACATGAGTGTAAGTGTGCAAAATTTCACACCTGTAGGGGTTAATTAAAGGTGTAAATTCGTAGCAAAAAAGTCCGGTTTTTTTACAACGAATTTACACCTTTAATTAACCCCTACAGGTGTGAAATTTTGCACACATAGACTGATGTAATTGTTTGTGCAAATCAGATTGCAAACGACATGAAAAGACATGGTTAACCCTATGTACACCAAGTGTCATTTCATGTCGGGTGCTTCTGTCTTTTCACAGAAGCCGGCTTTACCCGGCAATTGAATCAGAGGATATTTTACTATGTAGAAGTGTATAAACTATACATATATGTATATATATATATATATGTCACAATGACATGTATATTTATATATATGTATTCTATGTGTGTATATTTAGTGTTTACAAGGCAAGAATGTTTTTTTTTAATTTCGATATTTTGTTCCCATAGACTTACATTGGACTTCCGCAATCGGAATCGGATATCGACGATATTTAGTGCTATCGGCGATACAATTTCGATACGATATTTTTAGATATCGAGCAATATCGCTCAACACTACTTGGGGGCTAAGGCTTCCTATTACCACAGCATAAGTAGAAGGTTCTCCGGCCTGTGCACGCAGTCCGAGCCACTTTACCTATCACCTCCTTCTTATTACCAACATACCGGTTGGCAAAATAAGGTAAAATTCCCTCCTCCTAGCGGTTCCCGATAGCGGACCACCGGGTTCTTCCTCTTTCTGACGGTGAGACAGAGAAATCTGTTTCCTGGCAGCAAAGCAAACTCTCAGTGGTGGTCATGTTCACCGCGACTCACCAAACAAGGACAGGTTACATGAAACCAAAGGTCGCGAGAGCTACAACCCCTGACAATCTCAAATGGTGGCCACCCAGAAAGGAGGTCAGGTGGTTGCTAGGTAACCTGGTGCGCCATCACTTAGAGAATGAGAGAAAGGGAGGCTGACAAATAACTATGCAGCCTTCAAGTACGTTCCATGCACTCCAATACTATTCCATCATCAGTATGGTAACCATAGAAACCGCTTTATGTTTCCCCTATAGTGTTCCAGGGTGCGCAAAGAGTAAATAAGGTTGTAATATTCTTACTGAAAATTAAAGGGGTTGTCCGGGACAATAAAATTGATAGCCTTCCCATGGCTAGGATGAATGTTTGGCACAAGTACGGACAAGCCAATATATGGTAACTGTATAGATGAAGGAGACGCGGTGCTCACAAGAGCGCTGTGTTGGCGGGAGCCCCGGAGGATGGGCCCCTACTCATCAAACATCAATGAGTAATTATCTAATGGGGTGGATCTGCATAGCTACCAACATTTCTGGGGGAGTTAAAGTCCTGCCCAATTCTGGCCTGTGGGGGGGCTTTATGTGGTGCTCTGATTACACATTCATCTCTATGGCTTATGATATGATCCCTCACTGACCCGCCCCCTATTTTACATTCTGCATATCTTATTGTTTTGAAAAAAAAAAAAAATTACATTCATCATACAGATGCTGTAGGATGATCGGTTCTATAATATCCATATTTTTATTTTATTTAATCATATAAAGTTCTTTAGAAAAAAAAATCTTCATAGTGGCGCCGGCCACACTTGCACAGTGGCATACTTCGGAAGGCGACAGATGCTACTGCCCCGCCCACAGCCCAACCCACAGCCCTGCCCACATCCCCACCCACAGCCCCGCCCCAGAGCACGAGCATATAATTAACTGAAGACTGAAAATAAAGATTAAATATCAACCACAAGACGGATTTCATCACCAGGTATCACTGTAATCAGTATAACGGCGCCGACCTGACACTGTGTGTAGGTTACTGTGCACAATCCTGCTGACAAGTTCCCTTTACTGCTTTATTTTAGGGATGAGTCCTATATAAATGGCCGGAGAAGGTGAAAACATTTTTACTATAGGGATTGTACTGAGTATATTGATAGGACAGGGGATATTATTGATCGCTGTGGGTCTGACTGTTGGGACCACCATCGATCCCGAAAATGGGGCTCTGCATAAAGTGTACGCACCTCCACTCCTTGCATTCTCTATGGGACCGCCAGAGATCTTTCTGAAGCAAGGGGCGGACACTGACAGCTTGGGGCCCCTGTGCAAGAAATGTGTCTGAGCCTCCCTCCTTTTATGGTGACAAAGTTACACATTTATACATATATATAGATATAACCACACACATACATGTATTTATTACATAGTCTCCTTTATTATGTATATTGCCGTCCCCATTACACAGTGCCCTCTCTTGTTATGTACAACACCGTCCCTTACATATTGGATTATATAGAGCCCTGTTTTTTATTACATACTGTCCTGTCTTGTTAGCTGTATAAAGCAATGACGGCTGATGGAGCATGGAAAGCTTCCTTTCTAATGGAGGAGCTGATGGACTGGTAGTCTGGTCACCGGATCCTCCATCAGCAGTCATTTTATATCTAACAAGAGAGGGGACTATGTAATAAAAGAGGGCACTGTGAATAACAAAAATAACAAGAATACACTATGTAAGACAGCACTGTACATAACAGCAGAGGAAGCTATATAATAAGGGACGGCATCATATATAACTAGAGAGGATGGTACGTAATAAGGGACGGTGTTATACATAACAACAGAGGAAACTATGTAACTAAGGATGGTGTTATACATAATAAGTGAGTACACTATATACTAAGGGACTGTGTTATACATAATAAGTAAGTACATTATATACTAAGGGACTGTGTTAGACATAATAAGTGTGTACACTATAAACTAAGGGACTGTGCTATACATAAAAAGTGACTACACTATATACAGAGGGATGGCGCTATACATAATAAGCGAGTACACTATATACTAAGGGACTGTGCTATACATAATAAGTGAGTACACTATATACTAAGGGGCTGTGCTTTGCATAATAAGTGAGTACACTTTATACTAAGTGACTGTGTTAGACATAATAAGCGATAATAACTTCTTCCTCCACCTCTCCCTGTTCCTAAATCCATTATAAATGCCCCTTCCTCCCCCCGCATCCCATTATTGTCCTCTCCCCCCATCATTGCCCTCTTCACCACCTCCATCATTGCTTTCTCCCCACCACCCCATTATTGTCCATTCCACCACCTCCATCATTGCCTTCTTCCCTACCACCTCCTTCATTGCCCATTCTACCACCTCCATCATTTCCTCCTCCCACATCACCACCATCATTGTACTTTCCACCATCATTGTCCTTTCCATTACCTCCATCATTGCCTTCTCCCCCACCACCTCCATCATTGCCTCCTTCTACACAACCCCCATCATTGCCCTATCACCCCCATCATTGCCTTCTCCCCCACCACCTCCATCATTGCCCTTTCCACCACCTCCATCATTGCATTCTCCTCCACCACCTCCATAATTGCCTCCTTCCACACAACCCCCATCATTGCCCTATCACCCCCATCATTGCCTTCTCCCCACCACCTCCATCATTGCCCTTTCCACCACCTCCATCATTGCATTCTCCTCCACCACCTCCATAATTGCCTCCTTCCACACCACCCCCATCATTGTCCTTTCCACTGCCACCATCATTGCCTTCTCCCCCACCACCCTATCATTGCCCTCTCCGTCACCCCATCACACCATCATTACCTTCACCTCCACCTACACACACACAGACAAACACAGCACCATTCACCTCTCTGCACGTTCCCCGTAGCGCTACACACGCACGCACACACACCACACCACCACCACCACTCATCTGTACACATGTAAAGGGATGGCCGTGGGGCCGATGCACTGGAAGCTGCTACGTATTTTACCTCTGTAGTCTCCATTCGCCTGGGGTGTTCTCCTCCCGTGAGGGAGCGTACAAAGCAATTAGAGTCAGAGTCCCAAATCACGTCAAACAGTTCTGCTTTATTTTCCTCTGGACACAGCACATCCAAGACACCATAAGCACGTCTTAATCGATACCAGCAATACATTCTTCATAATTCTGCCTCTTCTTCTCTGCTACACCAGAATAGACCACTAAGTATTGACAGGACGAGGAGCCCGGTGAAAACGGCACTTCGATCTCTTCCCCTGGAGACACTTCAATCAAGCATAAGAAAGACACATCTACTAGGTCATCCATCCCTCTCTGGTTATCCTGCCCGGACACTTCTGATGGCCCACTCGCTTCTACGCTCATGCACGACCTCTTCTGCTGAGCATTCCCACAGTGGTTCTTCCACTGGACTACTGCTACGTAAATCCACTCTCTTTGGACTCACGTTTCCCACGGTGAATCCTTCATCGGCTTCTTCAGGGTTGCTGGTCCCCTCTTCTTCCTACCCTATGCTCAGGGCCCAGGAACGTGGACGTCCTTACACTAGCAAGGTCCACCCCCAACTGATCTCTGCTACGAGGAGAACTTCCTGACAGATTCCCACTTGGAGGCAATCTTTCCCTAGCAACAAGTCCCTAACTATTGTACCTATCAGAATGGATGTGCTCAATGCCCCCTCTGGTGACCAAACCCCCTAACTGTTTGACATCTTTTTCATAAAGTTCTAAATGGATCTCTAACGTGCCCCCATTAGTGATCCCTCGCAAACTTCACTTAACCCATGAATATATACACTACCTATTAAGGTGCCTTCCTCTAGTGACCCCAGGATACGCTATTTACCTATAACTCAACCCCCACATACCAGACATGACACTAATACATTACATCATACAAGACATATATTTACACATGTTGACACAATTAAAGGGGATGAAACCTTTGAAGGGTTAATATCCTTCACCTTCTTACACACACACGCACGCACGCGTGAAACACACACACAGCACCTCTCACCTGTCCGCCCCTGAATGAAGCGAAGGACAAGCGTGCTCTCTGCAGAGCCTGGTTTTAGGTATCAGTGGGTTCTAGCCATCGGACCACCAGCAGTCAATAAGATATCTCATAGCCTATTGATTTGGGATATCTTATACACTTGGTGTAAAAATTTACCCAATGTCTCTTTTCAAAAGTTCGGTGGTAATCTTGTCCCACATTGCCCCAGCAATTACTGCCCATCTATGCTAATCAATTACAGGGTCCAGCGCCAGCGAAGCAGCTCCAGACAGGCTGCTGTTGTGATGGCACTGTTGTTGTGTGGCGTGGTATTGTAGATTGTTTTTACAATGTACTAATCAGATCTTATTACATGAAAGGACGGGATGGAGTTGTGAAGATGCATAATATTTCTAAATCCAGACATCCTGCAAGTACAGCCTGACATGACAGAGAGACAATGTAATTAAAGTGGTAATCCACCTGACGGGATTTAAAGCGACACTCCAGAACACTCTATTGGGTTGTGGCATTATACAAGTGCTTCTCACTAAATTAGAATATCATCAAAAAGTTAATTTATTTCAGTTCTTCAATACAAAAAGTGACACTCATACAGTACAGATCAAAAGTTTGGACACACCTTCTCCTTCAACGATTTTTCTGTATTTTCATGGCTATGAAAATTGTACATTCACACTGAAGGCATCAAAACTATGAATTAACACATGTGGAATTATACATTACACTTTACAAAAAAGTGTGAAACAACTGAAAATATGTCTTATATTCTAGGTTCTTCAAAGTAGCCACCTTTTGTTTTGATTACTGCTTTGCACGGAGAAAAGGTGAACGGATGGACTCTACATGCCTGGTTCCCACCGTGAAGCATGGAGGAGGTGGTGTGATGTGTGGGGGTGCTTTGCTGGTGACACTGTTAACAGAAATGAACATGCGAAATAGATCACTCTGTGTGTAATGACTCTATAGAATATGTGAGATTCACTTTTTGTATATAAGAACTGAAATAAATTAACTTTTTGATGATATTCTAATTTACTGAGAAGCACCTTTGTGTCTCTCCCATTCATTGTTAAGAGAGTTCTTAAAATTGCACTCACTTCCATACAATTCAATAGAAAGAACCACACGTACCTGCACCTCTCTCTGTTGTCAGTGCACAAAAAGGCCCCATTTTCAAAATACTGTAAATTATGGTCTCAGTGGTTGGACTCATATGTTGGACATTTATGGCATTTAATGTGACTGTGTCATAAATGTTCAAGGTGTGAATGTCTATTTAACATGTAGAAATATTAACATAACGAATAGTAATCATAGTACATCAATACATCAACAGAACTCAGGTCAACACAAAAGAATAGTACCAAGAACAAAGCAAACTACACAACTGCAGAACCAGAACCAAGCACAGTACATAATTACAGCATCAGTACCAAGCACAGTACATAACTACAGCACCAGAACCAAGCACAGTACAGTCATGGCCAAAAGTTTTGAGAATGACACAAATATTATATTTTCACATGATCTGCTGCCCTCTGGTTTTTATGTGTGTTTGACAGATGTTTTTATCACAGACAGAAATATAATAATTGCAAACATATGAGTAACAAAGCTTATATTGACAGTTAGAATGAGTTAATGCAGCAAATCAATATTTGCAGTGTTGACCCTTCTTCTTCAGGACCTCAGCAATTCTCCCTGGCATGCTCTCAATCAACTTCTGGACCAAATCCTGACTGATAGCAGTCCATTCTTGCACAATCAATGCTTTCATTTTGTCAGAATTTTTAGGTTTTTGTTTGTCCACCCGTCTCTTGATGATTGACCACAAGTTCTCAATGGGATTAAGATCTGGGGAGTTTCCAGGCCATTGACCCAAAATCTCTATGTTTTGTTCCCTGAGCCATTTAGTTATCACCTTTGCTTAATGGCAAGGTGCTCCATCATGCTGGAAAAGGCATTGTTGATCGCCAAACTGCTCTTGCAGGGTTGGGAGAAGTTGCTCTTGGAGGACATTCTGGTAACATGCTTTATTCATGGCTGTGTTTTTAGGCAAGACTGTGAGAGAGCCGATTCCCTTGGCTGAAAAGCAACCCCACACATGAATGGTTTCAGGATGCTTAACAGTTGGCATGAGACAAGACTGGTGGTAGCGCTCACCTTGTCTTCTCCCAATGAGGCGTTTTCCTGATGTCCCAAACAATCGAAAAGGGGATTCATCAGAGAAAATAACTTTACCCCAGTCCTCAGCAGTCCACTGCCTGTACCTTTTGCAGAATATCAGTCTGTCCATGATGTTTTTTCTGGAGAGAAGTGGCTTCTTTGCTGCCCTCCTTGAGACCAGGCCTTGCTTCAAGAGTCTCCGCCTCACAGTGCGTGCAGATGTACTCACACCTGCCTGCTGCCATTCCTGAGCAAGCTCTGCACTGCTGGTAGCCCGATCCCGCAGCTGAAACACTTTTAAGAGAGGGTCCTGGCGCTTGCTGGTCTTTCTTGGTCGCCCTGGAGCCTTTTTGGCAACAATGGAACCTCTCTCCTTGAAGTTCTTGATGATGCGATAGATTGTTGACTGAGGTGCAATCTTTCTAGCTGCGATACTCTTCCCTGTTAGGCCATTTTTGTGCATTGCAATGATGACTGCACGTGTTTCTTTAGAGATAACCATGGTTAACAGAAGAGAAACAATGATGCCAAGCACCAGCCTCCTTTTAAAGTGTCCAGTGGTGTCATTCTTACTTAATCATGACAGATTGATCTCCAGCCATGTCCTCATCAACACCCACACCTGTGTTAATGGAGCAATCACTGAAAAGAGGTTAGCTGGTCCTTTTAAGGCAGGGCTGCAATGATGTTGAAATGTGTTTTGGGGGATAAAGTTCATTTTCTAGCCAAATATTGACTTTGCAAGTAATTGCTGTTAAGCTGATCACTCTTTATAACATTCTGGAGTATATGCAAATTGCCATTAGAAAAAGTGAAGCAGTAGACTTTGTAAAAATTAATATTTGTGTCATTCTCAAAACTTTTGGCCATGACTGTACATAATTACAGCACCAGAACTAAGCATAGTACATAACTACAGCACCAGAACCAAGTATAGTACATAATTACAGCACCAGAACTAAGCATAGTACATAACTACAGCACCAGAACTAAGCATAGTACATAATTACAGAACCAGAGCCAAGTATAATACATAATTACAGCACCAGTACCAAGAACGGTACATAACAGCACCAGTACCAATCACATAACATATTACAGCACCAAAGCACAGTATATAAATTAAATCCATGAACCACGCTCAGTCTATCAAAATGCATTTAGAGCATAGATGCAGTATCAGGACTGTGTATAGAAGTGCAGTAAAAGGACCAAAAGTACAGTAAAAAAAAAAACAGCTCTGTGCATAAGTACAATAAAAGGAACAAGCTTAGTAAATAAGTTTACGGTAGTAAAACTTATCAAAGGACTAAATCACCGTAGTGAAGGACACTCCAAAACAGATAAATCCTACAGAGACAATTATCACACCTTATTGTGTCATAAGTTGCCAAAGTATTACTTATACAAAGTTGCCAAAATGACCATGGTATAAACGCTACCACTATACACTGCAAGTGCCATGCTATAAAATTCCTAAGGTAATACCGCCATATAGTGATCAATCAATGACCAAATAACAACACCAGAAACCACTGATACTTACTAATCACTAAATCAGATTAGATAACTTATCAAAGGACTAAATCACCGAAGTGAAGGACACTCCGAAACAGATAAATCCTACACGGAGTAAATGTCCACAACTATTCAGCTCAAAAAGAATAACAAATTTTATTGAGAGCATAAAAATTACAAAAATCACAAACATAACAAAATTTGTGATAAAAACAGCTTATCAAGGACAAGGCACAAAGGACACCAGACCTTATCACTGAAATGTGCCAGGCTGGGCAAACAGATAGTCACAGCGAAACCTCTGCCTCAATATCTCCTCCATAATTATGAAAAAGTGCATAGTGCTTAAATAGTGCAAATATCAGGTTATGTATCAGTGGTTTCTGTTTTCAGAGAAACTTTGTGGCATGATTATTTCAGCAAATGTATGGAAGCAATATTTTGGAAACATATGGCACCATACTATATGGCATTATATGATGGCACTGTATGGTTTAATCATTGAGTGATATTATTATTTAGGCACTGTAAAGCGCTCTGTTGGTTGATTGTTTATTTCTGGTGTTGTTATTTGGTCATTGATTGATCACTATATGGCGGTATTAACTTAGGAATTTTATGGCACGGCACTTGCAGTGTATAGTGGTAGCGTTTATACTATGGTCATTTTGGCAACTTTGTATAAGTAATACTTTGGCAACTTATGGCACATTAAGGTGAGATAATTTTTGAACTGTAGGTCTGTGCACCAAGGAGGGACATCACCCAACATGGGTATTAGTATATTGCACCTAAACTCACACTCTCTTGTCTTTGGAGAAAGGTGGACTGTTGGACTGGAAAAGTTGGAATTTAAAGGGGTTTTCTACTTTCAGGAAAGTGGACTCCAAACACTGTAAAATACCTAAAATAATAAACCGAGCAGGTACCATCATTCCTGGTCCAGCACCACTCCCGGCCATATCCAATAACTGATCTCACCAGCTGTGCCGAGATACACAGCACATGCCGCTGCACTCAGTGATTCGCTACAGTGTTGATGCGCGCTGTCGGCATGATGCCACCGCTGCAGCCTGCAACGGACCGGAGGAGGGTGAGTACTCGCTCTCTTTGTGATTTTAGGTATTTGAAAGTGGAAAACCCTTTAACCTGTCTGCTCTTCAATTTTCCACAAGAAAAGTGGCGTCAGCTGATGGCAGACGCCTACCGCTATAATACGTCATGCGGCAATTACATGTGATTTTGATCCTGTGTAGCCTCAGCCCGAATAAAAGAGAAGGACAAAGGAAAATTGGTCCCTACCAAGAAGTTCTACCTCCATTCACCCCTCCATCCATGGATGGCCAAGAGACAATGTTCTCACAGGAGTCACATATAATGGAATATTAGATACACGGTGTCCAGGAGCTAAATGTGCGCACAGTGACGTGCTCAGCGCCAGATGACTGCAGCCACCCATCATGTTCCTATTTTGTTTTCTTTCCTTCTTTCCACCCACACAATCCATTAACCACACCAACAGCCAAACATCAGCCCATTGTGGCCTCCTCCCACGTACACCGACGTGGGCAGTTGCATTGTACACTCGCTCCCTGGCACCACATTACCCTCTGGTACTGAGCAGGAACTGTAAAGGCAGCCTGCGCTGTGGGAGTCCCGTCTTGAGTACACCCACTCTTGCATACAGATGTAGCAGAGCCGAACATGTCATTTAACTGTTTCCTTTCCGCATTCCGATAAGTCACTGAGATAAAATTCCAGTCGTATTGAAATACTGCAAAGTGCGAACTCTGTGACAAACACAGCTCTGCTACATAAAGAAAAAAAAAGAACCTTATTACGAATATATCATAATATGTCACTAGAATAAGAGATTTCTCATTAATTTATCAGCTACTTTTTGATGGACTACAAGTCTCAGCATGCACTTATACTTCTTCACATACACAATGTAGCATTCAGGAGTTTTCTGAGGCTGTAATATAGATGGCCCATCATTAATACGCCGTTATCCTGTGAGTGTCGCTTTGTTCTGCCGATTGTCAGTGTTCCAGGAATTGGAACAAATATTTATTCTAAGGGTTTTGTAAAAAAAAATCACCTTTAAAATCTGACGTATACACGTTAATAATGGAGCAGAAGTAGGAATTGATCAAAATCTCCCATTTATAGGCAACACAAATGTTTCTTTGGATAAATTAATCATAAGACCGTCAACAAGATGATGTGTATGGATCTATTACTCTAGCTGGGTGTATAGAACGGCTGTCAATGAACTGGAGATCCTGTAGATCCTTCTTTCTAATGGATTTGAATAAATCCTGCCAACTACTCCTACTTGTCAGATAATCTAATAATCTCATTAAAGGGTTATTCTTAAAATAGTAAAAGAAGTGATCGTTACAGAACAGGAAGTGACGGCGAGGACGTGATCACTATAGAACAGGAAGTGATGACGAGGATGTGATCACTATAGAACAGGAAGTGACGAGGATGTGATCACTATAGAACAGAAAGTGACTGCGGGGATGTGATCACTATAGAACAGGAAGTGACTGCGGAGAAGTGATCACTATAGAACAGGAAGTGATGACGAGGACGTGATCACTATAGAACAGAAAGTGACGATGAGGATGTGATCACTATAGAACAGAAAGTGACGATGAGGATGTGATCACTATAGAACAGGAAGTGACTGCGAGGACGTGATCACTATAGAACAGGAAGTGACAGTGGTGACGTGATCACTATAGAACAGAAAGTGACGGTGAGGATGTGATCACTATAGAACAGGAAGTGACTGCGAGGACGTGATCACTATAGAACAGGAAGTGACAGTGGGGACATGATCACTATAGAACAGAAAGTGACGGTGAGGACGTGATCTCTATAGAACAGGAAGTGACAGTGGGGACATGATCACTATAGAAAAAGTATCAAAGAACAGGAAGTGACTGGAGGACGTGATCACTATAGAACAGGAAGGGATGCGAGGACGTGATCATATGACAGAAAGTGATGAGTGTGACACTAACAGGAAGGGACTGGCGAGGACGTGATCACTATAGAACAGAAGTGACGATGGGATGATCACTATAGAACAGAAGTGACTGCTGAGGACGTGATCACTATAGAACAGGAAGTGACAGTGGGGACATGATCACTATAGAACAGAAAGTGACGGGAGAAGTGATCACTATAGAACAGGAAGTGACAGGGGGAATGATCACTATAGAGCAGAAAGTGACTGCGGAGGATGTGATCACTATAGAACAGGAAGTGACGGCAAGAATTGATCCTATAGAAGCAGGAAGTGACTCGGGGAGTGATCACTATAGAACAGGAAGTGACGGAACGATGTGATCACTATAGAACAGGAAGTGACGCGGGAGAGTGATCACTATAGAACAGGAGTCGAGATACTGCAGGTGAGCAATAGTGATCACTATAGAACAGGAAGTGACGGGGGGACGTGATCACTATAGAACAAGGAGTGACTGAGGATGTGATCACTATAGAACAGGAAGTGACTGAGTACGTGATCACTATAGAACAGGAAGTGACGGCGGAGACGTGATCACTATAGAACAGGAAGTGATGGTGAGAGAATGATCCCTATAGAACAGGAAAGTGAATGAGAGACGTGATCACTATAGAACAGGAAGTGATGTGGAGACGTGATCACTATAGAACAGGAAGTGATGCGGAGAATGATCCTACAGAACAGGGAAAGTGACAGTGGGACGTGATCACTATAGAAACAGGAGTGACTGCAGAGATGTGATCACTATAGAACAGGAAGTGACAGCGGAGAGTGATCACATAGAACAGGAAGTGACGGCGGAGACGTGATCACTATAGAACAGGAAGTGATGGCAGAGACGTGATCACTATAGAACAGGAAGTGACGAGGAGTAGTGATCACTATAGAACAGGAAGTGATGGCGGAGAACGTGATCACTATAGAACAGGAAGTGATGGCGGAGATGATCCCTATAGAACAGAAAATGACTGAGGATGTGATCACTATAGAACAGGAAGTGATGGCGAGAACGTGATCACTATAGAACAGGAAGTGACGGCAGAGAATAGATCCCTATAGAACAGAAAATGACAGTGAGGATGTGATCACTATAGAACAGGAAGTGACTGCAGGGATGTGATCACTATAGAACAGGAAATGACGGCGAGGATGTGATCACTATAGAACAGGAAGTGATAGCAGGGACGTGATCACTATAGAACAGGAAGTGACTGCGGAGACAGTGATCACTATAGAACAGGACGTGACGGCGAGGATGTGATTACTATAAAACATGAAGTGACTGCGGGGATGTGATTATTATAGAACAGGAAGTGACGGTGAGAATGTGATCACTATAGAACAGGAAATGACTGCGGGGATGTGATCACTATAAAACAGGAAGTGACTGAGGAGACGTGATCACTATATAACAGGAAGTGACTGCGGAGACTTGATCACTATAGAACAGGAAGTGACTGAGGAGACGTGATCACTATAAAACAGGAAGTAATGGCGAGGATGTGATCACTATAGAACAGGAAGTGACTGCAGAGAAGTGATCACTACAGAGCAGGAAGTGACGGCGAGGATGTAATCACTATAGAACATGTAGTGACTGCGGGGATGTGATCATTATAGAACAGGAAGTGATAGCAGGGATGTGATCACTATAGAACAGGAAGTGACTGCGGAGACGTAATCACTATAGAACAGGAAGTGATAGCGGGGACATGAACACTATAGAACAGGAAGTGACTGCGGGGATGTGATCACTATAGAACAGGAAGTGACTGCGGAGACGTGATCACTATAGAACAGGAAGTGACTGCGGAGACATGATCACTATAGAATAGGAAGTGATAGTGAGAACGTGATCACTATAGAACAGGAAGTGACTGAGGAGATATGATCACTATAGAACAGGAAGTGACGGCGGAGACGTGATCACTATAGAACAGGAAGTGACTAGAGACGTGATCACTATAGAACAGGAAGTGACGGCGGGGACATGATCACTATAGAACAGGAAGTGACGGCGGGGACGTGATCACTATAGAACAGGAAGTGACTGAGGAGACGTGATCACTATAGAACAGGAAGTGACAGCAGGGACATGATCACTATAGAACAGGAAGTGACTGAGGAGACGTGATCACTATAGAACAGGAAGTGACTGATGAGACATGATCACTATAGAACAGGAAGTGACTGGGGACGTGATCAGTGATCACTACAAATTCTTATTCTTATTAACATACAGTAGATGACTTTGAATATTGCAAAAAAAACATACTCCAAATTTTAAAATAAAAATATCCTTATTTAAAAACTTAATGAAAAGAGAAGTTTATTTTCTGATGACATTCCCTAAAGCTTTATTTTGCATAAGACAGGATCAGGACAGACTTTTATCTTGTGCGGAGCGTGTCAGGGACCCTTTTATACCCTCAGTCTCACAAAAAATGTAACATTTTAAAGATACAGTCTGCATAACTTTTCGTGTAAACATGCGGGAACTGTTGTAGGTGTTTGTACAGATCTACAAGTAGACTGAGTCCGGAGATTATACGTTGATTACATTCTTGTGGTTTCTTTCAAAGGCAAAACATTCTCCACGGCTGAACTTCAAAAATAAATACAAAAAAAGAAGAAAAAATGATGGAAAAAAAAAGTCAGGCAGATGTCAGAGAGGCAACAGGGGAAGTGCCGCAGGCTCCGCTCACGTTTTTCTGAGTGCAATTTAATTTTTGTCTTTAGGGCTCATTGCTACTAAAAAATGGCCATTGGGGCAATCACAATCTGACGTGTGAAGAATTAGTATTAATATTAGGGGAGTTTATGATTAAAAATCCTATATTGAGTTCAAGGACAGCTTTTTAAATCTGTATTCAGAGAGCTCCCCCTAGTGGTGGAAGCAGGAAGCCAGAATTATACCATGGATATAAAAGTGAAAATTGTCAGCTACAGTTAGAAAGAACAGATAGATAATCATGTCAATTATCTGCAAATGATGGAAAAACGGAAACTACATTTTACAAACATCTCGATTTATATAGTATCGAGTTTGGAATGGCTTAAGAAAAACAAAATTAAGACTTTGGAGTGGCCTAGTCAAAGTCCTGACCTTAATCTGACTGAGATGGTTTGGCATGACTTTAAAAAAGAGTTTCATGCTCGGAAACCTCCAATCTGGCTGAATTACCACATAAATTCCTCCAGAGCGATGTAAAAGACTCATTGCCAGTTACAGCAAACGTTGATTGCAGTTGTTGCTGCTAACGGCGGCCGATCAGTTATTAGGTTTAGGAGGCAATCACGTTTTCACACAGGGCCCTGTAGGTTTGGATTTCTTTTTCCCTTAATAATAAAGTCCTTCATTTATAAACTGCATTTTGTAATTACTTGTGTTATCTCTAATATTTACATTTGTTTGGTGATCTGAAGCATTAAAGTGTAAAAGAATAAAAGAATAGGAAATCCGGTAAGTGGCAAATACTTTTTCACACAACTGTGGATAGATATGGGATAGACAGATGATAGATAGATAGATAGATAGATAGATAGATAGATAGATAGATAGATAGATAGATAATAGATAGATAGATAGATAGATAGATAGATAGAATAGATAGATATGATAGATAGATATGATAGATAATAGATAGATAGATAATAGATAGATATAGATAGATAGATAGATAGATAATAGATAGATAGATAGATAGATAGATAGATAGATAGATAGATAGATAGTAGATAGATAATAGATAGAAATAGATAATAGATAGATGATAGTATAGATAGTGGATAGATAGATAGAAGATAGATAAAAGATAGATAGATAGATAGATAGATAGATAGATAGATAATAGATAGATAGAAATAGATAGATAGATAGATATAGATAGATAATAGATAAGATAGATAGATAGATAGATAGTAGATAGATAGATAGATTAGATAGATAGATAGATAGATAATAGATAGATAGATAATAGATAGATAGATATAGATAGATAATAGATAGATAGTATAGATAGATAGATAGATATGATAAAGATAGATAGATACAGCTGTATTCATCTGGGGTCCTCTACATCAGTCTGGCATTATCCAGCATGTACAGGGCTGTCAGACTTCAGCCTTGATATTGTGTTTCTAGCAGTCTGTAAACTGATGCAGACATTGTTGGGTTTTATAAAATCTGCCAGGTAGAGGCTGAGATTTGACTACTTTGTTCCCACGCTATGAAGAAAAAAAAATATTCTATGAATGCAAAGTAGAAACTAATGTCAGAGTGGTGTTACGGATTCATCATCACTCCAGTAAATGAAGAAATAGTAATTCTGCAGAAGGCCACAATAAGGAGCGGTGAGCAACATACACACATGCAGCAACGGCACCACCCAGTGGCTAGGAAGTGAACTGCATCCATCTGAAGATGAAATACAGGCTTTAATTTATATAGCCTCAGGTGTGCTAATATGGTATTGTAAAAATGCTGGGCAGGGAAAACGAGGGGAAAAAAGGGAGGAAAGCGCTACCTCAGCTTAGTAAGTATGATAAGAGTCAATCTGTTTATAGAGTGAATTTGCTGACCTGGGCAGACAGTGCACACGCTCATGCCAGAGATGGTTGATCCTCAGTCAGTAGGAGTTTGATTTCCATAGATTATTGATAAAAAATATTAGGGTTTATTGGTTGTGATTACAATCAATGGTAAGATTGCTGGATCACATATTGTAAGGTTCTGTATATCTGTTTCTGAAACTCAGTTTGTTCGTCGGCCATTTTGCTTTCTGTTTTGCTGCAGCTATCTTGCCCTCAGTTAAAATGGAGTTTTCCAGCTTGCATGTTCCCGCCCTGATTCTCTCCGTTTGCTTCTTAAACAGCCACACCTGAGCAATCAGTGCTTCAGAATCTGGCCTGCAGTGAACCTGTGTTCTGACTCCTGAAGCCTTGGACTTTGTACTCCAGCCATTTCTACTGAGAAACTCTGGAGCTCTTGTGGACTCTGAACTCTGCTCTTGAAAGCCTCACGGTTGCATGGACTTGCGGTAACATAGAAGAAGATCTGAATCTGTTGTGGAGAGTTATTGATGAACTTAGATTACTTTGGCCTGCTGTGTCTCCTGCTTCTGTGTTTGCAACCTGTGTGTTTATTTTTGCCAATTTGTATGAAGCAATACAAGACTTTCTTTTTCAACCTGTGTCTCAAGTATTTTCATCGCACCCAAGCACAAGACGCTATATGAACTGTATCACATACATTACAAGATTCTGAAGCCAAACGTTAGTGTCTGCTGGGTCTGGAAGGCTGTGTCTGCTGTACTGTGGATATCGGATGTCCGGTTGTACTTTCTGTGATAACAGTGGTTGTGACTTCTCACAACCATTCCAGGTGAGCAATTCCCTTAAGTTTTTTTTTTTCTGCAGAGTTATCACAGGTAAACACTATTGTTTTTTTTTTCTCTTCTCTTTTGTCTGCTGAAACTCTGGATATCAGATGTCTGGTTGAAAGCTTTCTGTGATGATAGTGGTTGTGACTTCTCACAACCATTCCAGGTGAGCAGTTCCCTTAAAGTTTTTTCTTTTTCTTCAGTGTTGCCACAGGTGAACACTATTGTTTTTTTTTTCTCTCCTCTTCTTCCAGTATCCTGTCTTAAAAGATCTGGAAAATGGAGGCCCGCATAAAGGAACTTTGTGGAGTGACTGATAATATCCTTGCAGATTTGCAGAATATAAAGACCCGTCTTACAAATCTTCAGGACCTAAATAATCACAATTTGCAAGTGGTTGGACAGACTACTCAGGATTTGCGAGCCAGGATTGAGGTTCTGGAGGGGCAAGTCCAGGCTCCTGCCATGGCCCCGAGTTCTGGGATTCCCAAGTTGCCCCCTTTTCGTTTTGGTGGTGAACGTGAAAAATTCAGGGGATTTGTTAATCAATGTAATCTTTTTTTTTCTGCACATGCTTCACAATTTCCTACTGAACGATCTAAGGTGCTTACTATAATTATGTTGCTTACCAACAAGGCTTTGATATGGGCAAACCCTCTGATTGAGACTGAGGATGATTGTTTGAATCACCTTGATGACTTTATTTCAGCCATGGGGCAGGTGTTTGATGACCCCAATCGAGGTGCAACAGCTGAAGCAGCCATGTTAGCTTTGCGCCAAGGTAAGCACTCAGTAGCTGAATATGCCTTGGATTTCAGGAGATGGGCCCTTGATACCACCTGGGACAATTCCGCCAAAAAATCTATTTTTCGAAAGGGGTTATCCCCACTAATTAAGGATGAACTTGCTCGTGCCGACCCTCCCACTGCGTTAGGTGACTTTATTAACTACTGCATCCGTATTGATACTCGTTTAACTGAACGCAGGCAAGAGAGATGGTTCGAAAGCAATCGTACTAACCTTTTCCTACCTTCCTCTCCAGCTAAGGAACCTTTGAATAGGATTACACGGGAACCTGAACCTGAACCCATGCAGGTAGACTCTTTACTACGACGGGTTAGTGATGCACGCAAGGAACATCGTTTTAAGGAGAATCTATGTTTTTACTGTGGTAAGTCAGGGCACTTTATTATTAACTGTCCCAGCCGTTCTCGCAAGACTACTGCAGCACTCATTCATTGTGAGTGTTGCGAGAGGGGATCTGTCAGGTCCGAGCCTCAGGCTCCAGAGATAGCTGCCGCAACAGATCTTGATTTCTCGGACTTAAACTCCGTTACCTCTGAGGACGTTGACTGTGTAAACGCTGCCATCTTTCAAGTTTCCTCAGCGGTGTCCCAGCTGAGTTGTAAGAAAAACAATTCTCACTGTTTTCTTTCCATCAAACTCTGGTTGACTCAGCCTGGGTGTCTAGCTCTGCCATGATCGACTCAGGTGCAAGTGGAAATTTTATGGATGTCTCATTTGCTCTAAAACAGGGAATACGTTCAGTGAAGAAGGCTGCTCCCGTACAGATGGAAACTGTGGATGGCTCCCTGCTGACCTCTGGACCAGTGGATCAGGAAACAGAGCCTTTAAAGGTTCTTATGGGTAAAGATCATCAAGAGAAACTGTCCTTTATGCTTATCTCTTCTCCTCACTTTCCCATTATTCTAGGGCTACCATGGCTGCAGGCTCAGAATCCTACCATTAACTGGGAGACCAAGGAATTACACTTCCCAGAGAAACAGATGAGTCAAAAAATTTCAGCTTGCTCTGTTCCTAAAGGAACCATGTCGGTCCCTGAATTACCAGCTGTATACCAGGACTATGTGGATTTATGTGACAAGAAGAACGCTGACCAGCTTCCTCCTCACCGTCCATATGATTGTCCAATTGAATTATTGCCTGGAGCAGAGATACCTTTTGGTAAGATCTACCCCCTGGCGGGGCCCGAGCTGAAGGCTTTAAAAGAGTACATAGACGAAAATCTAGCCAAGGGCTTCATACGCCCCTCTTCATCTCCTGCAGGGGCACCCATATTCTTTGTAAAGAAGAAAGATGGATCCCTGAGACCATGCGTAGACTATAGGGAACTTAATAAGGTTACTATTAGAAACCGTTATCCATTGCCTTTAATCCCTGAGTTATTGGAGAGAGTGCGACATGCTAAAATTTTTTCTAAACTAGATCTTCGTGGGGCCTATAACTTAGTCCGTATTAGACCTGGGGATGAATGGAAGACTGCATTCAGGTCACGCTATGGACACTTTGAATATCTGGTTATGCCTTTTGGTCTGAGTACCGCCCCAGCCACTTTCCAACACTTGGTGAATGACATCTTCAGGGATCTCCTAGATACATTCGTGGTAATTTATTTGGATGATATTTTAATTTTTTCTAACTCCACAGAGGAACATCATGGACATGTGAGAATGGTCTTGGAACGTCTAAGACAAAATCATCTTTACATCAAGCTTGAAAAGTGTGAATTCCATAAGACCGAAATTCAATTTCTGGGGTATGTACTGTCTACACAAGGAATTAGTATGGATGGAAGTAAAACCCAAGCCATCAATGATTGGCCAAGTCCTAGAAATGTGAAGGAGGTACAGCGCTTCATCGGGTTTGCAAACTTCTATAGACGTTTCATTAGAAATTTCTCTGAGGTAGTGTCACCTATCACCCAACTTACCCGGAAAGAGTCTAAGTTCTCCTGGACTCCCCAAGCCCAGGAAGCATTTTCCCGTCTAAAAGATAAATTTACCACTGCACCTATTCTAGTACATCCCAACCCAGAGCTTGCCTTCATAATAGAGGTGGATGCTTCAGACTGTGCCGTGGGAGCTATACTCTCTCAGAGAACAGGTGAGAAGAATGTCTTGCATCCCTGTGCCTTCTTTTCCCAGCAGTTGTCTTCGGCTGAGAAGAACTACGATGTGGGCAATAGAGAGTTGTTGGCCATTATTGCCGCCTTCAAAGAATGGAGACACCTTCTGCAAGGAGCTGCACAGCAAATAGTCGTTCTGACAGATCATCGTAATCTTGAGTTTATCAGGTCGGCTAAGTGCCTGACTCCTCGCCAGGCTCGCTGGAATCTTTTCTTAAACCAATTTAATTTTATTATTTCTTATAGACCAGGATCGCGCAATGGAAAGGCTGATGCACTCTCTAGGATTTACTCAGCAGAGACACGTCCAATTACTCCTCCTAAGACTATTCTTCCTGACTCTAGATTCCTAGGAGTGATTCATCATCAAGACCTAATTAAAGACATCAAGGAAGCATACCATGCGGATTCTTTTTTGGCTCAACCCCCAAGGGACGTAAGTCTTGTCTTTAAGAATGGTGTGTGGATTCTGGGACAACGTCTGTATATACCTGAAACAGTCAGATTGAGAGTATTGCAACTCATTCATGATTCCAAAATAGCCGGGCATAGAGGAATTCTAAAGACACAGGAATTTCTTTCTCGTTTCTTTTGGTGGCCCACTTGTAGGAAGGATGTTTTGGATTATGTCACTTCGTGTGAGGTTTGTGCAAGATGCAAAACACCTCGCTCTTCACCAACTGGTCTGTTACAGCCTCTTCCCACCCCGTCCCGCCCGTGGGGATCCATTTCTATGGACTTCATTGTCGAATTACCAACCTCTCAAGGGAAGAACACTATTCTAGTGGTGGTTGATCGTTTAACAAAGGCAGCTCATTTTATCCCTTGTGTCGGCTTACCCACTGCAAAACAGACATCAGATTTGATGATTAAAGATGTGTTTCGTTTACATGGAGTACCGGATGAGGTTATTTCGGATCGAGGGGTGCAATTCACTTCTAGGTTTTGGCAAAATTTCTGTGCAGCATTGGACATTAAAGTAAACCTTTCTTCTGCTTTTCATCCCCAGACTAATGGACAAACCGAACGAACCAATCAAACCCTGGAGCAGTATCTCCGCTGTTTTATCTGCCACCTACAGGATGATTGGGTGGATCTACTTCCATTGGCTGAGTTCTCTTACAACAACTCTCAGAGTGCCTCCACTAAACAGTCTCCTTTTTTCTCTAATTTAGGTTATCATCCTAATATTCTACCACGATTTCCCATAGAGACGCCTTTGCCAGCAGTGGCTGAAAGAGTCACGACTTTACAGAAGAATATGGATCTTCTAAAGGAGAATCTGGAATCGGCTCAGGAAAGGTACAAAAAGGCAGCAGATAAATTTCGTAAACCTGCACCAGTTTTTAAGGTAGGAGACCTGGTCTGGCTGTCAACCAGAAATCTTAAGTTAAGGATTCCATCATCTAAGTTGGGACATAAGTACATTGGACCCTATAAAATCAGTAAGATTATAAGTGCCGTTGCTTGTCGTCTTCAATTGCCCAGAACTATGAGAATCCACCCTGTCTTTCATGTATCCCTACTAAAGGCTGCAACACCCAATACGTTTCCTGGACGTTCTTCTCCTTGCCCTGACCCAGTGCTAGTCGATGGTCAGGAAGAATTTGTGGTGGAAAGGATTTTAGATTCCAGGTTGTATAGAAATCAGTTACAATATCTGATCAAATGGCAGGGCTACCCAGTGGAGGACAACTCATGGGAGCCAGTCAATAACGTTAATGCTCCTCGCTTGCTCCGTCAGTTTCATCAGAGGTACCCACATAAGCCTGGTCTGAGGTCATCCGGAGGTTGCCCCTAAGGGGGGAGTAATGTAAGGTTCTGTATATCTGTTTCTGAAACTCAGTTTGTTCGTCGGCCATTTTGCTTTCTGTTTTGCTGCAGCTATCTTGCCCTCAGTTAAAATGGAGTTTTCCAGCTTGTATGTTCCCGCCCTGATTCTCTCCGTTTGCTTCTTAAACAGCCACACTGAGCAATCAGTGCTTCAGAATCTGGCCTGCAGTGAACCTGTGTTCTGACTCCTGAAGCCTTGGACTTTGTACTCCAGCCATTTCTACTGAGAAACTCTGGAGCTCTTGTGGACTCTGAACTCTGCTCTTGAAAGCCTCACGGTTGCATGGACTTGCGGTAACATAGAAGAAGATCTGAATCTGTTGTGGAGAGTTATTGATGAACTTAGATTACTTTGGCCTGCTGTGTCTCCTGCTTCTGTGTTTGCAACCTGTGTGTTTATTTTTGCCAATTTGTATGAAGCAATACAAGACTTTCTTTTTCAACCTGTGTCTCAAGTATTTTCATCGCACCCAAGCACAAGACGCTATATGAACTGTATCACATACATTACACATATGTTAAAATGATAAAAATCTTACACAATGCGTTTCAGCTCTATGAGGCTTCATCAGGTGTATAGAAAACGGTCTGAGAACATGTGGAAGTAAAGGCGATCGTGATTGGATTTTTTTGTGTGAAAAAAATGCACCCAAAAGTGATGAAGGCAGATAAAGTACTCCATATGTGATATATGTTTTATACACCTGATGAAGCCTCATAGAGCTGAAACGCGAAGTATAAGGATTTTATTCTTTTAACATATGTGATCCAGCAGTCTCACCATTGATTGTAATCACAACCAACAAACCCTAATATTTTTATATTAATAATCTATCACAACCAATAAAACCTAATATTTTTATATTAATAATCTACGGAAATCGAACTCCAACCGACTGAGGATCAATCAACTCTCACATGTGTATTGCCAAACAACTCTAGAAAGTTTTGGGGATTCCTTCACACACGTACGCGCCTCCTGACATCCACTTTTTGTGTGCTAACATGGATTACACTGTAAGGAATATGAATGTCTTTAAGTGGTCCTCCTCTCACACACTGATGGCATATAAGACTTTAATCAGGTTAGGACCCCAACTTATCACCCATGATGGATACCTTGAAATTCCCCTTAGAACAGATATGTCACCAAATTTCACAAAACAAACTGCATACAATGTTAAATAGGTCTCTTAGACCGGATAGGGTTGGTGTACTTACTATGAAAATTCATACCAGAATGGCTGTATAATCCTTTATGAAAGTTTAACACATTCTCCACCCAAGTAGCCTGTGTGACAGCTCCTAATTGTCCCTCCTCCCAGTTGAATCTCTACCTACCTAGCCTGAGTGACTGCTCCTCAGTGTGCCTCTCACGCTGCTGAGACCTCACACTGTTCAGTACAAGCAGCAGCTTTCAGTCCGGCTGGGTGGTTGGACAGAGACTAGATACACTTGGACTCATGAACCTTCTCCTTCTCTAGCTGGACACATCAGATGAATATCAGAAGTATACAGCTAGTCTGACATGGATTTTCAAAGTAAGTACACCAGCTTCATCTAGACTTTTTTCTTAATGGGAACCTGACAGCTGAAACATGCTGCACGATCCATGGGCAGCATGAATCAGTCACTGGCTGTATGATTTCAGCCATCTATGTATGACTCTGAAACGGATGTGGCTTTTCAGAAAAAAAACGAGCAGCATGGGAGACTTTCTCAGAGTGAAACATACCGCCAATGCCGGATACATGATTGTCGGGGAAGGAGCAGCACGGATCAGCTGCCAGGTCCCCTCTAATCATGACTATTCAGGCTTAGAGAACCGCCTTGCCTGTTGGTGCTTTTACCATCTATACAGAAGGACGCGACAGCCGCTGAGTGCGCCCAAAATCTGTGCAAACATTGAATATGTGACATGTAAACTGCATTACTGCCCCATAGACAAGACTTATAAAACTGAGATACTTAGCGCACAAATTGTCCAACTCACGTGAGCCCACCAGCCATGACAAGGCGACAAACCTCTGGAGGGACACTAATCATTTCTATCAAATCTATCAATCACTCCTCTCCTGGGCCAAAATCCGACAAATTATTTAAAAGGCTAAATAAAAACATCTTCAATTTTATCGAGGAGCTCAGCCAATTATGGAGGCAGTCACCACCTCCAAATGTCTGCCACAAAGAAACGAAAACGCGTCAGCACCTCCGAACAGAACGAAGCCAATGTGAACAGGCGCAAACTGCTATGACAGCAGTATATACAAACCAGAGAGAGCAGCAGCCACTGTGCTATCTATCCATTATATCTATCATCTATCTATCTATCTAACTATTATCTATTACCTTATCTATCTATCTATCAATCATCTTACCCTATTATCTATATTATCCATCTATCTTATCTATCATATCTATATCTTATCTATCTATTCTATTATTACCATCTATTATCACTATCTATCTATATCTATCTATCTATCTATCTATCTATACTACTATTATCTTATCTATATATCTATCCATCTATCTATCTATCATATCTATCTTATACACTATCTATATCTATCTATCATATCATATCTATCTTATCTATCTATACTATCTACACTATCTATCTATCTATCATCTATCTATCTATCATCTATATATTATCCTTATCCATACTATCTATTATCTATCTATCCTTTCTAAATCTTTATCTATCTATCTATCTATCTATAATCCATCTATCTATCTATCTATATCTATCTATCTTCCCATCTACTCCATATATATACCGATCTATCTATCATGGGGTAACTGGCTCATCTGGTATAACTGTCCCCATGTCCCTGGGCCCCATCTTGGTATACTGACCCCTCTGATATATTACCCCCATCCGGGCCCCTTCGGTATAATGCCATTGGTCCATGGGCCCTTACTGTAATAATGTTCCCCATCCTGTATACTGTCCCCCCATCCTGGACTCCCATTACGGTATAATGACCGCATCCTTGGTCATGCCCTCATCCTGGCCCCTTACTTAATAATGTTCTCATCCTGGTATACTGTCCCCCCATCCAGGACTCCCATTACGGTATAATGACGCATCTTGTGTCATGCCTCATCCTGGCCCCTTACTGTAATAATGTTCTCATCCTGGTATACTGTCCCCCCATCCTGGACCCCATTACGGTATAATGACGCATCCTTGTGTCATGCCCTCATCCTGGGCCCCTTACTGTAATAATGTGTTGACTCATCCCTTGGTATAATTTCTGTCACCCCTACATTTCCAGATCTTCCCATTATTACGGTATAATGACCGCATCCTTGTGTCATGCCCTCATCCTGGCCCCTTACTGTAATAATGTTCCCCATCCTGGTATACTGTCCCCCCATCCTGGACTCCCCATTACGGTATAATGACCGCATTCTTGTGTCATGCCCTCATCCTGGGCCCCTTACTGTAATAATGTTCCCATCCTGGTATACTGTCCCCCCATCCTGGACTCCCCATTACGGTATAATGACCGCATCCTTGTGTCATGCCCTCATCCTGGGCCCCTTACTGTAATAATGTTCCCATCCTGGTATACTGTCCCCCCATCCTGGACTCCCCATTACGGTTAATGACCGCATCCTTGTGTCATGCCCTCATCCTGGCCCTACTGTAATATGTCCACCTGTATCTGTCCCCCATCTGACCCATTACGTTAAGACCGCATCCTTGTGTATGCCTATCCTGGGCCCTTCTGTAATAATGTTCCATCCTGGTATACTGCCCCCCCCCATACCTTGGACTCATTACTTAATGACCATCTGTTCATCCCCCATCTGGCCCTTGGATAATCCATGGATGCCCTCATCCTGGGCCCCTTACTGTAATAATGTTGCCCATCCTGGTATACTGTCCCCCCATCCTGGACTCCCCATTACGGTATAATGACCGCATCTTGTGTCATGCCCTCATCCTGGGCCCCTTACTGTAATATGTTCCATCCTGGTATACTGTCCCCCATCCTGGATCCCATTACGGTAATGACCGCATCCTTGTGTCATGCCCTCATCCTGGGCCCCTTACTGTATAATGTTCCCCATCCTGGTATACTGTCCCCCCATCCTGGACTCCCCATTACGGTATAATGACCGCATCCTTGTGTCATGCCCTCATCCTGGCCCCTTTACTGTAATAATGTTGCTCATCCTGGTATACTGTCCCCCCATCCAGGACTCCCATTACGGTATAATGACCGCATCCTTGTGTCATGCCCTCATCCTGGGCCCCTTACTGTAATAATGTTCCCCATCCTGGTATACTGTCCCCCATCCTGGACTCCCCATTACGGTTTAATGACCGCATCCTTGTGTCATGCCCTCATCCTGGGCCCCTTACTGTAATAATGTTCCCCATCCTGGTATACTGTCCCCCCATCCTGGACTCCCATTACGGTATAATGACCGCATCCTTGTGTCATGCCCTCATCCTGGGCCCCTTACTGTAATAATGTTGCTCATCCTGGTATACTGTCCCCCATCCTGGACTCCCATTACGGTATAATGACCGCATCTTGTGTCATGCCCTCATCCTGGGCCCTTACTGTAATAATGTTCCCATCCTGGTATACTGTCCCCATCCTGGACTCCCCATTACGGTATAATGACGCATCCTTGTGTCATGCCCTCATCCTGGGCCCCTTACTGAATAATGTTCCCCTCCGGGTATACTGTCCCCCCCATGGGGGCCCCCCTTTTTGGGATAATACCGCACCCTTGTGTCATGCCCTAGGGGGGCCCCCTTTACTGTAATAATGTTGCCCTCCTGGTTACTGTCCCCCCATCCTGGACCCTTCGGTATAATCCCCAAATCCTTGTTCATGCCCTCTTTGGGGGCCCCCTTTAAATGAAATAATGTTCCCCACCGGTATACTTTTCCCCTTCCATCCTGGCCCCCTTTAGGTTAAAAAAAACCGCATCCTTGTGTCACCCCCTATGGGGGCCCTTCCTTGAAAAAATTTTTCATTCCCCGCTTTTTTTCTAACCCAAAATAAAAAACCCCCCCTGTTCCCCCCGGGAAAAAAACGCCCTTGTACCCATTGTCTGTCAAATTTTTTAATTTTTAAAGGAAAAGCACGTCCCCTCACAGGCACCAGGAGAAGACCCGCCCCCGTCCCCCGAGCCCTGCCCGATGTATATTCTTCCAAAAAACCCGGGTTTTGGGGGGGGGCCCACATGGGACCCCCTGTTTTAGCCATAGAGAAAAGTTTCTACTATTTGCGGGTTTGTATATAAAAAGTTGGCCCACGCGTCCGTTATTTCATAGGGAAAAATTTTTGGACATTTAGAATTTTTTTTCGGCTATTTGGTTATTTTTTTTCTACACGGAACTCGGAAAACTTAAACCCCCGAGGCACAAACTTAAAGTCGTCTAGGGGAGGAGAAAATAAACACCTGCCCAAAAATTTAACTTTACTTCCACACGAAAATGTTAATTTTCCCCTTTTCGTGGGGTGGGCCGGGCCAGCCTCTGGCCCAAAGGGGAAAAAAAGGGGGGAAAAATTTGGAAAACTGTCTAAAAGGGCCCCCCCACCCTCCCCCCTTTTTTTCCCTTTGGGCCCCCACCCAAAACCCCTTTTTTGAAGTGGATTCTTCACCCGAAATTTTTTGGGGCGAGTTCAGGATCCCCCAAACAAGCAAAAAATTTTCAGGGGGAAACCCCCGGGTTTGGTTATTTAACCTTTTTACCCCCCCTCAAAAAATAAAAGTAACTTGTGTCAAGTGTAAAGAAAAAAAAAATCAAAAGGAAAAAAAAAATTCAAAAAAAATATGTTTTAAAAAAAACAAAAAAAATTAAAAAAAAAAAAAAAAAAAAAATTTCAAAAAATACAAAAATAATAAAAAATGAAAAACCCATCCCCACAATAAAGGCAAAAAGAATGATAAAAAAAATGATTTTTTGCCCAAGTGAAAAGATAAAAAAAAAAAAACCCACTATAAAAGATATAGAAAAGTGCTCAAAAAAACTGTACAAAATACAACAAAAATACAAGGTAGTAAAAAAAAAAAAAGACTTGTGTAAAAGTGTAAAAAAAACTGCTAAAAAAGGAAAGGAAAAAAAAAAAAATTGTAAAAAAAACAACAAAAATGTATATAGAAAAAATCAAAGAAAAAAAAATTTTCTGGGTGTGTCAAGTGTAAAAAAAAAAAAAAAACCCCAAAAATTTAAAAAATAAAAAAAAAATCTATTTGAAATAGAAAAAAAAATACAATAAATAAAGACAAAAAAAAAGGGAAAATGTATCAAATGTAGAAAAAAAAAATACAAAAAAACTCAAAAAAGATGAAACATTGTAAAAAAAAAAACTGTCAAAAATACGCAAAAAAAAAAAGAAAAAAAAAAAAAACCCCGCTGATTTGTGATATGGGGGAAAAAAAAACAATCAAAAACCCCGCTGCTTTAAAAAAAAAAAAAAACTTATAAATCAAAATAAAAAAGGAAAAAAAAAAAATAAAGGATTGTGCAAGTGTAAAGAAAAATGACAAACTTGCGTGTTGGGAAAAATGTAACACCCAAAAAAAAAAAAATTTTTAAAAATACAACAAAAATAAAAGGGTTTAAAAAATTAAAGAATAAAACAAAATCTGTTGTGCCACTGAAAGGGGGAAAACAAAACCGGGCCCCTTGGGGAAAATTTGGGAAAAAAATCTGTAAAAAAAATGCAAAAAAATAAAGGAAAAAAAATTAAGCGGGGGGTGCAAGTGAAAAGAAAGAAAAATGACAAACTTGCTGCTGTTTTGGAAATAAAAAAATCTTAAAAAAAAAATTTAAAATACAACAAAAAAAAAAGGGGTAAAAAGAAAAAAAAAAATAAAGTGTAGATCAAAAAAATAACCACAATTTTTTTCCTTATAAATTAAAAAAAAAATTGTGTAAAAAAAAGGGGTAAAAATTTTTAAAAAATATTTTCAAAAAATTTTTAAAAAATTTTAAACAAAAATACAACATAAAAAACAAAAGCAATTGTTTTTGTCGGACACAGGGGCAAAACCCCCCCCCTTTTTAAAAAAGTAAGTAAAGGAAAAATTTCTCAATATTCTGCAGGGATTGGCGGCCCCACCTTTAGTTAAACGATGCATCTAAAATCTTTTTGGTCCTTTTTTTACATTAGTTTACAAAAGGGATCAAAAAACCCCCCGGGTGGTAATGATAAAATTAGCTTTAGGTTTTTGGGGTAAAGGGTTTTTGGGGAAAATTTAATATAAACCCTGTTGGCAATTTGACATAAATTGATACATGCAGTCATGTGCCGATTGGTGTGGCCTTGTTAAATGCAAGTAAATTTTTAAAAAAAGGGCCCCGGACACGCCCTGGGGGGGAAAATTTTCCCAAAAAAGTATCCAAATCGTCTCCTTGTGGTAAAAGACCGTCCGCCCCAAAGCGCTACCCCGAAAAATTCTTCACAGGGGTTTTTTGGGGGTTTAAAAAGGGGGTTTCCAAGTCTGCTCACTCCCAGAAAACGGGGGGGACTTGTACCCCAAAGGGCCCCCTGTTAGAGCCTTTGTAAAAAAATTTTAGAGCTTTGTACCAAAAAAAAATCAACATCTGACTTTTTAAAAACTTTGGGGACCAAAGGAGAAAAAAGGGGGCTTTTTAAAAACCCTGCTGTCTTCTTTTTCCCCAAAATTTCATAGCAACGTTGAGGCCGGCGTTTCCCAAAATTGGGCCTTGGTTGTTTTTAAGAAACCTTTTTTTTAAAGGTACACCCTTAAAAGAAGGGGGAAACCCCATGTATAATGGGCCCCGGGCTCTTTTAAAATTTTCCCGTCCCCTCGAGGGCGTGCAGCCCCCCCCTCAAATAATTTTAAAAAAATTTTATCAACATAAATTACAATCCCGCTGCTGGTATGAAATCTTACTGATTTCCATAGAGTAACCAATGTCGGTAATTTTTTTTTTCTAAAAATGAAAGGGAAATTTTTTCTAAAATAAATTGAAAACATGACCCCGGGGGACAGTAATTGGCCCCGGATTGGCCGGCTGAAAACCCCCCCCCAAAAGGGGGAAAAGAAAAAAAATATGTGCTTTTTGTAAAAAAAAAAACCCCGAATTGTGGGGCTGTAAGCGGGGGCCCTTTTTTTTTTTGAGGTGAAACGGTTTCTAATTGTTAAGGAAAAATTTTTTGGGAAAACCAAAAAAAATGCAATAATAATTTTTTCCCCAAAAAAATTTTGGAGAGAGAAAGGCCCTTTAAAAAACCCCTTTTAAAAAAAATATGATGTTACGGTGAATTTTTTATTTATTCTGCTATCTTATCCCCCAAAAAAATTCCAAACCCTAAGGTTATAACAAGTACTTTTTAAAACCCCCCCTTTTATATGTACAACCCCTATTCCCCGAAAATTTTGGACTTTGTGTAAAAAAAAAAAGAAAAAAAAAAATTTTTAATTTTAAAGGGAAAACCCCTTTTCACCTTTTTTATTCCCCACGTTTTAGAAACGATAGGTTTTAGAACGTGAATTTTGGGAATTTTTTTTATTTTTTTTGAAAAAAAAAACTCGGGGTTAAAAAATTTTTTGGGAGGGGGCAAAAACACAAAAAAGATGGGGCTTGGCCCCAGTCCCCTTTTTGTCGCATTTCCCCCCTTTTTTTTTTTTCATTTTTATTTTTTGGGGGAAAATTTTTTTCCCAAAAAATTTTTCCCCCCAAATTTTTTGATTTTAGCTGTTCAAGCTTTTTTGCCCCCTTTTTACCATTTTTTTCTTCTGAAGATTTTGCCTCTCTTCTTGGGACTTTTAATACACAGTCATTTTTACTTAGAATTTTTTTTTCTACGTATTTCTTTTTTCCCCCTCACTTTTTTTCCCAAAGGTTTTTTAATATCTCCGGGGGTTTTTTTGGTTTTTCACTCCCCTAAAAATTTTTTAAAAAAATTTTTTTTTTTCCCAAAATTTAAAAGTAAAAATGTCCAATGTTTAAAATTCTGATCTGTAAACCCCAGGGTTTTTGGGTTTTGAAAAAAAAATCGGGTTTTAAAAGATTTTTAAAATTTTTTTTCACCCAAAAAATTTTTTTTAAATTGGGGGGTTTAAAAAAATAACCGCTATAATACGGGCCCTTTTATGTACAAGAATATAACAAATATAAAACTCCCCCCTTTTTGTACAAAAATTTTAACTACTATAATACTCCCCCCTATGAAAAAAATTTTAAATTTTACTTAATACTGCTCCTTGTACAAGAATATAACTATAAAATACCCCCCTATGTAAAAAATAAAATATTTTTTAATACTGCCCCATGAAAAAGAATATAATACTTATACTTCCCCCTATGTACAAAAAAAAAAATATTAAAAACTCCCACCTATTCACAAGAATTATTATATAATGCTGCTCATTTGTTAAGAATTAATTTTTTAAAACCCCCTAGTAAAAAATTTTTAAACAAAATTTCCCCCCCCCTAGAAAAAAAAAAATACTTTAATAGCCCCCTTGTAAAAAATTTTATAAACTTTAAGCCCCCCGACCCCCCTCACGTCTGTTCGCCCGAAAATCTTTTTTTTCCCCTTCCCTCAAAACTACTGGAACAGCAGTATATTTAAATTCCTCCCCCTTTTCCCCTTCCTGCTCCCTTTGCCCGGTTTTAAAATTTAGGTTTGACCGAAACATCAAAAAAAAACTGCCCTAACTAAAGTCCCCAAACCTACAACCCCCAAAAGGGGCCGGGGGACACTACTCTGCCCTCCTTTCCTGGCCTGTCTTCTCCCTTGACCCCGGGGGGGCCCTTCCCCTCCCCCCTACAAAATTCTTTTCACCCTCTTGGCACCCAAAACCCTTCCCCCTACCCTGGATTCATCATCCTAACAACCAAACCCTTTTGTGTCCCCCTCTAAAAAACCCCACCCCTCCCCCCCCCCCCTTTTTGTGGGGTTTTCCCCCAAGGCTCGCCCCTAGGCCCCCTATTTTCCCCCCATCTCACCTTGGGCCGGGGAAGCTATAAAAATCCCATGGCTTGCATTTAATCCCCTTACGCCGAGGGACAGCGATCTCCCTATCGGACCCCCCCTTTCACCCCCTTGCCCAAAACCCCACAGTGTCTGTTGCTATCTCAGCCTCTTTTCGCTCGCTTTCTCAAACTGAACATGGAAAAAACAGAATTCATCCTTTCCCCCCTATTTACCCCTCCCCCCAAAGGCCTACCATAAAGGTCGGGGGTTTTTGCTCGCTTTCCCCCCGTCCCACTTTTGGGGGGCCTTGGGGGGAAAAATCGACCTGCCTCTCTTTCAAACCCTATCCAACCCCCGCCCCTCCCCCGCCTCAAATCCCAAAAAAAATTTTTTCCCCGGGCCCCCTATTCCTCAAACCCTGAAACCAAAAAACACTAGTCCCGCCTTACATCTCCCCCCTCGTCTGAAAAACCCCCTACTGTCTGGCTTCCCCTCTGCACCCCGGCCCACTCCAGTCCACCCCAACTCCCGCGCACGACTAATTCCCACCCGTCTTCCTGCTTTTCCCCAGCCCCCCCCTTTCCCCCCCCCTTCATGGCTTCCTATTGCCCAGGGCCCCCAGTTAAAAACCTTTAAACCCCCAAAATACAAAGCCCTCCCAACCCCTTTTTTCCCCCCCCAATCGTGACTGGTCTCCCCCTACCTCCTACCCCCAACCCCGATCCTTCAAGAAACTCCTTTTTGACTCCCCCCCCATCCTTTTTTTCCCCCAACCCATACAAGACTTTTTCCCCGGGGTTCCCCCAACCGGGAAACCCCCGCCGCAAACACAGATTTTTACCAAAAAAGACCTTTAAGAAAAACCTGAAGCCCACCCGTTCCCACAACCCAAAAACCTGCAATGATCCCCGTTCAGAACCAACGCACACCCGCTCTCCCTCCCTATGTATTTCAAAACCCCTCCCCGTGACTGTGGCCCCCCGGGGGAGGGTCCTCTTCCTTCTTACTTGTGTGTCCCGTCAGCAATTTTTTTGTACCTGTCCCATATTTTTCCCTTTTCATATGTAAAGGCCATGGAATAAATGGCGCATAAATGTTAAAAAAATAAATAATAAATACTGCTCCCATGTAAAGACTAAAATACTATAATACTGTCCCTTTTAAAAGAAAAAACTACTTTAAAAATGCCCCCATGTACAAGAAATAAATTTAATATGCTCCTTGTCAAGAATAAATACTATATTAAACTCCCTTTTTTTAAAAATTTTAATACTATAATACTGCCCCCCATGTTCAAGAAAAAATCTATAATCGGGCCCCCCCGTATAAAAATATAACTACTATAAAAATTTACCCCCTTTTTCAAAAATTTTAAAAAAATTTTTCCCCCCCTTTTACAAGAATAT
>JARQOD010000006.1:9209799-9263236 GCA_033576555.1 Oophaga sylvatica | reverse complement strand
TCCATATGATTGTCCAATTGAATTATTGCCTGGAGCAGAGATACCTTTGGTAAGATCTACCCCCTGGCGGGGCCCGAGCTGAAGGCTTTAAAAGAGTACATAGACGAAAATCTAGCCAAGGGCTTCATACGCCCCTCTTCATCTCCTGCAGGGGCACCCATATTCTTTGTAAAGAAGAAAGATGGATCCCTGAGACCATGCGTAGACTATAGGGAACTTAATAAGGTTACTATTAGAAACCGTTATCCATTGCCTTTAATCCCTGAGTTATTGGAGAGAGTGCGACATGCTAAAATTTTTTCTAAACTAGATCTTCGTGGGGCCTATAACTTAGTCCGTATTAGACCTGGGGATGAATGGAAGACTGCATTCAGGTCACGCTATGGACACTTTGAATATCTGGTTATGCCTTTTGGTCTGAGTACCGCCCCAGCCACTTTCCAACACTTGGTGAATGACATCTTCAGGGATCTCCTAGATACATTCGTGGTAATTTATTTGGATGATATTTTAATTTTTTCTAACTCCACAGAGGAACATCATGGACATGTGAGAATGGTCTTGGAACGTCTAAGACAAAATCATCTTTACATCAAGCTTGAAAAGTGTGAATTCCATAAGACCGAAATTCAATTTCTGGGGTATGTACTGTCTACACAAGGAATTAGTATGGATGGAAGTAAAACCCAAGCCATCAATGATTGGCCAAGTCCTAGAAATGTGAAGGAGGTACAGCGCTTCATCGGTTTGCAAACTTCTATAGACGTTTCATTAGAAATTTCTCTGAGGTAGTGTCACCTATCACCCAACTTACCCGGAAAGAGTCTAAGTTCTCCTGGACTCCCCAAGCCCAGGAAGCATTTTCCCGTCTAAAAGATAAATTTACCACTGCACCTATTCTAGTACATCCCAACCCAGAGCTTGCCTTCATAATAGAGGTGGATGCTTCAGACTGTGCCGTGGGAGCTATACTCTCTCAGAGAACAGGTGAGAAGAATGTCTTGCATCCCTGTGCCTTCTTTTCCCAGCAGTTGTCTTCGGCTGAGAAGAACTACGATGTGGGCAATAGAGAGTTGTTGGCCATTATTGCCGCCTTCAAAGAATGGAGACACCTTCTGCAAGGAGCTGCACAGCAAATAGTCGTTCTGACAGATCATCGTAATCTTGAGTTTATCAGGTCGGCTAAGTGCCTGACTCCTCGCCAGGCTCGCTGGAATCTTTTCTTAAACCAATTTAATTTTATTATTTCTTATAGACCAGGATCGCGCAATGGAAAGGCTGATGCACTCTCTAGGATTTACTCAGCAGAGACACGTCCAATTACTCCTCCTAAGACTATTCTTCCTGACTCTAGATTCCTAGGAGTGATTCATCATCAAGACCTAATTAAAGACATCAAGGAAGCATACCATGCGGATTCTTTTTTGGCTCAACCCCCAAGGGACGTAAGTCTTGTCTTTAAGAATGGTGTGTGGATTCTGGGACAACGTCTGTATATACCTGAAACAGTCAGATTGAGAGTATTGCAACTCATTCATGATTCCAAAATAGCCGGGCATAGAGGAATTCTAAAGACACAGGAATTTCTTTCTCGTTTCTTTTGGTGGCCCACTTGTAGGAAGGATGTTTTGGATTATGTCACTTCGTGTGAGGTTTGTGCAAGATGCAAAACACCTCGCTCTTCACCAACTGGTCTGTTACAGCCTCTTCCCACCCCGTCCCGCCCGTGGGGATCCATTTCTATGGACTTCATTGTCGAATTACCAACCTCTCAAGGGAAGAACACTATTCTAGTGGTGGTTGATCGTTTAACAAAGGCAGCTCATTTTATCCCTTGTGTCGGCTTACCCACTGCAAAACAGACATCAGATTTGATGATTAAAGATGTGTTTCGTTTACATGGAGTACCGGATGAGGTTATTTCGGATCGAGGGGTGCAATTCACTTCTAGGTTTTGGCAAAATTTCTGTGCAGCATTGGACATTAAAGTAAACCTTTCTTCTGCTTTTCATCCCCAGACTAATGGACAAACCGAACGAACCAATCAAACCCTGGAGCAGTATCTCCGCTGTTTTATCTGCCACCTACAGATGATTGGGTGGATCTACTTCCATTGGCTGAGTTCTCTTACAACAACTCTCAGAGTGCCTCCACTAAACAGTCTCCTTTTTTCTCTAATTTAGGTTATCATCCTAATATTCTACCACGATTTCCCATAGAGACGCCTTTGCCAGCAGTGGCTGAAAGAGTCACGACTTTACAGAAGAATATGGATCTTCTAAAGGAGAATCTGGAATCGGCTCAGGAAAGGTACAAAAAGGCAGCAGATAAATTTCGTAAACCTGCACCAGTTTTTAAGGTAGGAGACCTGGTCTGGCTGTCAACCAGAAATCTTAAGTTAAGGATTCCATCATCTAAGTTGGGACATAAGTACATTGGACCCTATAAAATCAGTAAGATTATAAGTGCCGTTGCTTGTCGTCTTCAATTGCCCAGAACTATGAGAATCCACCCTGTCTTTCATGTATCCCTACTAAAGGCTGCAACACCCAATACGTTTCCTGGACGTTCTTCTCCTTGCCCTGACCCAGTGCTAGTCGATGGTCAGGAAGAATTTGTGGTGGAAAGGATTTTAGATTCCAGGTTGTATAGAAATCAGTTACAATATCTGATCAAATGGCAGGGCTACCCAGTGGAGGACAACTCATGGGAGCCAGTCAATAACGTTAATGCTCCTCGCTTGCTCCGTCAGTTTCATCAGAGGTACCCACATAAGCCTGGTCTGAGGTCATCCGGAGGTTGCCCCTAAGGGGGGAGTAATGTAAGGTTCTGTATATCTGTTTCTGAAACTCAGTTTGTTCGTCGGCCATTTTGCTTTCTGTTTTGCTGCAGCTATCTTGCCCTCAGTTAAAATGGAGTTTTCCAGCTTGTATGTTCCCGCCCTGATTCTCTCCGTTTGCTTCTTAAACAGCCACACCTGAGCAATCAGTGCTTCAGAATCTGGCCTGCAGTGAACCTGTGTTCTGACTCCTGAAGCCTTGGACTTTGTACTCCAGCCATTTCTACTGAGAAACTCTGGAGCTCTTGTGGACTCTGAACTCTGCTCTTGAAAGCCTCACGGTTGCATGGACTTGCGGTAACATAGAAGAAGATCTGAATCTGTTGTGGAGAGTTATTGATGAACTTAGATTACTTTGGCCTGCTGTGTCTCCTGCTTCTGTGTTTGCAACCTGTGTGTTTATTTTTGCCAATTTGTATGAAGCAATACAAGACTTTCTTTTTCAACCTGTGTCTCAAGTATTTTCATCGCACCCAAGCACAAGACGCTATATGAACTGTATCACATACATTACACATATGTTAAAATGATAAAAATCTTACACAATGCGTTTCAGCTCTATGAGGCTTCATCAGGTGTATAGAAAACGGTCTGAGAACATGTGGAAGTAAAGGCGATCGTGATTGGATTTTTTTGTGTGAAAAAAATGCACCCAAAAGTGATGAAGGCAGATAAAGTACTCCATATGTGATATATGTTTTATACACCTGATGAAGCCTCATAGAGCTGAAACGCGAAGTATAAGGATTTTATTCTTTTAACATATGTGATCCAGCAGTCTCACCATTGATTGTAATCACAACCAACAAACCCTAATATTTTTATATTAATAATCTATCACAACCAATAAAACCTAATATTTTTATATTAATAATCTACGGAAATCGAACTCCAACCGACTGAGGATCAATCAACTCTCACATGTGTATTGCCAAACAACTCTAGAAAGTTTTGGGGATTCCTTCACACACGTACGCGCCTCCTGACATCCACTTTTTGTGTGCTAACATGGATTACACTGTAAGGAATATGAATGTCTTTAAGTGGTCCTCCTCTCACACACTGATGGCATATAAGACTTTAATCAGGTTAGGACCCCAACTTATCACCCATGATGGATACCTTGAAATTCCCCTTAGAACAGATATGTCACCAAATTTCACAAAACAAACTGCATACAATGTTAAATAGGTCTCTTAGACCGGATAGGGTTGGTGTACTTACTATGAAAATTCATACCAGAATGGCTGTATAATCCTTTATGAAAGTTTAACACATTCTCCACCCAAGTAGCCTGTGTGACAGCTCCTAATTGTCCCTCCTCCCAGTTGAATCTCTACCTACCTAGCCTGAGTGACTGCTCCTCAGTGTGCCTCTCACGCTGCTGAGACCTCACACTGTTCAGTACAAGCAGCAGCTTTCAGTCCGGCTGGGTGGTTGGACAGAGACTAGATACACTTGGACTCATGAACCTTCTCCTTCTCTAGCTGGACACATCAGATGAATATCAGAAGTATACAGCTAGTCTGACATGGATTTTCAAAGTAAGTACACCAGCTTCATCTAGACTTTTTTCTTAATGGGAACCTGACAGCTGAAACATGCTGCACGATCCATGGGCAGCATGAATCAGTCACTGGCTGTATGATTTCAGCCATCTATGTATGACTCTGAAACGGATGTGGCTTTTCAGAAAAAAAACGAGCAGCATGGGAGACTTTCTCAGAGTGAAACATACCGCCAATGCCGGATACATGATTGTCGGGGAAGGAGCAGCACGGATCAGCTGCCAGGTCCCCTCTAATCATGACTATTCAGGCTTAGAGAACCGCCTTGCCTGTTGGTGCTTTTACCATCTATACAGAAGGACGCGACAGCCGCTGAGTGCGCCCAAAATCTGTGCAAACATTGAATATGTGACATGTAAACTGCATTACTGCCCCATAGACAAGACTTATAAAACTGAGATACTTAGCGCACAAATTGTCCAACTCACGTGAGCCCACCAGCCATGACAAGGCGACAAACCTCTGGAGGGACACTAATCATTTCTATCAAATCTATCAATCACTCCTCTCCTGGGCCAAAATCCGACAAATTATTTAAAAGGCTAAATAAAAACATCTTCAATTTTATCGAGGAGCTCAGCCAATTATGGAGGCAGTCACCACCTCCAAATGTCTGCCACAAAGAAACGAAAACGCGTCAGCACCTCCGAACAGAACGAAGCCAATGTGAACAGGCGCAAACTGCTATGACAGCAGTATATACAAACCAGAGAGAGCAGCAGCCACTGTGCTATCTATCCATTATCTATCTATCTATCTATCTATCTATCTATCTATCTATCTATATATCTATCCATTATCTATCTATCTATCAATCTATCATCTATCTATTATCTATATATCTATTATCTATCTATTATTATCCATCTATTATCTATGATCTATCTATGATCTATCTATCTATTATCTATCTATCTATGATCTATCTATTATCTATATATCCATTATCTATCTATTATCTATCTATCTATCTATCTATCTATCTATCTATCTATCTATCATCTATCTATCATATATCTATCTATTATCTATCTATCTATCTATCTATCTATCTATCTATCTATCTATCTATCTATCTATCATCTATATATTATCTATCCATTATCTATCTATTATCTATCTATCCATTATCTATCTATTATCTTTCTATCTATCTATCTATCTATCTATCTATCTATCTATCTATCTATATCTATCTATCTATTCTCTATCTATCTCTCATATATCTATCTACCGATCTATCTATCAAGTGGGGTAACTAGGGCTCCTTCCTGGTATAATGTCCCCTGTCCTGGGCCCCATCTTGTATAATGACCCCCATCCTGATATAATACCCCCCATCCGGGGCCCCTTCCTGGTATAATGTCCTTGGTCCTGGGCCCCTTACTGTAAATAATGTTCCCCATCCTGGTATACTGTCCCCCCATCCAGGACTCCCCATTACGGTATAATGACCGCATCCTTGTGTCATGCCCTCATCCTGGGCCCCTTACTATAATAATGTTGCTCATCCTGGTATACTGTCCCCCCATCCAGGACTCCCCATTACGGTATAATGACCGCATCCTTGTGTCATGCCCTCATCCTGGGCCCCTTACTGTAATAATGTTGCTCATCCTGGTATACTGTCCCCCCATCCTGGACCCCATTACGGTATAATGACCGCATCCTTGTGTCATGCCCTCATCCTGGGCCCCTTACTGTAATAATGTTGCTCATCCTGGTATACTGTCCCCCCATCCAGGACTCCCTATTACGGTATAATGACCGCATCCTTGTGTCATGCCCTCATCCTGGGCCCCTTACTGTAATAATGTTCTCCATCCTGGTATACTGTCCCCCCATCCTGGACTCCCCATTACGGTATAATGACCGCATTCTTGTGTCATGCCCTCATCCTGGGCCCCTTACTGTAATAATGTTCCCCATCCTGGTATACTGTCCCCCCATCCTGGACTCCCCATTACGGTATAATGACCGCATTCTTGTGTCATGCCCTCATCCTGGGCCCCTTACTGTAATAATGTTCCCCATCCTGGTATACTGTCCCCCCATCCTGGACTCCCCATTACGGTATAATGACCGCATCCTTGTGTCATGCCCTCATCCTGGGCCCCTTACTGTAATAATGTTCCCCATCCTGGTATACTGTCCCCCCATCCTGGACTCCCCATTACGGTATAATGACCGCATCCTTGTGTCATGCCCTCATCCTGGGCCCCTTACTGTAATAATGTTGCTCATCCTGGTATACTGTCCCCCCATCCTGGACTCCCCATTACAGTATAATGACCGCATCCTTGTGTCATGCCCTCATCCTGGGCCCCTTACTGTAATAATGTTCCCCATCCTGGTATACTGTCCCCCCATCCTGGACTCCCCATTACAGTATAATGACCGCATCCTTGTGTCATGCCCTCATCCTGGGCCCCTTACTATAATAATGTTGCTCATCCTGGTATACTGTCCCCCCATGCAGGACTCCCCATTACGGTCTAATGACCGCATCCTTGTGTCATGCCCTCATCCTGGGCCCCTTACTGTAATAATGTTGCTCATCCTGGTATACTGTCCCCCCATCCAGGACTCCCCATTACGGTATAATGACCGCATCCTTGTGTCATGCCCTCGTCCTGGGCCCCTTACTGTAATAATGTTGCTCATCCTGGTATACTGTCCCCCCATCCTGGACCCCATTACGGTATAATGACCGCATCCTTGTGTCATGCGCTCATCCTGGGCCCCTTACTGTAATAATGTTGCTCATCCTGGTATACTGTCCCCCCATCCAGGACTCCCCATTACGGTATAATGACCGCATCCTTGTGTCATGCCCTCATCCTGGGCCCCTTACTGTAATAATGTTCCCCATCCTGGTATACTGTCCCCCCATCCTGGACTCCCCATTACGGTATAATGACCGCATTCCTGTGTCATGCCCTCATCCTGGGCCCCTTACTGTAATAATGTTCCCCATCCTGGTATACTGTCCCCCCATCCTGGACTCCCCATTACGGTATAATGACCGCATCCTTGTGTCATGCCCTCATCCTGGGCCCCTTACTGTAATAATGTTGCTCATCCTGGTATACTGTCCCCCCATCCAGGACTCCCCATTACGGTATAATGACCGCATCCTTGTGTCATGCCCTCATCCTGGGCCCCTTACTGTAATAATGTTCCCCATCCTGGTATACTGTCCCCCCATCCTGGACTCCCCATTACGGTATAATGACCGCATTCTTGTGTCATGCCCTCATCCTGGGCCCCTTACTGTAATAATGTTCCCCATCCTGGTATACTGTCCCCCCATCCTGGACTCCCCATTACGGTATAATGACCGCATCCTTGTGTCATGCCCTCATCCTGGGCCCCTTACTGTAATAATGTTCCCCATCCTGGTATACTGTCCCCCATCCTGGACTCCCCATTACGGTATAATGACCGCATTCTTGTGTCATGCCCTCATCCTGGGCCCCTTACTGTAATAATGTTCCCCATCCTGGTATACTGTCCCCCCATCCTGGACTCCCCATTACGGTATAATAACCACATCCTTGTGTCATGCCCTCATCCTGGGCCCCTTACTGTAATAATGTTCCCCACCCTGGTATACTGTCCCCCCATCCTGGACTCCCCATTATGGTATAATGACCGCATCCTTGTGTCATGCCCTCATCCTGGGCCCCTTACTGTAATAATGTTCCCCATCCTGGTATACTGTCCCCCATCCTGGACTCCCCATTACGGTATAATGACCGCATCCTTGTGTCATGCCCTCATCCTGGGCCCCTTACTGTAATAATGTTCCCCATCCTGGTATATTGTCCCCCATCCTGGACTCCCCATTACAGTATAATGACCGCATCCTTGTGTCATGCCCTCATCCTGGGCCCCTTACTATAATAATGTTGCTCATCCTGGTATACTGTCCCCCCATCCAGGACTCCCCATTACGGTATAATGACCGCATCCTTGTGTCATGCCTTCATCCTGGGCCCCTTACTGTAATAATGTTCCCCATCCTGGTATACTGTCCCACCATCCTGGACTCCCCATTACGGTATAATGACCGCATCCTTGTGTCATGCCCTCATCCTGGGCCCCTTACTGTAATAATGTTCCCCATCCTGGTATACTGTCCCTCCATCCTGGACCTCATTACGGTATAATGACCGCATCCTTGTGTCATGCCCTCATCCTGGGCCCCTTACTGTAATAATGTTGCTTATCCTGGTATACTGTCCCCCCATCCTGGACCCCATTACGGTCTAATGACCGCATCCTTGTGTCATGCCCTCATCCTGGGCCCCTTACTGTAATAATGTTGATCATCCTGGTATACTGTCCCCCCATCCTGGACCCCATTACGGTATAATGACCACATCCTTGTGTCATGCCTTCATCCTGGGCCCCTTACTGTAATAATGTTGCTCATCCTGGTATACTGTCCCCCCATCCTGGACCCCATTACGGTATAATGACCGCATCCTTGTGTCATGCCCTCATCCTGGGCCCCTTACTGTAATAATGTTGCTCATCCTGGTATACTGTCCCCCCATCCTGGACCCCATTACGGTATAATGACCGCATCCTTGTGTCATGCCCTCATCCTGGGCCCCTTACTGTAATAATGTTCCCCATCCTGGTATACTGTCCCCCATCCTGGACTCCCCATTACGGTATAATGACCGCATCCTTGTGTCATGCCCTCATCCTGGGCCCCTTACTGTAATAATGTTGCTCATCCTGGTATACTGTCCCCCCATCCTGGACCCCATTACGGTATAATGACCACATCCTTGTGTCATGCCCTCATCCTGGGCCCCTTACTGTAATAATGTTCCCCATCCTGGTATACTGTCCCTCCATCCTGGACCCCATTACGGTATAATGACCGCATCCTTGTGTCATGCCCTCATCCTGGGCCCCTTCCTTGTATAATGTTCATTCCGCCGCTCTTTTCTAATCCATTAAATAATAAACACCCCCTGCTTCCGCGATAATAACGCCCTTGTATCCATCTGTCTGTCTAGATTTTAATTGTAAGAAAAGCAGCAGTCGCCTCACAGGTCACCAGGCAGAAGAGCCGTACCCCGATACCCCGAGCACCTGACACCGATGTATATTCTTCCACAATAATCCGGTATCGGGGGGCTCCACACTGAGGACCCCCTGTATGAGCCATAGAGAAAAGTTTCTACTATGTTGCGGGACTTGTATATAACAAGCTTGGCCACGCGTCACGTTATGTCACTAGGTGACAAATTTGGACATTTAGAATTATTTTTCGGCTATTTGGTTATTATTCTTCTACACGGAACTCGAGAAAACTTCAAGACGAGGCACAAACTTAAAGTCGTCTACCGGGGAGGAGAAAATAAACACCTGACTCTGAGTTTACATCTTTGACTTCTCACACAGAAAATGTTAATCTTCCCTTCGTGTGGCTGGGCCGCGGCCAGACCTCTGGCTCCAGAGGTAAAGTGGAGGAACTTGGAATCCTGTCTGAACAGGCCGCCCCACCCTCCTCCCTCATGTCAGCTTGGCCTCCATCCCAAACCTTGTTCTGAAGTGGATTCATTCACAGCCGCAATTTTGGAGCGAGTTCAGGATCCCCACAAGACAAGCAGAACATTTACACGGGAACCCGGTGGTTATTTATCACTCTTTGTTATCCCCACCTCAAAAAATAAAAGTAACTTGTGTCAAGTGTAAAGAAAAAATAAAATCACAAATGGAAAAAAAATGTACAAAAAAAAATATGTATAAAAAACAACAAAAATTAATTAAAAAAAAAATAAACAAAAATCTGCACAAAATACAAAAAATAATAAATAAATGAAAAACCCATCCCCACTAATAAAGGCGAAAGAATGATAAAATAAACTGACTTGTGTCAAGTGTAAAGATAAAAATAACAAACCTACTACTAATAGATATAGAAAAGTGCTCAAAAAAATCTGTACAAAATACAACAAAAATACAAGGTAGTAAAGAAAAAAAACTGACTTGTGTGAAGTGTAAAAAAAAACTGCTACAAATGGAAATGGAATAAAAAAATCTGTATAAATACAACAAAAATGTACTATAGTAAAGTCAAAGAAGAAAAAAATAAACTGGCGTGTGTCAAGTGTAAAAAAAAAAAAAAAAACCTGAAATTGATGAAAGTAGCAAAAAAATCTATATGAAATAGAACAAAAAGTACAATAAATTAAAGACAAAAAAAATACAGTGACTCGTATCAAATGTAGAGAAAAAAAATCACAAAACTACTCTAAAAGATGAAACATTGTGAAAAAAAATCTGTCTAAACTACAGCAAAAATACAACGTAAGAAAAAAAAAACACCAGCTGACTTGTGATATGTGTAAAGAAAACAATCACAAACCTGCTGCTGATAGAAATGGAAAAAAAATCTTCATAAAATACAACATAATAAAAGGCAAAAAATAAATAAAGTGACTTGTGTCAAGTGTAAAGAAAAAAATGACAAACTTGCTGCTGCTTGGAAATGTAACATCCTAAAAAAAAAAATATAAAATACAACAAAAATACAAGGTAATAAAGTTAAAGAATAAAACACAATCTGTTGTGCCACGTGCAAGGGAAACAAAACCTGCTCCTTGCGGAAATGGGAAAAAAATCTGTACAAAATGCAACATAATAAAGGCAAAAAATTAAGCGACTGGTGTCAAGTGTAAAGAAAGAAAAATGACAAACTTGCTGCTGCTTGGAAATAGAAAATCATTCAAAAAAAAATTTAAAATACAACAAAAACACAAGGTAACTAAGACAAAAAAAATAAAGCTGTAGATCGAAAAATAACCACAAGCTTGTTTCTCTTATAAATTGAGAAAAAAATTGTGTAAAATACAAGGTAAAAATCTTTATAAAAATAGTTCTAAAAAGTTTATAAAATTCAACAAAAATACAACATAATAAACAAAAGCAATTGCTTCTGTCGGACACAGGGGCAAAATATCCCCCCATTAAAGTAAGTGATGGAAATTCTCAATATTTCTGCAGGAGATTGGCGTGCTCCACCATTAGTATCAACGATTGCATCTAAAATCTTCATTGCTCCATGTTTTACATTAGTTCTACAGATGGGATCAAATAGACGCCCTGTGGATCAACTGATCCAAACTTAGCTTTAGGTGTTGGGGTCAAGGTGTTGGACATTTAATATGAACCCTGTGTGGCAATTTGACATCATTGCATACATGCAGTCATGTGCCGACTAGTCGTGTGTGGCCTTGTTCAATGCAAGTGAATTGAGCAAGGCCGGACACGTCTAGTCGGAATGTGGCCAGAAGTATACAAATCGTCTACTTGTGGTCACAAGACCGTCCGCTCCCAGCGCTAGCACCGAAGAATCTTCACAGCGTGCATACGGCTGAGTTGTAAGGGTTCACAAGTCTGCAGTCACATACAGTAACTGCAGACTTGTAGCCCAAGACGACCCCTGTATATGTACGCCTTTGTAACAAATGTAGAGCTTTGTACCAGAAAAATCAACATCTGACTCTTAGAAAGACAGTTGGGACCATAAGGAGAAGACAGGAGCAGTTTATAACCGCTGCTGTCTTCTCTTTCCCAATTTACATAGCAACGTTGAGGCCAGGCGATCACAAGATTGGGCCAGTTGGTGGTGATTTAAGAAACCTTGTATTAATGAGTACACCCATAATGAAGGTGAACACTATCGTATAATAGGCCAGGGCTCTATTAATATACACTGTACCTACGAGGAGCGTGCAGCCACCCCCTCTCCAAATAAGTTCAACAAAAGTTATCAACATAAATTACAAGTCCCGCTGCTGAGTGATGAAATCTTACTGATTTCCATAGAGTAAACCATATGTCGGTAATTTTTCTACTATATGAAATGGATTTTCTCTAAAATAAATTGAAAACATCTGATCCGGGCTACAGTAATATGCTGCACAGGATTAGGCCAGGCTGAGAATTCCAAAAGGGGAAAAGCAAAAAATATGTGCAGATTGTAAAAAAAAAAATCCCAGAATTGTGGAGGCTGTAAGCTCAGGACCTTTTCTTTATGAGGTGCACAGGTTTCTCATTGTTAAGGCATAATTAGGGACCAAAAATGCAATAATAATATATTCCAATACAATTTGGAGAGCAGAAAGGACCTTAAAAATCTCCTAAAAAGAAATATGATGTGTACGGTGCAATTTATTTATTCTGCTATGCTTATGATCCAAAATTCCGAACCATAAGGTTATAACAAGTACATTACACCCCCCTTGATATGTACAACCCCTATTACAGAAAAGTCAGGACTTTGTGTAAAATAAAAGAAACAAGAATGTAATGAACTGGAAACCTCTTATCACCATATTTTATTCCCACGATCAGAAACAGATCAGGATTCAGAACGTGAACGTTGGACATTTTTCTATTTTCTATGACAAAATTAACTCAGTTAGAAACTGATGGCAGCGACACAACACAAAAAAGATGCGCTTGGTCCGAGTCCACCATTGTGTCGCATCCCCGCTTCTTCTCTTTGCAGTTTCATGTTGAGGAACAGTTTTCTGAAATTGTTCCCAAATTTTAGATGTAGCTGTTCACAGCTTGGTGACCTCTGACCATCTTTGCTTCTGAGAGACTCTGCCTCTCTTACGTGCACTTGTAATACACAGTCATATGACTTGAGAATTTATCTTCTATCAGTATTTCATTAGTATCACTCACTCTTCCAACTGTTTGTTAACTATCTCACAACTGTTTTGAGATGTGTCACTGCCATCAATTTTTAAATCAATTATTTTTTTCAAATTAAATGTAAAAATGTCCAATGTTCAACTTCTGATCTGTGACCTATGTTCTGTTGTGAATAAAATATCGTTATAACAGATTATCAAATCATTGCATCCAAATTTTTTTTTAAATTGGCGGCTATACAATAATATACCTGCTATAATACTGCCATGATGTACAAGAATATAACTACTATAATACTGCCCCCTATGTACAAGAATATAACTACTATAATACTGCCCCCTATGTACAAGAATATAACTACTATAATACTGCTCCTATGTACAAGAATATAACTACTATAATACTGCCCCTATGTACAAGAATATAACTACTATAATACTGCTCCTATGTACAAGAATATAACTACTATAATACTTCTCCTATGTACAAGAATATAACTACTATAATACTGCCACCTATTCACAAGAATATATCTACTATAATGCTGCTCCATATGTATAAGAATATAACTACTATAATACTGCCCCTATGTACAAGAATATAACTACTATAATACTGCCCCTATGTACAAGAATATAACTACTTTAATACTGCTCCTATGTACAAGAATATATCTACTTTAAGCCCTCCCTCGACCCATCCTCAGCGTCTAGCTATCGCCCGATATCTCTTCTCCCCTTCGCCTCAAAACTACTGGAACAGCATGTATATCTTGAACTGTCCTCCCACCTTTCCTCCTGCTCCCTCTTTGACCGGTTACAATCAGGCTTTCGACCGCATCACTCAACTGAAACTGCCCTAACTAAAGTCACCAACGACCTACTAACCGCCAAGAGCAAGCGACACTACTCTGTCCTCCTTCTCCTGGACCTGTCTTCTGCCTTTGACACCGTAGACCATTCCCTCCTCCTACAGATTCTCTCATCTCTTGGCATCACAGACTTGGCCCTATCCTGGATCTCATCATACCTAACAGACCGAACTTTTAGTGTCTCCCTCTCACACACCACCTCCTCACCTCCCCCCCTGTCTGTCGGTGTTCCCCAAGGCTCAGTCCTAGGACCCCTACTCTTCTCCATCTACACCTTCGGCCTGGGACAGCTCATAGAATCCCATGGCTTGCAGTATCACCTCTACGCCGATGACACGCAGATCTACCTATCTGGACCTGACCTCACCTCCCTACTGACCAAAATCCCACAGTGTCTGTCTGCTATCTCAGCCTTCTTTTCTGCTCGCTTTCTCAAACTGAACATGGACAAAACAGAATTCATCATCTTTCCACCACCTCATTCTACCCCTCCACCAGGCCTATCCATCAATGTCAATGGCTGCTCGCTTTCCCCAGTCCCACATGCTCGGTGCCTTGGGGTGATCATCGACTCTGCCCTCTCTTTCAAACCACATATCCAAGCCCTCGCCACCTCCTGCCGCCTCAAACTCAAAAATATTTCCCGGATCCGCTCATTCCTCAACCATGAAACCACAAAAACACTAGTGCACGCCCTTATCATCTCCCGCCTCGACTACTGCAACCTCCTACTGTCTGGCCTCCCCTCTAGCACTCTGGCACCACTCCAGTCCATCCTACACTCTGCTGCACGACTAATCCACCTGTCTTCCTGCTATTCCCCAGCCTCCCCACTATGCCAGGCCCTTCACTGGCTTCCTATTGCCCAGAGGCTCCAGTTCAAAACCTTAACCATGACATACAAAGCCATCCACAACCTTTCTCCTCCATACATCTGTGACATGGTCTCCCGCTACCTACCTACACGCAACCTTCGATCCTCTCAAGATCTCCTTCTCGACTCCCCCCTCATCTCTTCTTCCCACAACCGCATACAAGACTTCTCCCGGGCTTCCCCCATACTCTGGAACTCCCTGCCGCAAAACATCAGACTTTCACCAACAACGGAGACCTTCAAGAAAAACCTGAAGACCCACCTGTTCCGACAAGCCTACAACCTGCAATGATCCTCAGTCTACTGAACCATCGCACGACCAGCTCTACCCTCTCCTAGTGTATTCTCACCCATCCCTGTAGACTGTGAGCCCTCGCGGGCAGGGTCCTCTCTCCTTCTGTACTTGTGTGTCCCTTGTCTAGCACATGTTTATTGTACCTGTCTATATTTTTCCCTTTTCATATGTAAAGCGCCATGGAATAAATGGCGCTATATAAATGTATAATAATAATAATAATAAATACTGCTCCTATGTACAAGACTATAACTACTATAATACTGCTCCTATGTACAAGAATATAACTACTATAATACTGCCCTATGTACAAGAATATAACTACTATAATACTGCTCCTATGTACAAGAATATAACTACTATATTACTGCTCATATGTACAAGAATATAACTACTATAATACTGCCCTATGTACAAGAATATAACTACTATAATACTGCCCCTATGTATAAGAATATAACTACTATAATACTGACCCCTATGTACAAGATATAACTACTATAATACTGCCCCTATGTACAAGAATATAACTACTATAATACTGCTCCTATGTACAAGAATATTACTACTATAATACTGCTCCTATGTACAAGAATATATCTACTATAATACTGCTCCTATGTACAAGAATATAACTACTATAATACTGCCCTATGTATAAGAATATAACTACTATAATACTGACCCCTATGTACAAGAATATAACTACTATAATACTGCCCCTATGTACAAGAATATAACTACTATAATACTGCTCCTATGTACAAGAATATAACTACTATAATACTGCTCCTAAGTACAAGAATATATCTACTATAATACTGCTCATATGTACAGGAATATAACTACTATATTACTGCCTCTATGCACAAGAATATAACTACTATAATACTGTCCATATGTACAGGAATATAACTACTATAATACTGCTCCTATGTACAAGAATATAACTACTATAATACTGCTCCTATGTACAAGAATATAACTACTATAATACTGCTCCTATGTACAAGAATATAACTACTATAATACTGCTCCTATGTACAAGAATATAACTACTATAATACTGCCTATGTGCAAGAATATAACTACTATAATACTGCCTCCTATGTACAAGAATATAACTACTATAATACTGCCTCCTATGTACAAGAATATAACTACTATAATACTGCCCCTATGTACAAGAATATAACTACTTTAATACTGCTCCTATGTACAAGAATATATCTACTTTAATACTGCCCCTATGTACAATATAACTACTATAATACTGCCACCTATTCACAAGAATATATCTACTATAATGCTGCTCCATATGTATAAGAATATAACTACTATAATACTGCCCCTATGTACAAGAATATAACTACTATAATACTGCCCTATGTACAAGAATATAACTACTATAATACTGCCCCTATGTACAAGAATATAACTACTTTAATACTGCTCCTATGTACAAGAATATATCTACTTTAATACTGCCTATGTACAATATAACTACTATAATACTGCTCCTATGTACAAGAATATAACTACTATAATACTGCCTCCTAGCTGAGAGGTTGTGTGTTTGTAGCTCTCCTGATGTCTGGAGCAAGCCCAGGGAGGGGCCACCCTGGGCGGGGAAGCTCCCCAGGCAAGGCCCAGGCTTCTCGGCCTACACTGGGACAAGCCTCCCAGGCCTCTCCTAATGGGAATGTTAATCCCAGAGCCACTGTCAGAGCAGTGAATGCAGCGAGCCAAAGCTGCAGCAGTTCTGTGAAGGAGGAAAAAGCCGTCAGTAAAGTTTTGGGAGGAAAACCTTCTCCAAGTCCAGCAAAGAAGCAAGAAGGAAAAGTGTCGGTCAGTGAAGGGTTACAGCACAATGTGAAGTCAGGTAACTCCCCAGTCAGCAGCAGCTCCTGCCAGGTGCACAGGTGAGATCAGCCCCAGCTGTGCAGATCACCTCTCCTGCTCCCAGGCAGAGACGGACGTCTTTGGAAAGACAAACCATCCAGGAGAACTTACAGCAGCATGGCAGTATGGCGCGGTCAGGACGCACACGGTCGCAGTCAGGTGGCAGCAGTAAAAGTGCTGTGGAGCCTGGAGCCATGAAACCAGCGGTGGTGAAAATTAAGGAGACGTCTGGGTTCAAGCAGCCGGGGACATCGCTGAATGCAGGATCCCAGGAGGAGACGCCACGTGCACCTGAGCTTCAGCTCGCAGAGGAGATCCCAGGACTGGTCAAGAAGTTCGGTGAGTTACAGCAGCAGAAAGACTCACTACAGATGCAGATAGACACTTGCTATAAGCTAAAGGCTATTAATCCCGGGAGTCATGATTTTTATGACGAGGCTCTGAACACACTGGGTGTATTGCTGGCAAAAGTGGTGAGGGACATGGACTGCGTCCTAGAGAGGATGGGGCCCCTGGCAGAGACTTATAGGAACCAGGAACTGTTTAAGTCACAGAAGCAGAACTCTGCAGGTTCCAGGTCAGACATTGTCCCAGGTGGACCCCAGAAGCAGGTGCGGCCAGTGCTGCAGCCTGCAAGTTTCTGCTTCCAAAAGGGGCAAATGCCGCACCAGCAGCAGCCTGTAGTACAGACCCCAGCAGACGTACCACAAGTCACAGAATGCCCAGCACAACAGCCTGCAGCAGATTCCAAGCAGCAGCATGAAGGGCACATTCCAGTAGAGGTACAACAAGTCGCAGAATGCCCAGTACAGCCGCCTGCAGCAGATTCCAAGCAGCAGCATGGACATTTTTCAGCAGAGGGACTACAAGTCTCAGAATGCCATGCACCACAGTTGGGCAGTGGACATGTGCCGGTAGTTCCTGATGGTGCCCAGCAGGGCTCTGATGCTGGGGATAACCGCGCTGTATCTGAGGGTCGGGGTTTGGGGGAGCACAGTATCTTTGCTGGACGCTGCGCAGTCTGATAGTGACATTGATGTTGATGATAACAATGTGCATGATGATGTCTGTGATTTCCCCCTTTAATTCCGAGCACACAAGGTGTAGAAGCCCCCCTGCTGCAGACCCTCACCCCGTCAGTCAGCCTAGTGTGACCCCGCAGGTTCCCCCAGTAATGCCTGGAGTCGTGGCGCTCCGTCCTTCACCTCTGTTGCTAATTATACCGGCCAGGCGTTTAAACGGAGAAACGTCGTGCGTTTCCGGCACAGAGGTGCCAAGGAGGATCTGCCAGATAGAAGGTTTGTGGTCAGGGAGCTCTTGTGTCGCCAGATGGGGTTTGCGCCAGTCAGCATCTTGGCGGTGATTAATCTTCCAGACAGGCAGGGCTATGACGTCAGCTTTAAGCTCATGAGTGACCTGGACAGGTTCTGGTCTAATTTCCCCAAGTTTAGAGACACTGAGGGCTGGAGTAAGTTCAGCTTTATTCCTATCTCTAAGCCAGATACCGTTACGGTTAATCTCATCTTCTGGAATGAGTCTGTTCCCCGCAGGACATTGTGGTGTGGCTCCGGAGGCATTGTGACCTGGTCTCTGACCTCACCAGAAGCAGAGACAATGATGGTATCTGGACGGGAGGGTGGAGGGTTTTGGTGAAACTGCGCCAGTGCGATAATATCACTGCCCACTTACCCAACTCCTTCTTTATTGGGAGAGAGGGGGTGTGTGTTTCTATTCTGGGCAGCCTCGTAAGTGCTTCAAATGTGGCAAGGCGGGTCACCTGGCGAATACGTGTACTGTGGTGAAGTGCAACCTGTGTGGGGAGGTCGGCCATGTGGCTGCAGACTGCCAGAACATCAGGTGCAACCTCTGTGGGAAGATGGGTCACCCTCACAGGGACTGTCCTGACGCCTGGCACAATATCTGTAAGGACTATCCTGATGAGGATTTGGTGGCAGGGGCAGAGATTCTGGAGGAGGCAGCTTTACTGTCAGGGGAAATACTGGCCAGACCGGAGGCCCACCAGGGGTCTACTCAGGTGACACCAGAGCAGCAGGGTTCAGAGGGTGTACAGGGAAGTATGGAGGTTGTCTCTCAGGGGCAGCAGTCACAGGGAAGCATTACTTCAGTACTACCATCTGTGTCTCAGACTAAAAGGAAGAAAAAGGACAAGACCTCCCGTAAACCTGAGAAGGAGTATGACACTGGCCAAGGAGCCAGGAAGAAGGTCCAGAGTTCTGCAGGTGTAATGGACTTATCTAATAGGTTTGGTGTTCTGTCTGAGTCTGACGGTGATTTTGAGGATGACCTTAGAAGAATTGACGCAGAGTTTGATAGGGACGTAGAGGACTGTCCTCCGCCCAAGCGGAAGCCATTACCTGAGGGCTCTCGGGTAGAGTCTGAAATGGAGACCGGTGGTGACCAGAATAACTCCGACTCAGATCTGTGACGCTGTCAACTACATAATGTCCGAGCCCAGATAGATAAAATCATTAGGAAATGTTAAGTTATGGAAGGATGTGTCACTGGGTTGAAATATGTTTTTTTTTTTTTTTTTTTCCAACCAGGTGTATGGACTCTTTAAGATAATTTTATATGTATAATCCGGATATGTAATGAATGTACAATCCAAGTGAATTTAGTTTTGTATTACTGGAGGAATGTCAGTATATTTGTATTTGTTTGGTTTTTACAATAAAAATTGCCCCTATGTACAAGAATATAACTACTATAATACTGCTCCTATGTACAAGAATATAACTACTATAATACTTCTCCTATGTACAAGAATATAACTACTATAATACTGCCACCTATTCACAAGAATATATCTACTATAATGCTGCTCCATATGTATAAGAATATAACTACTATAATACTGCCCCTATGTACAAGAATATAACTACTATAATACTGCCCTATGTACAAGAATATAACTACTTTAATACTGCTCCTATGTACAAGAATATATCTACTTTAATACTGCTCCTATGTACAAGACTATAACTACTATAATACTGTTCCTATGTACAAGAATATAACTACTATAATACTGCCCCTATGTACAAGAATATAACTACTATAATACTGCTCCTATGTACAAGAATATAACTACTATAATACTGCTCCTAAGTACAAGAATATATCTACTATAATACTGCTCATATGTACAGGAATATAACTACTATATTACTGCCTCTATGCACAAGAATATAACTACTATAATACTGTCCATATGTACAGGAATATAACTACTATAATACTGCTCCTATGTACAAGAATATAACTACTATAATACTGCTCCTATGTACAAGAATATAACTACTATAATACTGCTCCTATGTACAAGAATATAACTACTATAATACTGCTCCTATGTACAAGAATATAACTACTATAATACTGCTCCTATGTACAAGAATATAACTACTATAATACTGCCTATGTGCAAGAATATAACTACTATAATACTGCCTCCTATGTACAAGAATATAACTACTATAATACTGCCTCCTATGTACAAGAATATAACTACTATAATACTGCCTATGTGCAAGAATATAACTACTATAATACTGCCTCCTATGTACAAGAATATAACTACTATAATACTGCCTTCTATGTACAAGAATATAACTACTATAATACTGCTCCTATGTGCAAGAATATAACTACTATAATACTGCCTCCTATGTACAAGAATATAACTACTATAATACTGCCTCCTATGTACAAGAATATAACTACTATAATACTGCTCCTATGTACAAGAATATAACTACTATAATACTGCCTATGTGCAAGAATATAACTACTATAATACTGCCTCCTATGTACAAGAATATAACTACTATAATACTGCTCCCTATGTACAAGAATATAACTACTATAATACTGCTCCTATGTACAAGAATATAACTACTATAATACTGCTCCTATGTACAAGAATATAACTACTATAATACTGCTCCTATGTACAGAATATAACTACTATAATACTGTTCCTATATACAAGAATATAACTACTATAATACTGCCCCTATGTACAGAATATAACTACTATAATACTGCCCCCTATGTACAAGAATATAACTACTATAATACTGCCCCTATGTACAAGAATATAACTATTATAATGCTGCCCCCTATGGATTGGTAAGTAATAAATAATATTTTTGTTGCCTGATAAATTATTGCTTTACAATTGTGTTTTTACAGATATTGACTATTCCTCCCCTCATCATGTGATAGCTCAGTGTTCCTTTTTTCGACCATTATAATAGGTGCATTACTATTACACACCAGTATAACCTCCAGTGTACACGGCTCACACAGGAAAGCAATGAAGGAATGTGTTAGGAAGTGATGTTCCGGCGTGAGCTCCCGTGATGTATTATTACCTTGGTAATGTCTGGGCTGTAATGAGGCGTGATGAGATGTGAGGTATGAGTGATCTCCTAATAGCTGCGGCTCAGTATTATTCTCTGCTACTACAGATAGGAAGACATGGGTAAGTGAGGGGGCAATGGTGTCCATGATGGAAGACTCTACCCATTGGTGGGAGCACATTTCATATCAGCTTTTCATTAACTGACTTTCTGCAGAGTTCATAAACAGTAGCCAGTCTAAGCAAGCAGAGCTGCAGTGTAAAGCATGGTGGAAGAAGCAGAACAGTGTCTTGTGCTGTCAATTTTAGTAAAATATCTATTTTTTTGTTTTGTTTAATTTCTTGTTTGGCCTATAATGTCTGATACCCTTCAGAGTCTGATAAAGGTCAGACAAAAGGGTACTGTGGGAAGAAGGGGACAAGCGCTATGCTTGCCAAAGGAAACTATTAAAAAAAACAGCTCGCCAATAACTTAGTTTGTGCAGATTTCATACACATAATTGAATCTGAGCTCGCAAAGCTGCAGTGTAAAGCATGGGCGAGAGAGGCTCGCAGTATCTGATGCTGACTCTATATATATACAGTACAGACCAAAAGTTTGGACACACCTTCTCATTTAAAGATTTTTCTGTATTTTCTTGACTATGGAAATTGTACATTCACACTGAAGACATCAAAACTATGAATTAACACATGTGGAATTATACATTACACTTTACAAAAAAGTGTGAAACAACTGAAAATATGTCTTATATTCTAGGTTCTTCACAGTAACCACCTTTTGCTTTGATGATTGCTTTGCACACTCTTGGCATTCTCTTGATGAGCTTCAAGAGGTAGTCACCGGAAATGGTCTTCCAACAATCTTGAAGGAGTTCCCAGAGATGCTTAGCACTTGTTGGCCCTTTTGCCTTCACTCTGCAGTCCAGCTCACCCCAAACCATCTCGATTGGGTTCAGGTCTGGTGACTGTGGAGGCCAGGTCATCTGGCATAGCACCCCATCACTCTCCTTCTTGGTCAAATAGCCCTTACACAGTCTGGAGGTGTTTGGGGTCATTGTCCTGTTGAAAAATAAATGATGGTCCAACTAAACGCAAACCGGATGGAATAGCATGCCGCTGCAAGATGCTGTGGTAGCCATGCTGGTTCAGTATGCCTTCAATTTTGAATAAATCCCCAACAGTGTCACCAGCAAAGCACCCCACACCATCACACCTCCTCGTCCATGCTTCATGGTGGGAACCAGGCATGTAGAGTCCATCCGTTCACCTTTTCTGCGTCGCACAAAGACACGGTGGTTGGAACCAAAGATCTCAAATTTGGACTCATCAGACCAAAGCACAGATTTCCACTGGTCTAATGTCCATTCCTTGTGTTCTTTAGCCTAAACAAGTCTCTTCTGCTTGTTGCCTGTCCTTAGCAGTGGTTTCCTAGCAGCTATTTTACCATGAAGGCTGCTGCACAAAGTCTCCTCTTAACAGTTGTTGTAGAGATGAGTCTGCTGCTAGAACTCTGTGTGGCATTGACCTGGTCTCTAATCTGAGCTGCTGTAAACCTGCGATTTCTGAGGCTGGTGACTCGGATAAACGTATCCTCAGAAGCAGAGGTGACTCTTGGTCTTCCTTTCCTGGGGCGGTCCTCATGTGAGCCAGTTTCTTTGTAGCGCTTGATGATTGCAACTGCACTTGGGGACACTTTCAAAGTTTTCCCAATTTTTCAGACTGACTGACCTTCATTTCTTAAAGTAATGGTGGCCACTCGTTTTTCTTTACTTAGCTGCTTTTTTCTTGCCATAACACAAATTCTAACAGTCTATTCAGTAGGACTATCAGCTCTGTATCCACCAGACTTCTGCACAACACAACTGATGGTCCCAACCCCATTTATAAGGCCAGAAATCCCACTTATTAAACCTGACAGGGCACACCGTGAAGTGAAAACCATTCCCGGTGACTACCTCTGAAGCTCATCAAGAGAATGCCAAGAGTGTGCAAAGCAGTAATCAAAGCAAAAGGTGGCTACTTTGAAGAACCTAGAATATAAGACATATTTTCAGTTGTTTCACACTTTTTTGTTAAGTATATAATTCCACATGTGTTAATTCATAGTTTTGATGCCTTCAGTGTGAATGTACAATTTTCATAGTCATGAAAATACAGAAAAATCTTTAAATGAGAAGGTGTGTCCAAACTTTTGGTCTGTACTGTGTATATATATATATATATATATATATATATATATATATACTGCTCAAAAAAATAAAGGGAACACTCAAATAACACATCCTAGATCTGAATGAATGAAATATTCTCATTGAATACTTTGTTCTGTACAAAGATGTACGTGCTGTCAACAAAATCACATAAAAATCATCAATGGAAATCAAATTTATTAACCAATGGAGGCCTGGATTTGGAGTCACCCACAAAATTAAAGTGGAATGTAATGTCCTTAAAACAAGTCAAAATGATGCTCAGTAGGGTGTGTGGCCTCCATGTGCCTGTATGACCTCTCTGTGCCTGTATGACCTCCCTACAATGCCTGGGCATGCTCCTGATGAGGCGGCGGATGGTCTCCTGAGAGATCTCTTTCCAGACCTGGACTAAAGCATCCGCCAACTCCTGGACAGTCTGTGGTGCAATGTGACGTTGGTGGATGGAGCAAGACATGATGTCCCAGATGTGCTCAGTTGGATTCAGGTCTGGGGAACGGGCGGGCCAGTCCATAGCTTCAATGCCCTCATCTTGAAGGAACTGCTGACACACTCCAGCCACATGAGGTCTGGCATTGGCCGGCATTAGGAGGAACCCAGGGCCAACCGCACCAGCATATAGTCTCACAAGGGGTCTGAGGATCTCATCTCGGTACCTAATGGCAGTCAGGCTACCTCTGCGAGCACATGGAGGGCTGTGTTGCCCTCCAAAGAAATGCCACCCCACACCATTACTGACCCACTGCCAAACCAGTCATGCTGAAGGATGATGCAGGCAGCAGATCGCTCTCCACGGCAAATCCAGACTCTGTCACGTCTGTCACATGTGCTCAGTATGAACCTGCTTTCATCTATGAAGATCACAGGGGGCCAGTGGCGAATTTGCCAATCCTGGTGTTCTGTGGCAAATGCCAAGCGTCCTGCACGGTGATGGGCTGTGAGCACAACCCCCATCTCTGGACGTCGGGCACTCAGACCATCCTCATGGAGTCGGTTTCTAACCGTTTGTGCAGACACATGCACATTTGTGGCCTGCTGGAGGTCATTTTGCAGGGCTCTGGCAGTGCTCCTCCTGTTCCTCCTTGCACAAAGGCTGAGGTAGCGGTCCTTCTGCTGGGTTGTTGCCCTCCTACAGCCCCCTTCACGTCTCCTGGTGTACTGGCCTGTCTCCTGGTAGCGCCTCCAGCCTCTAGACACTATGCTGACAGACACAGCAAACCTTCTTGCCACAGCTCGCATTGATGTGCCATCCTGGATGAGCTGCACTACTTGAGACACTTGTGTGGGTTGTAGAGTCCGTCTCATGCTACCACGAGTGTGAAAGCCCAACGAACATTCGAAAGTGACCAAAAAATCAGCCAGAAAGCATTGGTACTGAGATGTGGTCTGTGGTCCCCACCTGCAGAACCACTCCTTTATTGAGTGTGTCTTGATAATTGCCAATAATTTCCAACTGTTGTCTATTCCATTTGCACAACAGCATGTGAAATTGATTGTCAATCAGTGTTGCTTCCTAAGTGGACGGTCTGATTCACAGAAGTTTGATTTACTTGGAGTTATATTCTGTTGTTTAAGTGTTCCCTTTATTTTTTTGAGCAGTGTATTTATATATGTCTATCTATCTATCTATCTATCTATCTATCTATCTATCTATCTATCTATCTATCTATCTATCTAATCTATATAAATAGATAGATATAGGTAGATACAGATATATATATATATATATATATATATATATATATATATATGTACACTCAAACTTGCTTTTCAATGGGCAGTTTCCCCTGTCTTGATTGCATAATGGTATAGCTCATTTCATTAATATGGTCTGCTCTGAAGCTCCGCCCTGCTATTCAGCACCACCTCCAATGAGTAAGGTCAGATAACACTAGTGGGAGGAGTCATCACGCAGCAGAAAAATCATGTGACAAGACAACAGTCAAACATTAAGACACATTTTTAGGCTGTACCACTATCAAGTGCAGAGATGGGGGGTGCAGCAATTATTATTTAAAAAAGAAAAATAAGGCCAAAAATAAGAGAATCACGTTTAGAAACAAACGAAAAACAAAAAAAAAACACAAAAACAAATAAATTCTCGGGCTATTTTAGATTTTGGTGGTGCTGATGAATTATAGGCTTCTGATTTTTTGTTTTTTTTTGTTTCGTGTTTCCATACAAATCAAGTCGGGCTGTTACGCGGTACTGTAATTACCTTTTCTGGATAAATATTGAACAGTAAATTTATATATTTCCTCGGAAACAGCCGGCGAGAAGCTGAAACTGCTATTAAATTCTTTCAATTGCTCGGAACATGTGTCTAGCGAGCACAATGAGTATTGTGTACCTGTGACTGCAGTTTAGGAACGCAATGAATGTCAGACAGATTAATAGGATTAATGGGTTGAAGAAAGTGATTGGTTTCATGAAAGACACGCTCCGGCGGCTCCAGCTTGGAGCTACGCTCTGCATTAAATATTAGGAAGTTGCTCTAGTAGCAATTCCTTGTTATACGTCCCATGATTGCAGTAAAGGGTTAAACTGTCACTGAATGGAATCAGGGAATATGTGCCATCAGTGTCAGGCAGCTGCTGCAAAAGCAAAGCAATTATGTAGGGCAAGTGGTGACTCTGTATAAATGTATCAATGATCTGTCTGATGATGGGTTCTTTTAAGGGATCCCGAACGGACATTGGACTGTGGCAGATTCCCTATAGGTCCAATGTATAAATGCCACCATATGGTGTCTATGTAAAGCTCTGTATTCTCTCCTCGAAGCAATGACATTTTGTTTTATATTTTCAAGGAATTCATAAAAAATCAATGTCCTTATGTACAAAAATGTGTTGTTGTATTACAGATCTGTATCACAAAAATCTGTACTTGGGTTTGAACATGAGGCTTAATGATGTGGCGTCCACTACTTCTTGTGAAAATAAGGTTTTTACTGTGAGCATAGAGACGAATTCTCCACCTTAGGAACAGTGACACATTATGGAGGGTTCTCTAATGTAAAATCATTAACGCATAAAAGATGGTTCTCTACTGTAAGAGCAGTGAAGCCTTGATAGGGGTTCACTACTGTGAAAGCAATAAAGCATAGAAGAGGCTCCTCTACTGTAATAGCAGTGAAGCATAGAGGAGCGTTTTCTATTGTAAAATTACTAAAGGCTAGAGGAGGGTTTTCTATTGTAAAAGCAGTAAGCATAGAGGAGGGTTTTCTATTGTAAAAGCAGTAAGCATAGAGGAGCGTTTTCTATTGTAAAATTACTAAAGGCTAGAGGAGGGTTTTCTATTGTAAAAGCAGTAAGCATAGAGGAGGGTTTTCTATTGTAAAAGCAGTAAGCATAGAGGAGGGATTTCTATTAAAAAAGCAGTAAAGCATAAAGGAGGGTTTTCTATTGTAAAAGCAGTAAAGCATAAAGGAGGGATTTCTATTGTAAAAGCAGTAAAGCATAAAGGAGGGATTTCTATTATAAAAGCAGTAAAGCATAAAGGAGGGCTTTCTATTGTAAAAGCAGTAAAGCATAACTGAGGGATTTCTATTATAAAAGCAGTAAAGCATAAAGGAGGGCTTTCTATTGTAAAAGCAGTAAAGCATAACTGAGGGATTTCTATTATAAAAGCAGTAAAGCATAAAGGAGGGTTTTCTATTGTAAAAGCAGTAAAGCATAAAGGAGGGATTTCTATTGTAACAGCAGTAAAGCATAAAGGAGGGATTTCTATTGTAAAAGCAGTAAAGCATAAAGGAGGGATTTCTATTATAAAAGCAGTAAAGCATAGAGGAGGGATTTCTATTACAAAAGCAGTAAAGCATAGAGGAGGGTTTTCTATTGTAAAAGCAGTAAAACATAAAGGAGGGATTTCTATTATAAAAGCAGTAAAGCATAGAGGAGGGTTTTCTATTGTAAAATCAGTAAAGCATAGAGGAGGGTTTTCTATTGTAAAAGCAGTAAAGTATAGATGAAGGTTCTCTATTGTAAGAGCGACAGAGGATAGAGGAGGGTTCTCTACTCTAAGAGCACTAAAGCATAGAGGATGGTTATGTATCGTAAGAGCAGTAAAGCTACGTGCTCAAAGACTATATAGGCATTGTATTATGGATCTGCATAATAAAAATCAATATTTGGTTTTTGGTTAATAAGAGGGCATTCACTACATCTTGAGCAAAAAATGTTTTTACCGTCAGCGTAGATCAGAATTCTCTACTGGATCATCTGGGACTATGACATTAATCACCTATATGTATGACCAGATCATTGGAGGGGTCTGAAAACTGAAACTGGATTTTAATCAGATACCTGTAGTCGAGGAAGAAGTTCACAATTAATGGCTCTAGATCAGCACGAACCAGGGGTCCGTCACAGAAGGGACCTAACAATGACGTGGGATTCACTGCAGAAAATGATGGGGGAATATGGCAGTATTACGAGTCTGAAATTATCAGAATAATTATTGTGCTTGATGCTGGGGGCCATTTCACATTTTTCTCAAAATTATATACTGCCATATAGTGTCCACATATATGCAGTATCCAAATAACATGTCCTTTAAGGACACACAAAATGCGGCCATATAGTTCCCATGTATTACAGCACAATTCCTAAACGTTACCACCATGTACTGCTGAATATTACCGGGTTGTTTAGTTTGCTCCTGAGCCTGAGGAAGTTGCCCTAAACCCTAGACAATTGGGTAAATTTACCAAAATTGTAATTTCGTACACTGATCTACAGGCAGAATGAGCTGCTGGAAGATGAGTCAGATTATTAGGAGGCGTTGATCTATGTTGCATCTTTTTTGCCTGTCTGTGCGCCAGAAAGTCAAATCTTTGCCGGCCACTGGGGATAAATTTTTGAGCTATGATTTCTGCCAATTTTTTTAGCATAAATTTTGGGATATTTCTCTGGCTTTAAGGGTCCAGACCTTTTAGCTAAGCCCTACCTAGATTTTATGAAAATGTTGAGAGCAGTGAAAAAGTTGCAGAAAGTTGCAAATTCTTGCCAAAATTTGAAATTTTTTTCCATTCGAAAACTTGCACAATTTTCTGCCTACTGGACACTTTTTCCTATCGAGTCCAAGAGAATAGCTGCCATCGCCATAAGTCATAGCAAAATTCGTGTAAGCAATGAATGAGAAGGACTATTCAGGTGAAGGATTTGGCACTTTTTTGGGGGGTATAAAGGACCGTGGCCGATTTCTGCTTTGGTTGCTACTTTTAGCAGCACCACTGTAATAAAAGTAGGAGGGCACAATCTTTACGGAGCCACCGGTGGAAATTTGTGCTCGTTTTCTAATCGGAAAAAATTGCAAATTTTGGCAAGAATTTTTAACTTTTGCAACTTTCCAACGCTCTTGACATTTTACCCTAAAGCAGACAAGGCTTAAGTGAAGGGCCGGGGCTTCTACAGCCAAAGAAACGTCCACAAATTTCTGCCAAAAAGTAGCATCAATTTTTGGACATGCAAAAACAAGATGCAAGATACATCGACACCTCCTAATAATCTGATACATCGTCCACCAGCACGTTCTGTACCTGGGCCCCAACGATTTCTAATTACACCCCTGAAGTAGAAGACGATACATTCTCAAGTCTCCATTCCATCAAAACTAAACAAACTCCTCCGCAGGAGGCCAAGAATTCCCATTTCTTCCAAGCTGAAGTTCACAGGTACCAAACGGTAATGGAAAAATACCTAGGAGACTTAATGGAAGCCACTTGCGTGGACAGAGGGACGTAACCTTTTATACGAGTTTAAGGTTTCCATAATTTTAAAAAAATTTACGAATTCTGAAGAAATTAGTTCTCAGATCACTAGATGTCATCTTCATGTAACGCTACCGTCAACGGTATCACTGCCATATGTACGAAATGTGATCCGCGGCCGTACAATATTCTCATTACCTCTCCTATACTTTCATAGTTCTGACACATGGTCCGTATTAATGGGGACTGGTTTAAAAAAAAAAAATATATGATACAAACCCAACTTTATTATTTTCACACATATTTTGGCTGGAGTCCAGCATGGAGACCGAGAACTTGGGTGTCACAAAAAATAAATAAAGTAGAATTTTTTTAAGAAGGAAAGGTTGGAAAAGTCTAGTGGCAGCGCTCACCTTAGTGGTCCACAGCTTGACCGTCCAGTCAAAGGATGATGTCAGGAACAGATGGGAGAAGTCGATGGCTCCCACGGCGCTGTGGCAGTTGAGTCCTGTGATTGGGCCCTGGTGGCCTTCAAACACTTCGCTGATGCCGGCTTTGCTGCACACACATATTGCAAAGTTCAATTACTAACTGCACAACATCTGCCATCTATTAAGTGGATGCAAAAGTATAGTAGAATAATTTCAAAGGATTCCTGTAAAATGTGAAATACGGTCTTAAAGGGATTTTCCAGGCTTCAATATCAGATCAGTGGGGCCACGCCACCCGGTGCCCATCATCAAGCTGATTTCCAGCTCTTGTGTTAGCTGGAAGTAGCACCATACACTGCGCAGTGGCCATTACTGGTACTGCAGCTCAGATAACATTCACTTCAATAGAAGCTGAGCTGCAGCACCCAGGAACAGCCACTAGAAAGCACATGAAGAATCGCAGTTCCTGCGTCGTTTGCTGTTTTTATTTTGGCTTGTAACCATGCATATTAAAATTAAGTTTCCTGAAGGAAGCAAATTGTCTCTCAAGTGGCACAAGAGTTTTGCAACACAGCTAAGGATTTAAGCCACAGAAATATTCTTAAAAAACAACTAATTACAATAAGTGGCACTACAGACACAGCTTTTCTTTTTTTCTGAGTTTGGAGCTAATTTGGATATTTTTTCCAAAGAGCAGAGTGGAAAGTATAAAGCATAGAAGAGGGTTCTCTACTGTAAGAGCAGAGAAATATAAAGGGAAGTTCTCTACTGTAAGAGCAGTAAAGCTTAAATGAGAGTTATTTACTGTAAAATCTTTAAAACATAGAGGAGAGTTCTCTACAGTAAGAGAAGTGAAATATACGGAGGGTGCTCTACTGTAAGAACAGTGAAGCATAGAGGAGGGTTCTCTACCATAAGAGCAGTGAATCATAGAGGAGGGTTATCTACTGTAAGAGAAGTGAAATATACGGAGGGTGCTCTACTGTAAGAACAGTGAAGCATAGAGGAGGGTTCTCTACCATAAGAGCAGTGAATCATAGAGGAGGGTTATCTACTGTAAGAGAAGTGAAATATACGGAGGGTGCTCTACTGTAAGAACAGTGAATCATAGAAGGGTTCTTTACTGTTAAATCAGTAAAACAGAAAATGGTTCTCTACTGTAAAAGCAGTGAAATATATAGGAGGGTTCTCTACTGTAAGAACAGTGAAGCATAGAGGAGTGTTCTCTACCATAAGAGCAGTGAATCATAGAGGAGAGCTCTCTACTGTATAATCAGTAAAGTATAGAGGAGGGTTCTCTACTATAAGAGCAGTGAAGCATAGATGAGGGTTATCTACTGTAAGAGCAGTGAATCATAGAAGGTTATCTACTGTAAGAGCAGTGAATCATAGAGGAGGGTTATCTACTGTAAAAGCAGTGAATCATAGAGGAGGGTTCTCTACTATAAGAGCAGTGAATCATAGAGGAGGGTTATCTACTGTAAGAGCAGTGAATCATAGAAGGTTATCTACTGTAAGAGCAGTGAATCATAGAGGAGGGTTATCTACTGTAAGACCAGTGAATCATAGAAGGTTATCTACTGTAAGAGCAGTGAATCATAGAGGAGGGTTCTCTACTATAAGAGCAGTGAATCATAGAGGAGGGTTATCTACTGTAAGAGCAGTGAATCATAGAAGGTTATCTACTGTAAGAGCAGTGAATCATAGAGGAGGGTTCTCTACTATAAGAGCAGTGAATCATAGAGGAGGGTTATCTACTGTAAGAGCAGTGAATCATAGAAGGTTATCTACTGTAAGAGCAGTGAATCATAGAGGAGGGTTATCTACTGTAAGACCAGTGAATCATAGAAGGTTATCTACTGTAAAAGCAGTGAATCATAGAGGAGGGTTATCTACTGTAAGAACAGTGACTCATAGAGGAGGGTTATCTACTGTAAGAGCAGTGAATCATAGAGGAGCGTTATCTACTGTAAGAGCAGTGAATCATAGAAGGTTATCTACTGTAAGAGCAGTGAATCATAGACGGAGGTATCTACTGTAAGAACAGTGAATCATAAAGGAGGGTTATCTACTGTAAGAACAGTGAATCATAAAGGAGGGTTATCTACTGTAAGAGCAGTGAATCATAGACGGAGGTATCTACTGTAAGAACAGTGAATCATAAAGGAGGGTTATCTACTGTAAGAGCAGTGAATCATAAACGGAGGTATCTACTGTAAGAACAGTGAATCATAAAGGAGGGTTATCTACTGTAAGAATAGTGAATCATAAAGGAGGGTTCTCTACTGTAAGAGCAGTGAATCACAGACGGAGGTATCTACTGTAAGAACAGTGAATCATAAAGGAGGGTTATCTACTGTAAGAGCAGTGAATCATAGACGGAGGGTGCTCTACTGTAAGAACAGTGAATCATAAAGGAGGGCTATCTACTGTAAGAGCAGTGAATCATAGACGGAGGTTATCTACTGTAAGAACAGTGAATCATAAAGGAGGGTTATCTACTGTAAGAGCAGTGAATCATAGAAGAGTGTTATCTACTGTGAGAGCAGTGAATCATAGAGGAGAGCTCTCTACTGTATAATCAGTAAAGTATAGAGGAGGGATCTCTACTATAAGAGCAGTGAAGCAAAGAGCAGATAAAAATGTACAACAGGGACAAAAAAGTCCACATAAATGTACTGCTGTAGTGTGTTTCATATTTGCCTATTAACTTCATCTGCTCATAATTTTGTTTTGCTGCAAAACATTCTTTTTTATTTTGTTATCCATTTTTTGTATTTTAATTACTGTAATAAAAATATATTAGGCCAAAAATATTTTGGTTCTCAACTGCTCCACTGGAACAAACACAATACACAGACAATTCCCATTTTCTTTAGTTCAATTTTTAGCTTTGCTGTATAGAAACAGACAGAGTTAGCAGAGTCATCTCATTATTATGAGAATTCGGGCAAGGTATTAACAGTTGTATAAGGCAGATCTGTAGCAATATGCTATACTGTACACACAGAAAAGGGTCTGTATGCAGCTTTCCCGACACATCCTTGTCTGTAGGGTAAGGACCTGTATCTCTGTTAAAGCATATGACATATTTATTCATGCACTGATAGAAAAGGCAACGCGTGACTCTTACCTTCCATGACGGCATGCAGCGTAAACGGTCCCCTCCTCGCTCCCCACCACAAAATTGTTAACGTCTCCTGTAGGGAACGCCATCCCGGTAACTGCTACTGACTTGGACTTGTTGTAGACCAGTTCCATACTTTCCTGCAACAAAATCAACGAAATTAGAAAACAGATTTTCAATTCTAAAAAAAAAAAAAAAAGTATTATAATAATTGTACCCAAAATCAGAAAAGTTTCCAGATATTCCATAAATGGCCCATGGGGTACCATTTCCCTACCTCTTTTATAAATCGTACACTTTCATGGCAAACCTACAACTCTTACATGCTCTGACTGTCGCTTGCTGGGAGATATAGTTCTGTGACATTCGGAGAGCCAAAGCTGGGGAACGTTTCCTACAGGGTATGCAGGAGCAGATGCAGTCCAGACTCAACATGCGCAACTGTGTCGACATTTTTTGGTTCGATTAAATAATTTCTGAAATTCCATAAGTAAAATTCCTTCCAATATTTAGGATGTACAGAAAATCTTGTGTATGCTAAATGAAGTAATAAACTCAAATTAAAAGTTGGGCAAGAATCACTAATAAGAGGTATCAAGAATAGAAAGCAACTCTAGAAGAGCAAGATCAGTCTTCAGGATTTCTGGAAAGTATGAAAGAGATTAAAACAACTCTTGTAGCACTGGAGTAGTCTTCAATATGTCTACAAAGTATAAAGGAGAATTAAAAAATACTTTTAAGGAACAGGATAAATCTTCAGAATGTCTATAACGTATCATGAAAATTAAAAAAAAGTCCTCATTTAGAACTTGAGCTGTTAATGGGATTTCTAGAAAGTATCAAGAAGATAATTCTGAAAAGCAGAAGAAGGCTTCTACAAAGTATCGAGGAGAAATAATAACTCTCGAAGGACTGAAAAAGTCTTCAGGATTTCTAAAAAGTATATAAAAGATAAAATAACTCTTGATGAGACAGGACAAGTTCTCAGAATTTTTGAAAAGCTTCCAGACAAAGAAGAGCTGGAAAAGTCATTATGGTTTTTAGAATGAATCAAGGAGGAAAAATAACTCTTGAAGAACTGAAGAAAGTCTTAAAAATTTCTATTAAGCATCGAGAAGGAATGAAAAAAATAAAAAATTTTTTTTTGAAAAGTTCAAAATGGCTTCAGCCTTTCTTTAAAGTGGCAAGAAGGTATGAGAAAAGATGAGCCATCTCTTGGGGGGTTGGATAAATCTTCAGAATTTCTACAAAGTATGAAGAAAATATCAAAAAAGGTAAAAAAAAAAACTCTCGAAGAGCTGGAGGATTTGCAGGCAATATCACAAAAATAAATTAACTATTGAAAAGTTAGAGAAGTCTTCAGTATTTCTAGAGTATCAAGAAAATAAAGTGACCTATGAAGAGCTGGAATAGACTTCCAAATTTCTACAATGATTTAAGTAAGTATTAAAAATAACTCATGAGGATTGGATAAATATTTAAAAATACTAGATAGTATCAAGAAAATAAAGTAACGTTTCTAGAGCTGGAAGTGTTCAGAATTTCTAGAAAGTAAACTGTGACAAAATAGAAGAATTTTCAACATTCCAGTCACCATTATATGACGTGATCTAGAACTGAATAAGTCTTCAAAATGACTAAGAAGTTGCAATAAAAAAATGAAAACATATGAAATAACTTTAAAAGAACATGAAAAGTCTTTAACATTTCTAGGAAGCATCAAAAAAGTACGACATTCTTGAGAATCTGGAGAAGCCTTCATAATTTAAAGAAAATATCAATAAGATAAGAAAAAAAACCCTGAAAGAGGTCAAGAAGTATTCAAGTTTCTAGGATGTATCAATAAGATAACGTACCACCTGAAGAGCTGAAGAAATCTTTAATTTCAAGAAAGTATCAAAAATATAAAGTACCGTAACTCTGAAAGAGCTGAAGAAGTTTTCAGTTTCTAGAAAGTATCAAAAAAGTAAAGTAACTCTTGAAAAGCTGGAAAAGTCTTCAGAAAGTAATGAGTAGTCAAGCAAGAAGGATTTGTGACATGTTCTCAACTGTATAACCACCATTACATGAAATGATCCTAGAGGTCCTGATTTATGAAATTATTAATTTTTCAGCCGTTTTATTGCTTCTGTAAACACTGTTTTGCTGAGGCATTTGCAAGCATAAGTTTTTCCTGTTAGCAGAAAGTTTAACTTTTCTACTTATCCATTTGTTTCAGGCACTCTCAGTCCGTGTCCATTAATGCATTAGGCAGAGTGGTTCTCATGGAGCAAAATAAACACTCACCTGTGGAGCTGAGAGCATATCCAAACTCCAGGAGCATAATTTACCGTCAGTGGAAACAGTAATAAGGTTGTGCGCGTTCTGCGTCCCCACCACATTCACACAGTAGATAGGATGCTGGAAAAGACAGACACAACCCTATGATAGCCATTATCATTCACAGGCGTCCGAACGGTAAGTGAATGGAGGACGACATGCTGCACTGCACAGAAATAAAAGTTGAAAGTTCTATGGAAATTCTATTTATCTTGATATTGGAATCATTTGCTAATGATGGTGTATACAGATAATTGGTAAATGCAGGGAGTTATTGGTGTATACTGACGCCTCTGCAACACTGTAAGACAAAAACTGTCTAAAAATCATGACAAAAGCTGCACCATTGGGACCACCAAAGATCCAAGGAATGACGCTCTGAAGTATCTTCATTTATTATAAATGGAGATGGTGCGCGTGAGTGGCCATTGCTTTGTTGAAATAGAGAACTTTAGAGCCCCATTCTTGAAATCAATGGAGGGTCCCACTGTAGGGACACCTAGTGATTAGCGAATTATCTGTTACACACCTGTCCCAGGTCTGGACTCTGCTTCCTACACCCCGATCCGCTAAACTTTCATGTGCTCCACATTGGGCTTTGCAAGTAGCCCAGCATGCTCCCATTTCTTGAGCTTCCTAGGCCAATGTAAGGCCTACCAAGACCCAAGCCTTTGTCTTGGTATTAAGACTTTTAGTTTGTCTGTGCACAGCTCACTGCCTGCGGCTTCCAGTCCCTCAGAGTTAACTGTCTGCTGTCTTCAGCCTAACTCTTTCAGTACCTCAGTTATGTGTCTGCGTTTACAGGGTGTCTCCTCTCTGCCTGTGGCTTACAGTACCTCTGCTACTTATTTTCGGTCCTCCAGGACCTCTGCTACATGTTCAGCTGCTGTTTCCAGGACATCTCCTGTCCACCTGTGGCTTCCATGACCTCTGCTGGCTGTCTGCGGTCTCCCAAACATCTTTGGTTTGTCTGTAGCTTCCAGAACTTCTGCTACATGTCCACCTGCAGTTTCCAGGATGTCTTCTGTCCGCCTGAGGCTCCCAGGTCCTCTGATACCTATCTGCGGTCCCCTGGACATCTTTGGTTTGTCTGCAGCTCCTAGTACCTCTGCTACTTGTTCATGGTCTTCCAGGAACTCTGCTTTGTGTCCGCCTACAGTTTCCAGGATGTCTCCTGTCCAGCTGCGGCTTCCAGGACCTCTACCACCTGTCTGCAGTCTGCCGGATGTCTCTGGTCTGCCTGCAGCTTCCAGTACCTCTGCTACTTGTTCTCGGTCTTCCTGAATCTCTGATCCATGTTCCATTACTGTGTCTGGTCTCCAAAACACCTTTAGTCTGCCTGCAGCTTCCAGTATCTCTGCTACGTGTCTGCCTGTGGCTTCATGGACCTCTGCTACCTGTCTGTTGTGTCCTGGATGTCTTCAGTCTGCCTGCAAATTCTAGTACCTTTGCTACTTGTTCCTGGTCTTACAGAAACTCTGCTATATGTCCGCATGTGGTTTCCAGGACGTTTCTTGTCTGCCTGTGGCTTACAGGACATCTGCAACCTGTCTGCAGTCTCCCAAAAGTCTCTGGTGTGCCTGAAGCTTCCAGTAACTCTGGTACTTGTTCCCAGTTTTCAAGAGCTTCTGCTGCGTAGCCACGTGCAGTTTCCAGGATCTCTCCTGTCTGCCTGAACTCTGCTACCTATATGTGGTCTCCCTGAGGTATCTTGTCTGCCTGCAGCTTCCAGTACCACTGCTACCTATCTGCGTTTCCTTTGTGCCTCAACTGCCTGCTGCTCCCGTGTGCCCACCCGGACCTGGGGCTTTGAGGATCCACCTCATCTAGTGATCCCATGAATTATTATCTATTGTAATATAATTAATCTAGTGCATAACAAAATTCTAATACACCTGTATCCTTGAGACCAGCAAGATAATGAAATATGCAATATACAAGACTACTAAAATTAGGAATAAGAAAAACATATTCCCAAATATATATTTAAAGGGGCATTCCGGTCTACACACATTATCTCCTATCTACTAGTGCCAGGAGTGTGGGGCAGAAGCTGCAAGACCGCAACCAGGAGAAGTTGTATAAAGGGTAGATCGTGCATACGCCCTGCATTCAATGTCAATGGCACTAAGTGCTGTGATTGCTGGAGGTCTCAGCATGCATGAAGCTCATCCAGTGGATAAGTGATAATTTATATAGCAGGGTGATGTATAATGCAGCGATGGTGTGATATGCATATGATAAATATCAAAATGGAATGTTTGGAAAATCTAAGGCGCTCACCGTGTGCGCTGCAGCAGAAAGCGGCGTCCTCTGAACTGGAGTCCTCCTGTGGCTGCGGTTATCCCATAGTACTATCTGTCCAGAGTATGTCCCACCAATCACCAGATTTGGATGAAAACGAGCAAAGCAGACTGACATTACCGAGGACTGCAAAACAAAAAGGAAAAGGCTGAAAAGGTTGTCCCATAAACAATATATGTCATATAGAAGATACCTGTATCATCCTTAGGGGTATTACCACTGAGATTCCCAGTAATCCAGAACACAACTGTCTCAAAGTTCTCTGCATGAAATGTTACTGAGCATGTGCGACCTCTGCTTCATTAACTGTCTATATGATTGGTGGCTGCTAATGTTGAGCGATACGATACTGCAAATATCGGGTATCGGCCGATATTAGCTGTATCGGGCTTTCGATTCCGAGTACCGATATTTTCGTCATATCGGATACCGGAATCGGATTTGTCACTGTCACTGTCAGTGTCCATCGGTCGGGTCTGTCAGTGTCCGTCGGTCGGGTCTGTCAGGAGTCAGTGGCACTTACCTGGCAGAAGATCTCCGGCGGTCACGGGCTGGACTGCTTGATGGCCGCCATCATCTTTCCCCGGTGGTCACATGCAGTTTCTCGCGATAACTGCAGTGACTGCTGGGTAATCCCGGCCGTAAAGCAGTCAGTCCGATGACGTCACCGCCGGGGAAGCAGGTAATCAGCTGTGCTGCGTCGCGATGACAGGCTCTGACTGTCATTGCGATGTAGCAGAGCTGGATCGTCGTGGGACAGTCGTTACTATGGACTGCGTCGGACAGGTGGTATACTGTTGGTTTGTTTTTTTTCTTTTTTTACAGGAGATCGATGGCGTCGCAGGAATGAGAGAGTAATAAAATTAATGAAAACTGTGTTGTCTCTTTTATTTCATTAAAAGACTTTTTTCTTGCTTTGTCTTTTTTTTATACATTTAATAACTTTGGGATTAATAATGGATCGGTGTCTTATTGACGCCTCTCCATTATTAACCGGGCTTATTGTCACCGTGCAATCAACGGTGACATTAACCCCTTATTACCCCACTTGCCACCGCTACAGGGCAGTGGGAAGAGCCGGGTAAAGTGCCACAATTGGCACATCTTTTGATGCGCCAAATGTGGGGCTGCTGTAGCCTGGTATTATCAGGCTGTTGAGGGCCAAAATCCATGGGCCTTGACAGTCTTTTAATACCAGGCCGCAGCAGTCTGCATTTTACTTGGCTGGTTAACAAAAATAGGGGGACCCCTACGCCGTTTTTTTTTCGAGGGGATCCCTATTTTTGTTAACCAGCCAAGCTAAGCAGACTGCTGTGGCCTGGTATTATCAGGCTTGCAAGGTCCATGGATATTGGATCCTTACCAGCCTGAAAAACCAGGCCTCAGCGGTCTGCTTCATCTGGCTGGTTAACAAAAATAGGGGGGACCCCACGCCAATTTTTTTCGAGGGGATCCCCTATTTTTGTTAATCAGCCAAGATATGCAGACTGCTGTGGCCTGGTATTATCAGGCTGGCAAGGTCCATGGATCTTGGCTCCTTAACAGCCTGAAAATCCAGGCCTCAGCGGTCTGCTTCATCTGGCTGGTTAACAAAAATAGGGGGGACCCCACGCCATTTTTTTTTTCGAAGGGAACCCCTATTTTTGTTAATCAGTTCCCTCTGACGTCACTGATTGTGTCCCTGGCTGACCTGAAGTGAAAGTGGAAAGCAATCAATTAAGCTTTCCACTTCCTCTCCTGTCAGCCAGGAGAGGAGCTCATTCATTTGGGGGTTTACTGTGAGGCTGCAGCATTAGCTGCGGTCCCTGCAGTAAACATTAACCCTTTCTGAAGGATTACACCGTGGGACCTGACTGTGCATGGGATAGGTAAGAATAATTTTGCTTTATTATTTTATTTTTATTACAGGAAATGGTTTTAGCAGGTAAATAAAATATGGTCAAAAACTGTGTGATTATTTCATTAAACTTCTTTTTTATTAAAGTGTGTGTGTTTGATTTTTCTTTCATACAATAGGATTAATAATTGATAGTTGTCTGATTGACAGCTCTCAATTATTAACCTGGCTTAAAGTGACCTTTCAATTGCAAGGTCATTTTAACCCCTTATTAACCCATTCGCCACCGCTACAGGGCAATGGGAATAGACGGGCAAAGTGCCAGAAAGGGCAAATCTAATTAGAGATTTGCCCTTTCTGGGGTGTCTGGGGGCAGATGTTAGTAGCCAGGGGGGGGCAAAAATAATGGTCCCTCTCTGGGCTATTATTATCTGCCCCCACTCACTGGCTTTGTCTGTCTGGTTGCGAAAATAGGGCGGGAGCCCACGCATTTTTTTTCAGCAATTTTACACCTCATATATATATATATATACATGTCATTGAGTTTGTGACACATATATATATATATTTATAGTTCATACACTTCTACATAGTATAATAGCCGCTAATTCAATTGACGGCTTTTGTGAAAATGCAGAACCCGACATGAAATGACACTTGGTGTACATAGGGTTAACCATGTCTTTTCATGTCCTTTGCTATCTAATTTGCACAAACAATTACATCAGTCTATGTGTGCAAAATTTCACACCTGTAGGGGTTAATTAGAGGGGTAAATTTGTAGCAAAAAAGTCCGTTTTTTTACAACTAATTTACACCTTTAATTAACCCCTACAGGTGTGAAATTTTGCACACATAGACTGATGTAATTGTTTGTGCAAATCAGATTGCAAACGACATGAAAAGACATGGTTAACCCTATGTACACCAAGTGTCATTTCATGTCGGGTGCTTCTGTCTTTTCACAGAAGCCGGCTTTACCCGGCAATTGAATCAGAGGATATTTTACTATGTAGAAGTGTATAAACTATACATATATGTATATATATGTCACAATGACATGTATAATATATATATATATATATATATGTATTCTATGTGTGTATATTTAGTGTTTACAAGGAAATAAAGGTTTTTTTTTAGTTGCAATATTTTGTTCCCATAGACTTACATGGGACTTCCGGTATCGGAATCGGATATCGACGATATTTTAGTGATATCGGTGATACCATTCCGATCCGATATTTTTAGATATCAAGCAGTATCGCTCAACACTAGTGGCTGCACATGCTCAGTACTGCTCTATTCACACAATGGACTTACAATAGGATCAGTGATGATTCTCAGCATTCAGACTCCCAGCATTCATACATTCATCATCTACAGTCATGGCCGAAAGTCTTGGAACCCTTAAAATTATTCCAGAAAATGAAGTATTTTAACCAGAAAATTATTGCAATTACACATGTTTTGTTATACACATGTTTATTTCCTTATGTGTATTGGAACAACAGAAAGAAAGAACACAGGAATAAAAAAAAGGCAAATTGGACATAATTATGGGACAACTGCTTTAAGGTTCAGTTTTGGATAGATAGAGATATTGGCAAAGTTACTGTAAACTTGGAGGCAATAAGACTAAAGCTCTAGGTTAGAAGGAATTGTCAAGTCAGAGCTCCCTATATAAACTAAACTTACATTAAAAGAGTAGAAGAGGCGAGGAGGTAACAAACCCAAAAATAAGGAAGTCATTTGCATAAAACTATGAGCCCCTGGCCAAGATGAAGTGATTTGTCAGGGGATGTTTAGACGTTTAGGTCTCATCCATTGGTCCTCTATAAAAGAAGTTCTAAAAATATTTCACATAAGTGCTTATTTGGAGAATTTTTGCAGCCACCGACCATTTTTCGCTTTTATCTTGTGTTAATTAGAGAGCCCCGGCAGCCATATACTGTAGATCGAGGACACTAGAAGTCCCCAGTTTCCATTGCTCATACATCTCTTATGTGGAGTAACTGAGCCGGATCAGCGACCTCTACTGCTCTACCTGTCAGTGTTTCAACAGTTGGACTCCCACCAACTACACTGCTAATAGCAGAATCTGTGACTACATCATTGATAGGGAAAGGCAGCACTATCTGTGCCTACATAACTAATAAGGAGAGGTAGGGAGACAGTGCTATTAGTAACTACATTGAATACAGGAAAGTTTACAATATGTGTCTACATCATTTACAAGGAGGCTGTAATATTGATACCTACATGATTCACAAAGAGAAACAGGAGGGAAGTACTATCTGTATATACATCATTTACAAGAAGGAAATGCCATTTGTGACTACATAATTTACAGGGAGGCAGTACTATCTGTACCTACATCATTTGCCAGAAGGAAATACGATCTGGGACTACATCATTTACAGGGAGAAACAAGGAGGCAGTACTATCTGTACCTGCATCATTCACAGCAGGAAATGCCATTTCTGACTACATCATATCCAAGAAGATACAGGAAGGATAGTATTATCTGAATACACATAATTTACAAGAAGGAAATACTATCTGTGACATGATCATTTACAGGGAGAGACAGGGAGGCAGTACTATCTGTACCTACATTATATACAAGAGTGAAATACTATCTGTACCTTCATTATTTACAGGGAGAGACAAGAAGGCAGTACTATCTGTACTTACATCAGATACAAGAAGGAAATACTATCTGTCACTACATCATTTACAGGGAAAGACAGAGAGGCAGTGCCCAAGACGCTTAGTCACTACTCACGGGCAAGCCGTGAGACAGGGTAGTCAGGAGGTTCGAGGACAGATACCAGGAGGGTTCGAAGTACCGAGGGGTAAGTCAAAGGCGTGGTCAGGAAATAGGTTGGGGTCAAATGCCAGGAGGGTATGTCAAAATCAAACCGTACACCAAATGGATAGTCAGAGGCCAATTCCAGGGTCAGTAACCTTAAGTCAGAGAGTGTCAAAAGCAGAAGGGGGAATCCACAAGAGAAGTCACAAACAATCCAGGGTCCGGCAACAGGGTCGAAGAAAAGAGACACAGAGCTAAGCAACCACATCCAGCTTAGGCAAAGCTACAACTGACAATGACTACTAACAGCTAGCCAGGAAACTACCTTGCAAATGATTAAAAATGGGAGGCACCTGAGGAAACGCCTGCAGACTAAACCAGATAGAGCAGCAGGGCTGTCAATCAAAATGCTGACAGCCCTGCATGCCGCAGGATCAGATTGGATTACTTGACTGTTACTCATACAACCAACAGGTCAGCACACTTCAGATCCCATAGAGCGGCTGAGCTGTCACTCACAGCGTTCCTAAACCACAGTCAGTCTCAACCTACATTATTTACAAAGAGAGACAGGGAGGCAGTACTATCTGTACCTACATTATTTACAGGAAGGGACAGAAACAGTACCATCTGTACCTACATGATTTACAAGAAGGAAATAATATCTGTGACTATATCATTTACAAGGAGAGACAGGGAGGCAGTACTATCTGTACCTACATCATTTGCTGGAACAGATAGGGAGACAGTATTATTATATGTACTTCTATAATTTACAGGGAGACTATACAGCCTGAATCTTTATCATTTATAGGGAGAGACAATATCTATACCAACATCATTTACTAAGTGAAATAGGGAGGCAGTAATATCTGTACCTACATAATTTACAAAGTGAAACAGGGAGGCAGTACTATCTGTACCTACATGATTTACAAGAAGGAAATAATATCTGTACCTACATCATTTGACAAGAAGGAAATATTATCTGTGACTATATCATTTACAAGGAGAGACAGGGAGGCAGTACTATCTGTACCTACATCATGTGATGAAAGATATAGAGAGACAGTATTATTGTATGTACTTATATAATTTACAGAGAGACTATACAACCTAAATCTTCATTATTTATAGGGTGAGACAATATCTATACCTACAACATTGTGAAACAGAAAAGCAGTACTATCTGTACCTACATCATTTACAGAGAGACAGGGAGGCAATACAATCTGTACCTACATCATTTACAGAGAGACAGGGAGGCAGTACTATCTGTACCTACATCATTTGCTGGAACAGATAGGGAGACAGTATCATTATATGTGCTTCTATAATTTACAGGGAGACTATACAGCCTGAATCTTCATCATTTATAGGGAGAGACAATATCTATAACTACATCATTTACTAAGTGAAACAGGGAGGCAGTACTATCTGTACCTACATCATTCACAAAATGAAACAGGGAGGTAGGACTATCTGTACCTACATCATTTACAGGGAGATGCAGGAAGGCAGTACTATATTGTTTAAATGCATAGACAGGGAGGCAGTAGTATCTGTGCTCACAAAGTTAGCAGGAAGGTAACGTTAATAGCATTAATTGTTTTGGGGGGCACCGTTTGGCAGTGTTAGGGCCCAGTGCAGTATGTGAGGTGCTCTAACAGGGGAGATCCCATTTTGCTGTGGAGCCTATCCAGTATTTCACACTCGTACACTTCATGTGATCCTCGGCCTTGTAGTGCAGCCTTCGCTCGCCTCTATGGAGCATCTGTACGATGTAAACGTATCTTTTCCTTGTTCAGCATTTTTCATTCTGCAGACGTTGTTGAAGCCAATTGAGTTGTAAGTTAAGACGTGTTTTAGAAGATCCCCGCTAAGAAGCGTCTAATGCAGAATGAGCACCGTCTGCCTTACATCAGTATGCTATGCACTCAGGCATGGCGGCCCTCATAGAATACAATGAAAACATTTGTAACCCAGCCCGGCCGTCATGTGGTCTTAATAGAGCCGTATCCTCACAGGGACTCCCAGGTCTAATTCCAGCAGACACACGTAAGTCTAATCTACCTTCAATGGTAATATCCTCGCTACCTGGGGCTGCAGGCGGCACAAGCAGCTGTTCCATCCCGCACACTGCAGATCACCAAGTGCACTGGACACATGATGAGCGGAGGGAGTAAAGGGGCTGCACATATCAAAACAGCACCACTACTGTCCTGAACCTCATGAAAATAATTCTTGGACAGATTATTGGGAAAAGCATACTCTGGTTCTGGCCAGTGGTGCCTTAAAGCATTGGTAGCTCTCCATGGGATAATCTGAGACTCACAGCCCTGAGTATTTAAGATGGGCAGAAATTGTGCCAAATAGAGGTTCACACAGCAAGACAGATGAATAGTTATTAATGAAATAAGCTGCAACTAAATAACACTGGTGTGGAGATGTTCATGGGGAAAAGAGGCACCTTGTCCATACATTACATTACTGATCCTGTACTGATCCTGAGTTATACTCCAGAGCTGCACTCACTATTCTGCTGGTGCAGTCACTGTGTACATACATTACATTACTGATCCTGAGTTACATCCTGTATTATACTCCAGAGCTGCACTCACTATTCTGCTGGTGCAGTCACTGTGTATATACATTACATTACTGATCCTGAGTTACATCCTGTGTTATACTCCAGAGCTGCACTCACTGTTCTGGTGCAGTCACTGTGTAGATACATTACATTACTGATCCTGAGTTACATCCTGTATTATACTCCAGAGCTGCACTCACTATTCTGCTGGTGCAGTCACTGTGTACATACATTACATTACTGATCCTGAGTTACATCCTGTATTATACTCCAGAGCTGCACTCACTATTCTGCTGGTGCAGTCACTGTGTACATACATTACATTACTGATTCTGAGTTACATCCTGTATTATACTCCAGAGCTGCACTCACTATTCTGCTGGTACAGTCACTGTGTACATACATTACATTACTGATCCTGAGTTACATCCTGTATTATACTCCAGAGCTGCACTCACTATTCTGCTGGTGCAGTCACTGTGTACATACATTACATTACTGATCCTGAGTTACATCCTGTATTATACTCCAGAGCTGCACTCACTATTCTGCTGGTGCAGTCACTGTGTATATACATTACATTACTGATCCTGAGTTACATCCTGTGTTATACTCCAGAGCTGCACTCACTGTTCTGGTGCAGTCACTGTGTAGATACATTACATTACTGATCCTGAGTTACATCCTGTATTATACTCCAGAGCTGCACTCACTATTCTGCTGGTGCAGTCACTGTGTACATACATTACATTACTGATCCTGAGTTACATCCTGTATTATACTCCAGAGCTGCACTCACTATTCTGCTGGTGCAGTCACTGTGTACATACATTACATTACTGATTCTGAGTTACATCCTGTATTATACTCCAGAGCTGCACTCACTATTCTGCTGGTACAGTCACTGTGTACATACATTACATTACTGATCCTGAGTTACATCCTGTATTATACTCCAGAGCTGCACTCACTATTCTGCTGGTGCAGTCACTGTGTACATACATTACATTACTGATCCTGAGTTACATCCTGTATTATACTCCAGAGCTGCACTCACTATTCTGCTGGTGCAGTCACTGTGTATATACATTACATTACTGATCCTGAGTTACATCCTGTGTTATACTCCAGAGCTGCACTCACTGTTCTGGTGCAGTCACTGTGTAGATACATTACATTACTGATCCTGAGTTACATCCTGTATTATACTCCAGAGCTGCACTCACTATTCTGCTGGTGCAGTCACTGTGTACATACATTACATTACTGATTCTGAGTTACATCCTGTATTATACTCCAGAGCTGCACTCACTATTCTGCTGGTGCAGTCACTGTGTACATACATTACATTACTGATTCTGAGTTACATCCTGTATTACACTCCAGAGCTGCACTCACTATTCTGCTGGTACAGTCACTGTGTACATACATTACATTACTGATTCTGAGTTACATCCTGTATTACACTCCAGAGCTGCACTCACTATTCTGCTGGTGCAGTCACTGTGTACATACATTACATTACTGATTCTGAGTTACATCCTGTATTACACTCCAGAGCTGCACTCACTATTCTGCTGGTGCAGTCACTGTGTACATACATTACATTACTGATTCTGAGTTACATCCTGTATTATACTCCAGAGCTGCACTCACTATTCTGCTGGTGCAGTCACTGTGTACATACATTACATTACTGATTCTGAGTTACATCCTGTATTACACTCCAGAGCTGCACTCACTATTCTGCTGGTACAGTCACTGTGTACATACATTACATTACTGATCCTGAGTTACATCCTGTATTATACTCCAGAGCTGCACTCACTATTCTGCTGGTGCAGTCACTGTGTACATACATTACATTACTGATCCTGAGTTACATCCTGTATTATACCCCAGAGCTGCACTCACTATTCTGCTGGTGCAGTCACTGTGTACATACATTACATTACTGATTCTGAGTTACATCCTGTATTATACCCCAGAGCTGCACTCACTATTCTGCTGGTGCAGTCACTGTGTACATACATTACATTACTGATCCTGAGTTACATCCTGTATTATACTCCAGAGCTGCACTCACTATTCTGCTGGTGCAGTCACTGTGTACATACATTACATTACTGATCCTGAGTTACATCCTGTATTATACTCCACAGCTGCACTCACTATTCTGCTGGTGCAGTCACTGTGTACATACATTACATTACTGATCCTGAGTTACATCCTGTATTATACTCCAGAGCTGCACTCACCATTCTGCTGGTGCAATCACTGTGTACATACATTACATTACTGATCCTGAGTTACAACCTGTGTTACACTCCAGAGCTGCACTCACTATTCTGCTGGTGCAGTCACTGTGTACATACATTACATTACTGATCCTGAGTTACAACCTGTATTACACTCCAGAGCTGCACTCACTATTCTGCTGGTGAAATCACTGTGTACATACATTACATTACTGATCCTGAGTTACAACCTGTATTACACTCCAGAGCTGCACTCACTATTCTGCTGGTGCAGTCACTGTGTACATACATTACATTACTGATCCTGAGTTACAACCTGTATTACACTCCAGAGCTGCACTCACTATTCTGCTGGTGCAGTCACTGTGTACATACATTACTGATCCTGAGTTACATCCTGTATTATACCCAAGAGCTGCACTCACTATTCTGCTGGTGCAGTCACTGTGTACATACATTACATTACTGATCCTGAGTTACATCCTGTATTATACTCCAGAGCTGCACTCACTATTCTGCTGGTGCAGTCACTGTGTACATACATTACATTACTGATTCTGAGTTACATCCTGTATTATACTCCAGAGCTGCACTCACTATTCTGCTGGTGCAATCACTGTGTACATACATTACATTACTGATCCTGAGTTACATCCTGTATTATACTCCAGAGCTGCACTCACAATTCTGCTGGTGCAGTCACTGTGTACATACATTACATTACTGATCCTGAGTTACATCCTGTATTATACCCAAGAGCTGCACTCACTATTCTGCTGGTGCAGTCACTGTGTACATACATTACATTACTGATCCTGAGTTACATCCTGTATTATACTCCAGAGCTGCACTCACTATTCTGCTGGTGCAGTCACTGTGTACATACATTACATTACTGATCCTGAGTTACAACCTGTATTACATTCCAGAGCTGCACTCACTATTCTGATGGAAACCAGACAGACCCCACTATAGTCAATGGGGTCCGTCTGCAGCTGCTGGAGGGGGTTCTAGTTCCTTCATTAGTTTTATCTGCTTGGGAACGTCCATAGACTTCAAAGCACTCTATTGACTCCAATTCAATCCATAAAACTCTATGAATGATGAGCACCAGGCATCAGAAGTTGGACCCACTAAGGTACCAGAAGTTCTACCCACTAAGGCACCAGAGGTTGGACCCACTAAGGCTCTAGAGGTTGGACCCACTAAGGTTCTAGAGCTTGGACCCACTAAGGTACCAGAGGTTTAACCCACTAAGGCACTAGAGATTGGACACACTAAGGCACTAGAGGTTGCACACACTAAGGTACTAGAATTTGAACCCACTAAGGCAAGCGGTTGGACACACTAAGGCACTAGAGGTTGGACACACTAAGGGACAAGAGGTTGGACCCACTAAGGCACTAGAGGCTGGACACACTAAGGACTAGAGTTGGACACACTAAGGTATAGAGGTTGGACACACTAAGGCACAGAGGTTGGACACACTAAGGAACTAGATTTGGACACACTAAGGACTAGAGGTTGGACACACTAAGGCACTAGAAGTTGACCCACTAAGGCACAAGAGTTGGACACACTAAGGCACTAGAGGTTGGACCCACTAAGGAATAGAGGCTGGACACACTAAGGACTAGAGGTTGGACACACTAAGGCACTAAATTTGACCACTAAGGCACAAGAGGTTGGACACACTAAGGCACTAGAGGTGGACGTACACACTAAGGAATAGAGGTTGGACCCACTAAGGTACAGAGGTTGGACCACTAAGGACAAGATTTGGACACACTAAGGCAACAGAGGTTGGACCCACTAGGCACTAGAGGTGTACACACTAAGGAATTAGAGGTTGGACACACTAAGGACTAGAGGTTGGACACACTAAGGAACTAGAGGCTGACACACTAAGGCACTAGAGATTTGACCCAATAAGGCACTAGAGGCTGGACACACTAAGGCACTAAAGGTGGACACACTAAGGAACTAGAGGCTGGACACACTAAGGCACTAGAGATTTGACCCAATAAGGCACTAGAGGCTGGACACACTAAGGCACTAAAGTTGGACCCACTAAGGCAACTAGAGGCTGGACACACTAAGGCACTAGAGTTGGACCCACTAAGGCACTAGAGGTGGACCCACTAAGGACAAAGTTGAACCCACTAAGGCACAAGAGGTTGGACACACTAAGGCACTAGAGGTTGGACCCACTAAGGTAACAGAGGTTGGACCCACTAAGGTACCAAAGGTTGGACCCCCTAAGGCACAAGAGTTTGGACACACTAAGGGACAAGAGGTTGGACCCACTTAGGCACTAGAGGCTGGACACACTAAGGAATTAGAGGTTGGACACACTAAGGTACTAGAGGTTGGACACACTAAGGAACTAGAGGCTGAACACACTAAGGCACTAGAGATTTGACCCAATAAGGCACTAGAGGCTGGACACACTAAGGCACTAAATGTTCAACCCACTAAGGCACAAGAGGTTGGACACACTAAGGCACTAGAGGTTGGACCCACTAAGGTAACAGAGGTTGGACCCACTAAGGTACCAAAGTTGGACCCACTAAGGCACAGAATTTGGACCACTAAGGCACAAGAGGTTGGACCCACTAGGCACTAGAGGTGACACACTAAGGAACTTAGAGGTTGGCACACTAAGGTACTAGAGGTTGGACACACTAAGGAACTAGAGGTGAACACACTAAGGCACTAGAGATTTGACCCAATAAGGCACTAGAGGCTGGACCACTAAGGCACTAAAGGTTGGACACACTAAGGAATAGAGGTGGACACATAAGGCACTAGAGATTGACCCAATAAGGCACTAAGGCTGGCACCTAAGGCACTAAGGTTGGACACACTAAGGAACTAGAGGCTGGACACACTAAGGCACTAGAGATTTGACCCAATAAGGCACTAGAGGCTGGACACACTAAGGCACTAAATGTTCAACCCACTAAGGCACAAGAGGTTGGACACACTAAGGCACTAGAGTTTGGACCCACTAAGGTAACAGAGGTTGGACCCACTAAGGTACCAAAGGTTGACCACTAAGGCACAAGAGTTGGACACCACTAAGGCACAGAGGTTGGACCACTAAGGTAAACAGAGGTTGGACCCACTAAGGTACAAAGGTTGGATCCCTAAGGCACAAGAGTTTGGACACACTAAGGGACAAGGTTGGACCCACTTAGGCACTAGAGGCTGGACACACTAAGGAATTAGAGGTTGGACACACTAAGGTACTAGAGGTTGGACACACTAAGGAACTAGAGGCTGAACACACTAAGGCACTAGAGATTTGACCCAATAAGGCACTAGAGGCTGGACACACTAAGGCACTAAATGTTCAACCCACTAAGGCACAAGAGGTTGGACACACTAAGGCACTAGAGGTTGGACCCACTAAGGTAACAGAGGTTGGACCCACTAAGGTACCAAAGGTTGGACCCCCTAAGGCACAAGAGTTTGGACACACTAAGGGACAAGAGGTTGGACCCACTTAGGCACTAGAGGCTGGACACACTAAGGAATTAGAGGTTGGACACACTAAGGTACTAGAGGTTGGACACACTAAGGAACTAGAGGCTGAACACACTAAGGCACTAGAGATTTGACCCAATAAGGCACTAGAGGCTGGACACACTAAGGCACTAGAGGTTGGACACACTAAGGAACTAGAGACTGGACACACTAAGGCACTAGAGATTTGACCCAATAAGGCACTAGAGGCTGGACACACTAAGGCACTAAATGTTCAACCCACTAAGGCACAAGAGGTTGGACACACTAAGGCACTAGAGGTTGGACCCACTAAGGAAACAGAGGTTTGACCCACTAAGGTACCAAAGGTTGGACCCACAAAGGCACAAGAGGTTGGACACACTAAGTCAGAAGAGGTTGGACCTACTTAGGCACTAAAGGTTGGACACACTAAGGAACTAGAGGCTGGACACACTAAAGGTACTGCCACACTAAACAATCCCGCTAGCGATCACGATAACGACGCATACTAATGCGATCGCTAGCGGGATTGTTTCTATATCGCTAAATGCGGCCACATTTAGCGATATAGTTAACGACGCTATCGCCGTTAGCGATCTTCTTAACGACTTTAGCGGTACAAAAGTACCGCTAAATCGCTAAGAAAAGGTGCCACACAGCGATTAGATACTCACCCAGCGGGAGCGCCAGCGATGAAATAGGGTCCGGAGCGATTCCAGCGACGAGCGAGATCACAGCAGGAAGCTCGTCGCTGGAAGCTGCCGCACTGAACAATATCGCTAACGGGATCGCTAAATAGTGACGTTTTTTAGCGATCTCGTTAGCGATATTGTTTAGTGTGGCATACCCTTAAGGCACTAGAGATTTGACCCAATAAGGCACTAGAGGCTGGACACACTAAGGCACTAGAGGTTGGACCCACTAAGGTAACAGAGGTTGGACCCACTAAGGTACCAAAGGTTGGACCCCCTAAGGCACAAGAGTTTGGACACACTAAGGGACAAGAGGTTGGACCCACTTAGGCACTAGAGGCTGGACACACTAAGGAATTAGAGGTTGGACACACTAAGGTACTAGAGGTTGGACACACTAAGGAACTAGAGGCTGAACACACTAAGGCACTAGAGATTTGACCCAATAAGGCACTAGAGGCTGGACACACTAAGGCACTAAATGTTCAACCCACTAAGGCACAAGAGGTTGGACACACTAAGGCACTAGAGGTTGGACCCACTAAGGTAACAGAGGTTGGACCCACTAAGGTACCAAAGGTTGGACCCACTAAGGCACAAGAGGTTGGACACACTAAGGCACTAGAGGTTGGACCCACTAAGGTAACAGAGGTTGGACCCACTAAGGTACCAAAGGTTGGACCCACTAAATCACAAGAATTTGGACACACTAAGGGGCATATATGATGATGCTGGACACACTAAGGAATTAGAGGTTGGACACACCAAGGTACTAGAGGTTGGACACACTAAGGTGTTGTGAATGCACTGGATTCTGAGTTGGGGCTCCCTCTGGTGGCTGTTGATATTAATGAAGCAGCCTTGACTGACAGCTACTAAGGCACTAGAGGTTGTACACACTAAGTCACTAGAGGTTGGACACACTAAGGCACTAGAGGTTGTACACACTAAGTCACTAGAGGTTGGACACACTAAGGCACCAGATCTTGGGTACAATTGTATACTTGCCAACAGTTTCAAGTTTACAAGAACTGTCCTAGAATCCAGGCCAATTCAGGCATGTCTAGGGCCAAAAATGGGGTAAGGGTGTTACATAAACTATGCCCAAAAGTGGGTTCTACCAAAAGAACCCTATTTAACCAATGCTGAATTTGGTAAATATGCAACAGATACCTCCGCAAACTGCTAAGATGATGAGACTACAGGTTGCATGTTCTGATCTCCATCACCCATCAATCAAATCCCCAGTTTTATATTTAGCCTCTGTCATGAGCTGCTTTGTTTGTGGGATTTGGTAGTTCAGAGGTTAATCTGGACGGCCTCATTTTGGGATTCTAGGAGGCTTCTTATAGCCTCATTGTGGAGCCATTCCCTGTCGCTTATACTTTGACCCTTGGCCGAGTGTGTGAGACCCTGTGCTTTGTGCTTGTGCTACTTTATGCTTGCTTGGTTTTGACTTGGTTCTGTTCCCGTTACGAGTTCTGCCTGCCCCTCCAGTACTGCGTTGCTATCTTGTGTATGACCCCTGGCCTTTGTCCTGACAACTCTCTGCTTATCCCTCCTGTACTGCATTGCTATCTCCGTGTATGACTCCTGGCTTATGTTGTGACTATTCTCTGCTCGCCCCTTCTGTACTGCGCCGTCCTCTCTGTGTCTGACCTGAGTTTCCCTCTTTACTAATCCAGGGTCCCTGTAAAGTCCTGCATTCATCTCTAGCAGCAGGACGCTAAGCCCCGCCTCCTGTGGTCACATGATCGCAGGTCCTTTTGCTTACTGCTATCTTCAGTGTCCCCTCTCACCACGCTGTTCAGGTCCCCTCTGCCTGAGCCTCCCCTGCGGCATTTGACCCCGGGCCCTTCCACAGTGTGGGTGAGTCACCCTGCTCAGCCGTGGCAGTTCGCTGGCACTGACAGGAGCATGATATTATAAGCGACCGCACATTTTTTTTTTTTTTTTCTTGGGGATAGTTGTATGGGTCTTCTGAGCATATTTGCAGCATGGATCCCCTGCAGGGTTTGGCCGATCAGGTCAAGCATCTAACCCAAATGTTCCAAAAGCTCAATGTGAAACAGTGCACGATGGTCCATACCCAACAGCAGTTGATGGACACCGTGCAGGGGGCCGTTGTGACAGGGTCTCCAGGTTCCGGGAGTTGGGACATATCTGTGATATCCCCTGAATCTCCGGTCAAATTGCCTGATCTCTTT
>JARQOD010000006.1:9043664-9209699 GCA_033576555.1 Oophaga sylvatica | reverse complement strand
AATCAGTCAAAAAGTCAGGAACATCCTGAGCCTGGGGGGAGGCAGAAACAACAGGAGTGTTGGTATTAACACATTGGCAGCCCCAACTGGTTACAGACACAGATTTCCAATCCAAAACAGGATTATGAGACTGTAACCAAGGGAAACCCAGTACGATAATGTCATGCAGATTATACAGCACCAAAAATTTGCAACTCTCCTGATGATCAGGTTCAACCCTCATTATCACCTGAGTAGAGAACTGAGGTTTATTCTCAGCCAAAGGGGTAGTGTTGTGAATGGGTTTGAGATGAGTTCTGAGCAGAGGCTCCCTCTGGTGGTTACAAGCGGTACTAGTGAGGATTGTGAGGACTGGGAATCAGGTGTTACTGATTGGTCTTATTTAAGGGAATCATTTTCCCATCAGGGTTGCCGGTGATCAATTGTTCTGGTCTGAATCCTTCTTTCCAGTTTCCCTTGTAGCCTGCTGTGTCGTGTCTGCATCTCCTGCTATCAGATAAGACAATTTCTTATTTTGTGTTTTTGCTATATTTTTGCATTTTGTCCTGCACTTCTGTGGGGGCCTTCTGGGTCCCCTCCGGGGGCTTTTGCCCTCTCAGTTTAGTCCAGCCACTGTGTTTTGTACTTTTGCTTTTTCCAGTTTTTTTTCAGTGGCTGCTGTTTTGTTTTTGTTACACCAGAGAACTAATTTAGGTGGTAGAGGTCGTGTGATCTCAGGTGATTTTGAAATTAGTAGAGTTGGTGTTTTTCAGGGTTTTCTGGGATTGCAGTAAGTACCCTTCCTATCCTTTTCTATTTAGATAGTTTGGGCCCCAGCGTTTGCTCATACTATTTTCTTTCTGTGTCAGTATTTCCTCTTGTCTAACCGCCATTACATGTTTGGGGGCTTTCTATTATCTTTGGGGTTCTGCTCCGGGGCAGATAGCTTTCCTATTTCTATCTTTAGGTGTAGTTAGTTTCTCAGGCTGTGACGAGGCGTCTAGGACCAACGTAGGAACGCTCCACGGCTGCCTCTGGTTGCGGTGGTTGGTCAGGGTACTGCAGTCTCATGGATTCCAACTGCTCTGGTGTATTTCCTTTTTTGCCTGCACTCCTCAGCTACCGTAACATAACAGTATCACGGCCATAAAAATTGTATGGTACTCACAGAAGGGAAAAAATATTTTGAAGGAAGAAAAGTTGTCAGAGATATTTTTCTGTTTGTTGCATTTTTTTTTTTTTTTTTTTCCCTCTGTATCTCTGGGTGCTGGGGAGGATCTTTTCTCCCAATGGAGTTTGCACAGTTGTCTGGCCGTGTGGATCAGCTTGCCACTGAGGTTCAGAGTATTGCTGCATATCTTGCTAGGTTGCCTGTTGTGGAACCTAGGATCCCCATGCCAGATTTGTTTTTAGGGGATCGAGCTAAGTTTCAGAATTTCAAAAATAATTGTAAATTGTTTCTTGCCTTAAAATCTAAGTCCTCAGGAAACGCAGCGCAGCAGGTTCAAATTATCATCTCTCTCCTGCGCGGCGATCCTCAGGATTGGGCTTTTTCCCTGATACCTGGGGATCCTGTTTTGAGTGATGTTGATGCATTTTTTCAGGCTTTGGGGTTATTGTACGATGAGCCTAATGTCACTGATCAAGCTGAAAAAGCCTTGTTGGCATTAAATCAGGGGCTTGATGACGCTGAGTTATACTGTCAGAGATTCCGTAGGTGGGCAGTCCTGACCAAATGGAATGACGACGCTTTGGCGGCCCTTTTCCAGAAGGGTCTGTCGGATAATGTAAAGGATGTTATGGTGGGATTCCCTGTCCCCTCTGGTCTCAATGATTCTATGTCATTGGCGATTCAAATTGACAGACGTTTGCGTGAGCGGAGAAGTATGCGTGGAGTGGTGTTGCCTTGTGAGCCAGCTGCTGAGCCCATGCAGTGTGATGGAGTGGTGTCTGGGGCACAGCGTCATGAGTTTCGAAGGCGCAATGGGTTATGTTTCTACTGTGGTGATGCCTCTCATGCTATTTCAGTCTGCCCTAAGCGGGGAAGACGTTTTGCACGCTCAGTTGTCTTGGGTAGTGTTCAGACTAAGTTTTTATTGGCTGTCACTCTGATATGCTCTCTGTCCTCATTTTCTGCTCAGGCTTTCGTTGATTCTGGAGCAGCTATTAACCTGATGGATTATGATTTTGCTAAACGTTGTGGGTTTTCCTTGATACCCCTACAGAAGTCTATTCCTTTACTGGGGATCGATTCTACCCCTTTGGCTGAGAATAAACCCCAGTTTTCTACTCAGGTGATAATGAGGGTTGAACCTGATCACCAGGAGTGCTGCAAATTTTTGGTTCTATATAATCTGCATGACATTATAGTGCTGGGTTTCCCTTGGTTACAGTCTCATAATCCTGTTTTGGATTGGAAATCTGTGTCTGTAACCAGTTGGGGCTGCCAATGTGTTAGTGCCAACACTCCTGTTTTTTCTGCCTCCCCCCAGGCTGAGGATGTTCCTGACTTTTTGTTTGATTTTTCTGATGTGTTTAGCGAAAGTAAATCTGCATCCTTACCTCCCCATAGGAGCTATGACTGCGCTATTGAATTAGTGCCAGGTAGTAAATTCCCTAAGGGTCGCCTTTTTAACTTGTCTGTACCTGAACATGACGCTATGCGGTCTTATATCAAGGAATCATTGGAGAAGGGTCATATCAGACCATCCTCTTCACCCTTAGGTGCCGGTTTTTTCTTTGTGGCCAAAAAAGATGTTTCATTAAGGCCGTGTATTGATTATCGTCTCTTGAACAATATTACTGTGAAATATCAATACCCGTTACCCTTGATTTCTGACCTGTTTTCCAGGGTGAAAAACGCTACTTGGTTTACCAAGCTTGACCTCAGGGGGGCGTATAACCTTATTCGCATTAAGCACGGGGATGAATGGAAGACGGCATTTAACACCCCTGAAGGGCATTTTGAGTACCTTGTGATGCCCTTTGGGCTCACTAATGCTCCTTCCGTCTTCCAGTCCTTCATGAATGACATTTTCAGGGATTTTGTGGACAAGTTTCTGATTGTTTATTTGGATGATATCTTGATTTTTTCTAATGACTGGGACTCTCATGTAAAACATGTTCGAACTGTATTCCAGATTTTGAGAGAGAATGCTCTGTATGTGAAGGGATCAAAGTGTCTTTTTGGCGTACAGAAGATCTCATTTCTGGGATTCATTTTGTCCCCATCTGTTATTGAAATGGACCCGGTCAAGGTTCAGGCCATCTGTGATTGGGTCCAACCTACTTCATTAAAGGCTCTTCAGAGATTTTTGGGTTTTGCCAATTTTTATCGTAAATTTATTGGTAATTTCTCTGTTATTGTTAAACCATTAACTGATTTGACCAGAAAGGGTTCTGATGTGGTGAATTGGCCTCCTGAGGCAGTCTCTGCGTTTCAGGAACTTAAGCAGAGATTCACTTCTGCTCCTGTTCTACGGCAGCCTGATGTTTCTCTGCCATTTCAGGTGGAGGTTGATGCCTCTGAAATTGGGGCAGGTGCCGTTTTGTCCCAAAAAGATCCAGAGACCTCTAAAAGTAACCCTTGTGCCTTTTTCTCTCGAAAATTTTCTCCTACTGAACGTAATTATGACGTGGGTAATCGGGAGTTATTGGCCATGAAGTGGGCTTTTGAAGAGTCGAGACATTGGCTGGAGGGAGCCAAACATCAGGTGGTGGTCCTTACGGACCATAAGAATCTGGTCTATCTGGAATCTGCAAAGCGACTCAATCCTAGACAGGCCAGGTGGGCCTTGTTTTTCACACGTTTTAATTTTGTGGTTTCCTTTCTTCCTGGCACTAAGAATGTTAAGGCGGATGCCCTCTCGAGGAGTTTCCTTGCGGACTCTCCTGAGCTATCTGATCCCTCTGTTATTTTGAAGGAGGGTGTAGTTCTTTCCGCCATCTCGCCCAATTTGAGACTTGCTCTGGAGGGGTGTCAGGAGGATAGGCCCGAGCGCTGCCCTGTTGGAAAATTGTTTGTCCCGGACCAATGGAAAAAGAGTGTGATGTCTGAGATTCATTGTTCCGCATTGGCTGGGCATCCCGGAATTTTTGGTACCAGAGACTTGGTTAGTCGGTCCTTTTGGTGGCCTACCTTGTCTCGCGATGTCAGGGAATTTGTGCAGTCCTGCGGGACTTGCTCTCGCTCCAAGCCTTGCTCTCGCTCTAGTGGTTTGTTGATGCCATTACCTGTGCCCAAGAGACCATGGACCCATATCTCTATGGATTTCATTCCCGATCTTCCTGTTTCTCAGAGAATGACCACCATCTGGGTAATTTGTGATAGGTTTTCCAAAATGATACATCTTGTGCCATTACCTAAGTTGCCTTCCTCCTCTGAATTGGTGCCGTTGTTCCTTCAGCACGTGGTTCGTTTACACGGCATTCCTGAGAACATTGTGTCTGACAGAGGAGTCCAGTTTGTTTCCAGATTTTGGAGGACTTTTTGTTCTAAACTGGGTGTTCAATTGTCTTTCTCCTCGGCATTTCATCCTCAGACCAATGGTCAAACTGAGAGAACAAACCAGACATTGGAGACTTATCTAAGATGCTTTGTGTCTGCTGATCAGGATGACTGGGTCTCTTTTTTGCCTTTGGCTGAGTTTGCTCTTAATAATAGGGCTAGCTCTGCCACTTTGATGTCTCCGTTTTTCTGTAATTCTGGGTTTCACCCTCGATTTTCTTCAGGACAGACGGAGGCTTCTGTCTGTCCAGGTGTTGACTCTGTTGTTGAGCGTATGCAGCAGATTTGGGACCAGGTAGTGGAGAGGTTGTCCCTCTCTCGGGAGAGGGCCCAGCGGTTTGCTAACCGGCATAGGACTGATGGTCCTCGGTTTAAAGTGGGGGACTTGGTCTGGTTGTCCTCAAAGAATATTCCTATGAGAGTAGCATCTCCTAAATTTAAGCCTAGGTTCATTGGACCTTATAAGATCATGGAGATTATTAATCCTGTTTCTTTTCGTTTGCTTCTTCCAGGGACATTTAAGATCCATAACGTGTTCCACAAGTCCTTGTTGAAGAGGTTTGTTGAGCCAGTGGTTCCTGCTGCTGTGCCTCCTGACCCCGTTTTGGTTGAGGGCAATCTGGAGTATGTGGTTGAGAAAATATTGGATTCTCGTTTTTCTAGACGAAGACTCCAGTATTTGGTTAAATGGAGAGGTTATGGTCAGGAAGATAATTCTTGGGTGTTTGCTTCGGACATCCATGCTAGGAGACTTATCCGTGCGTATCATAGAACTCATCCTGACCGACCTGGTTGCTCAGGTGAGGGTTCGGTGACCCCTCCTCAAGGGGGGGGGTACTGTTGTGAATGGGTTTGAGATGAGTTCTGAGCAGAGGCTCCCTCTGGTGGTTACAAGCGGTACTAGTGAGGATTGTGAGGACTGGGAATCAGGTGTTACTGATTGGTCTTATTTAAGGGAATCATTTTCCCATCAGGGTTGCCGGTGATCAATTGTTCTGGTCTGAATCCTTCTTTCCAGTTTCCCTTGTAGCCTGCTGTGTCGTGTCTGCATCTCCTGCTATCAGATAAGACAATTTCTTATTTTGTGTTTTTGCTATATTTTTGCATTTTGTCCTGCACTTCTGTGGGGGCCTTCTGGGTCCCCTCCGGGGGCTTTTGCCCTCTCAGTTTAGTCCAGCCACTGTGTTTTGTACTTTTGCTTTTTCCAGTTTTTTTTCAGTGGCTGCTGTTTTGTTTTTGTTACACCAAAGAAATAATTTAGGTGGTAGAGGTCGTGTGATCTCAGGTGATTTTGAAATTAGTAGAGTTGGTGTTTTTCAGGGTTTTCTGGGATTGCAGTAAGTACCCTTCCTATCCTTTTCTATTTAGATAGTTTGGGCCCCAGCGTTTGCTCATACTATTTTCTTTCTGTGTCAGTATTTCCTCTTGTCTAACCGCCATTACATGTTTGGGGGCTTTCTATTATCTTTGGGGTTCTGCTCCGGGGCAGATAGCTTTCCTATTTCTATCTTTAGGTGTAGTTAGTTTCTCAGGCTGTGACGAGGCGTCTAGGACCAACGTAGGAACGCTCCACGGCTGCCTCTGGTTGCGGTGGTTGGTCAGGGTACTGCAGTCTCATGGATTCCAACTGCTCTGGTGTATTTCCTTTTTTGCCTGCACTCCTCAGCTACCGTAACATAACAGGGTAGAATCGATCCCCAGTAGGGGAATAGACTTCCGTAGGGGTATCAAGGGAAACCCACAACGTTTAGCAAAATCAAAATCCATCAGGTTAATAGCTGCTCCCGAATCAACAAAAGCCTGAGCAGAAAATGTGGACAGGGAGCAAATCAGGGAAACTATTCACTAGTTTCCTAGATACAGCGTTGATCCAGGGAGCTAGTCTGATTGCCGTATGTGGAGTCGGGAAGGAATTTTTTTCCCAATGTGAAGCTTACTGTTTGCCACTTGGGGTTTTTTTTTGCCTTCCTCTGGATCAACATGTTAGGGCAGGTTAGGATAGGATATGGGTTGAACTAGATGGACTTAAAGTCTTCCTTCAACCTTAATAACTATGTTAACAGTCAACAAAAATTTAGTCTGAACACTACCCAAGACATCTGAACGTGCAAAACGTCTTCCCCGCTTAGGGCAGACTGAAATAGCATGAGAGGCATCACCACAGTAGAAACATAACCCATTGCGTTTTCTAAACTCATGACGCTGTGCCCCAGAAGCCACTCTATCACACTGCATGGGTTCAGAAGCTGGTTCACAAGGCAACACTGTTCCACGCATACCTCTACGCTCACGCAAACGTCTGTCAATTTGAATCGCTAATGACATAGAATCATTGAGACCAGAGGGGACAGGGAATCCCACCATAACATCCTTTACATTCTCTGACAGACCCTTCCGAAAAAGGGCTGCCAAAGCATCGTCATTCCATTTGGTCAGGACTGCCCACCTTCGGAATCTCTGACAGTATAACTCAGCGTCCTCAAGCCCCTGATTTAATGCCAACAAGGCTTTTTCAGCTTGATCAGTGACATTAGGTTCATCGTACAATAACCCCAGAGCCTGAAAAAATGCATCAACATTACTCAAAACAGGATCCCCAGGTGTCAGGGAAAAAGCCCAATCCTGAGGATCGCCGCGCAGGAGAGAGATGACAATTTGAACCTGCTGTGCTGCGTTCCCTGAGGACTTAGATTTCAAGGCAAAAAACAACTTACAGTTATTTTTGAAATTCAGAAATTTAGCTCGATCCCCTAAAAACAAATCTGGCATGGGAATCCTAGGTTCCACAACAGGCAACCCTGCAAGATAGGTAGCAATACTCCGAACTTCAGTGGCAAGCTGATCCACACGGCCAGACAACTGTGCAAACTCCATTGAGAGAAAAAAAAATCCTCCTCAGCATTCAGAGAAACAGAGGGAAAAAAAAAAAATCTCTGACAATCTTCTTTCTTTAACACTATTTTTCCCTTCTGTGAGTACCATACAAATATCAGTTTTTGGGCCGGTGATACTGTTATGATTTGGTAGCTGAGGAGAGCAGGCAAAAAAGGAAATACACCAGAGAGGTTGGAATCTATGGGATTGCAGTACCCTGACTAACCACCACAACTAAAGGCAGCCGTGGAGCGTACCTACGTTGGTCCTAGACGCCTCGTCACAGCCTGAGAAGCTAACTACACCTAAAGACAGAAAGAGGAAAACTATCTGCCCCGGAGCAGATCCCCAAAGAACATAGAAAGCCCCAAACATGTAATGGCGGTTAGTCAAGAGGAAATACAGACACAGACAGAAAATAGTATGAGCAAACGTTGGGGCCCAAACTTCCTAAATAGAAAAGGATAGGAAGGACACTTACTGCAATCCCAAAAAAACCCTGAAAAGTACCAACACTACTAATTACAAAAACACCTGAGATTACACGACCTCTACCACCTAAATTAGTTCTCTGGTGTAACAAAACTAAACAGCAGCCACTGAAAAAAACTGGAAAAGGCAAATGAACAAACAACAGTGGCTGAACTAAACTGAGAGGAGCACAAGCCCCCGGAGGGGACCCGACAGACCCCCACAGAAGTGCAGGACAAAATGCAAAAAGCAAGCACAAAAACTAAAAGAAGAAAATGTCTTATCTGTTAGCAGAAGATGCAGGCACGAAACAGCAAGCTACAAAGTGAACAGGAATCAAAGATGAGACCAGAACAATTGATCACCGGCAACCCTGATGGAAGGGAACCTCCCTTATATAAGACCAGTCAGTAACACCTGATCGCCAATCTTCACAATCTTCATTGAATAGTTCAGTACTGTTTGTAACCACTAGATGGAGCTTCTGCTCAGAATTCATTTCTAGCACATTCACAACACTCAACACTTCTAATATTGCTCCATTTTTGGAAAACCTTTATCATGGCTAATATGGCGACCGTTACAGTTTGCATACAGGTTGGCACGCCCATGAAACTTCACCATAATCTCAACTTGCCAACTTTCCCAGGGGTCTTTCTAAGGGATGACCAATCTCGCCGTGAGAAGCACGTTCTGCAACATATTTTTATGGACACGCAATTATACGTCTATGACTAATAAAGGAGTATTCTAAGATAACGTACAAGAAACCTTCTGGAAAGCAGCTCCAAGCAGACTTGCCAACTCCTGCATGGGTCGTCAGGAAGGTTTCCCTTATTCCGGGAGCCTCCTGAGCGGTATGGGAGAGTTGGCAAGTTTGGTTCATGGCCGGCATCATAAAAAACACACAGACCTCTTACGTTCTGGTCTTGGATTTCCATCATTTTGATACTTCTACTGATTTCATTGGCGCCTTATTACAAATGCTGAAAGTTATGGAAATCTCTACACAGTGCCAAAGGGGTACAAGTACCTTATTTAATACTGCAGCCCCCTAAATTCTTGCGTTGTCCAAGTGTGTCCATATCTCCCAATGATGTCTATTAGAGATCAATGCAAGGTCAGGAACCTTGGGACGCCATGGAGGTGAGTGTGTTGGGGGAGAGATTTTGTGACTACTTAAGAAAAAGAAGTAAGGCCATCAATGACCCCTAAAGAAATGGGTAAAGCAGTGATGTGACTACTAGGGAATTGATAGAAGCCCTCCTATGACTACTGGAGAAAGACAGTAAACCCTTCTATGACCATGAGACAAAATGGGGAAACTGTGCTGTGACAATCGACAATCAAAGAATGGAGGCTCTGCTGTGACTACTGGAGGTAGTGGGGTGGTAAGTTACTGGAGACAGAATGTTCCTGAGTGACTACATATCTCATTTCTAGTTCTTTTACTGCCCAGGACTAAGGAAAGAATAATACATCTGGATGTGTGCACTAAATAACCCAGCATCCCGGGACCTTCTGCTACTAAACCGATCTCCTAGGAAGCTCCCTGCAGCCTCCACCACTCTGAGGATGATAATATGGTTTATGTCTACGGGAGACACCTCCGCATCTGTCCCCGTCAGCATCCTGCACTATCCCAAAGTTTAAGGTTAAGTTGTAAGGTAGTGGTATATGCTAAAGATGCAAATTCATCTAGTAAGTAAAAGTACCAACATTTCTAAAAGGTCAAACTATGAACATTTACCTTTTCTACATTAATTCTGTTGAACTGAACCTGAGTTATATCCTATATTATACTCCGGAGCTGCACTCACTATTCTGCTGGTGCAGTCACTGTGTACATACATTACATTACTGTTCCTGAGTTACATCCTGTATTATACTCCAGAGCTGCACTCACTATTCTGCTGGTTCAGTCACTGTGTACATACATTACATTACTGTTCCTGAGTTACATCCTGTATTATACTCCAGAGCTGTACTCACTATTCTGCTGGTGCAGTCACTGTGTACATACATTACATTACTGATCCTGAGTTACATCCTATATTATATCCCAGAGATGCACTCACTATTCTGCTGGTGCAGTCACTGTGTACATACATTACATTACTGATCCTGAGTTACATCCTATATTATACTCCGGAGCTGCACTCACTATTCTGCTGGTGCAGTCACTGTGTACATACATTACATTACTGATCCTGAGTTACATCCTATATTATACTCCGGAGCTGCACTCACTATTCTGCTGGTGCAGTCACTGTGTACATACATTACATTACTGATCCTGAGTTACATCCTATATTATACTCCGGAGCTGCACTCACTATTCTGCTGGTGCAGACACTGTGTACATACATTACATTACTGATCCTGAGTTACATCCTGTATTATACTCCAGAGCTGCACTCACTATTCTGCTGGTGCAGTCACTGTGTACATACATTACATTACTGATCCTGAGTTACCTCCTGTATTATACTCCAGAGCTGCACTCACTATTCTGCTGGTGCAGTCACTGTGTACATACTTTACATTACTGTTCCTGAGATACATCCTGTATTATACCCCAGAGCTGCACTCACTATTCTGCTGGTGCAGTCACTGTGTACATACATTACATTACTGATCCTGAATTACATCCTGTATTATACTCCAGAGCTGCACTCACTATTCTGCTGGTGCAGTCACTGTGTACATACATTACATTACTGATCCTGAGTTACATCCTGTATTATACTCCAGAGCTGCACTCACTATTCTGCTGGTGCAGTCACTGTGTACATACATTACATTACTGTTCCTGAGATACATCCTGTATTATACTCCAGAGCTGTACTCACTATTCTGCTGGTGCAGTCACTGTTTACATGCATTACATTACTTATCCTGAGTTATATCCTGTATTATACCCCAGAGCTGCACTCACTATTCTGCTGGTGCAGTCACTGTGTACATACATTACATTACTTATCCTGAGTTATATCCTGTATTATATTCCAGAGCTGCACTCACTATTCTGCTGGTGCAGTCACTGTGTACATACATTACATTACTGATCCTGAGTTACATCCTGTATTATACCCCAGAGCTGCACTCACTATTCTGCTGGTGCAGTCACTGTGTACATACATTACATTACTGATCCTGATTACATCCTGTATTATACCCAGAGCTGCACTCACTATTCTGCTGGTGCAGTCACTGTGTACATACATTACATTACTGATCCTGATTACATCCTGTATTATACTCCAGAGCTGCACTCACTATTCTGCTGGTGCAGTCACTGTGTACATACATTACATTACTGATCCTGAGTTACATCCTGTATTATACCCAGAGCTGCACTCACTATTCTGCTGGTGCAGTCACTGTGTACATACATTACATTACTGATCCTGAATTACATCCTGTATTATACTCCAGAGCTGCACTCACTATTCTGCTGGTGCAGTCACTGTGTACATACATTACATTACTGATCCTGATTACATCCTGTATTATACTCCAGAGCTGCACTCACTATTCTGCTGGTGCAGTCACTGTGTACATACATTACATTACTGATCCTGAGTTACATCCTGTATTATACTCCAGAGCTGCACTCACTATTCGCTGGTGCAGTCCTGTGTACATACATTACATTACTGATCCTGAGTTACATCCTGTATTATACTCCAGAGCTGCACTCACTATTCTGCGTGTCATACTATACAGTTACATTACAACTGCATCCTTTCGTGTTACTGATCCATCGAGTCACTTCGTGTACATTCTTGAACATGACGCTGATCTGGAAAGTCTACAACTTTCTTCCACCCACGGGACGAGCTGTATAAAGTGGTGAGTGAGATAATGAACATCACAGCGATGATCCCATCCATCCGTGTATAGAACGAGTAGATGGATTCTGCCCTGATTCTTCACATGCCAGGCACAGATACACGGCCGGGTGTGGAAGCCACGAGAAAACATTAGAGGGAAGGAAGGAAGCCATAAGTTGTGGTGCAGAAGACGTGGGCTGCTGACTTAACCGACATTTTCCATGGATTTCTTGTATGAAAACAGAAATTGGGACGTTGTCATCGAAGTTGTGGCAAGACAGCGGAAGGGGGTGTAGGGATCCTGAGAAGAACGCTGCCAAATTTCTTCTTATTGCAGTGTATTCTTGAGGTGAGTGTTATAGGGCGTCTTAGCCAAAGTGACTGTCACTGTTTATCAAAGGAAATGAGCCGTAAAAATCAATGGAATTTACAAGAAAATACTGAGAATATGGAGAAAATGTAGAGGTCACATCTCACCTCCTGACAAGCAAAGGCGCTGGATAAGGATTTTTTTTAAAGAAGAATTTCCAAACTGTTCAACTCCATAAAACCTTTTATAATAAGAAACTATATGCGTCACTAGCGGAGTCACTGTGTACATACTGTAACATTTCCAGGGGATTTAACTCTAGGATCGCTGTCTGGGTAGACAGAATGGCATGAAAACAGTTCATTCAGACAGCAGTTCTGATGTAAAACTGGCCGCAACCAGCTTTATTAAAGTCCACAGCAAACAGATAAAACAAATCATAAACAGAAAACCTGGGCTTGTCTAGCCACTAATTACACATAGATCGATTGCCCTGTCTACCCGGGTCCCGGCTCTACCAGCCTAGCCCAACACAACACATATCATATATGTTACCAGTATAGAGTTTCACAGATACTCCTCCTTGTGTCTGAAGGCAAATCCCACGTCCAGACTTGAGAGAGATCCACTCCTATTCAGCCGCTATTCGCACGGATTCTCACTGAGACTACTCCTGTGTCCGGGGTACCTCCTGCACCCCGACTGAGATAGCTCACACTCCTGGAGACGTACTCCCAATCCTGGAGACTGCTTCTTTGTGCCAGGACACCTCTCTGTGTCCAGACTAAAGACAGCTCCCAATCCTGGAGACTGCTTCCATGTGCCAGGACACCTCCCTGTGTCCAGGCTAAAGACAGCTCCCAATCCTGGAGACTGCTTCCATGTGCCAGGACACCTCCCTGTGTCCAGGCTAAAGACAGCTCCCAATCCTGGAGACTGCTTCCATGTGCCAGGACACCTCCCTGTGTCCAGGCTAAAGACAGCTCTCAGATTGTGTTTGCAGACACCTACTTCTGGTCTCCTAATTAACACCTGAGTGATTTCAGGCCTGAGCTGCAACTGTGTGTTGAATGTGAGGTGTAGTGACCTTTCTCTACCACTAGGTTTACAAAGCCACACATTTCCCTTATACCTAGGTGAAATGTACACCCCATTCAACACATATTCCTTCACTGTCTCACATATCCCCTCCCTCTTCTCCAGACCGGAGGGCTGGTCATCCAGACCGGAGGGCTGGTTAACAATCCAACAGAGACAGTGAACTCTGGACCAGTCATGGCCCTCATCAGCTTCATCTTCACCACTGTCATTTATATCATCACCTGAGTCATAGCCAACATCAGCTTTCTCTTCATCTAAAGCATCCGCACTACCCGGTACCCTCCCAGGCCTATACTCTCTGCGGGCCTCGGGTATCCTACACGGTTTCATCTTGACCTTAGGGCCGGGCTCATTTTCGATATAGTGCCTGGCCAGAGAAGTACGACCCGACACATCAGAACACTTCTGCTGACTCTTCCTCAGAAACTCACGTACCTCCTGTCCCTGGTGCACTGACCATGTGTCACCAATTATCACAGAAGGTATAGGGGGCTTTTCACTTTTCTCCAGTTCCCCACTTTCAGGCTCTTCTGGCAAGACACACCCAGAAGCCCCACCGTCCATCCCATACTCCACTTCTTCAGTCACATCTGGCTCACTGTCAGGGCTATACCCTTCATTTTCATTCATATCCTGCTCACTGTCAGGGTTATATAATTCATTTTCATTCACATCCCGCTCACTTTCAGGAGTATACAATTCATTCTCATTCACATCCTGATCTGGAACCTTAGTTAACATGTCATCCACAACATTAACTTCACCATCTGGTCCCTCAAGTATGTGACTATGTGACAACCCCAGCACTATACTTCTATATAGTTCAGGTACTAGGAGCTGGCTCACTACCTCTCCCTGGACTTCAGTGTTTATGGCAACATGAAGAAACCTCTCCTCAGAGCCAGGCTCTTGGGAAACCTCATTTAGAACATCCCTATTTTCCTGGGCCATTTTAAGAGAGGGGTCTCGCCACTGCTCACTCTCAAAATTGTCACAGGACACAGGCAAGTCAGGGACACTCGGTTCCCGAGAACCACCATCCTCGTCTCCCAACATCACCTGCAAAGGAATTTCATCACTATCACAGTCATCATTATTATCAACATCATTATCATGACTATGATCAGTATTATCATCACTACCATGATCATCATCATCATCATTATCAGCATCAGCATCATCATCATGGTCATCATTATCATCATCATTATCATGGTCATCATCATTATCATGATCATCATCATCATCATATAAGTTTAACATCCCACTAGTATTGTGTTCCGCCCCTCGGGACTGCGCACCCTCAGTAGGAGCTTCATCACACTGTCCATCAGAAACATTTCTCCCCCAGAGCTCCTCAGATCGGGGAAAGTCACATACGGAAGTCACTGGACTCTCTGAGTCTAAGAGGGCCTGTGCTGGGCATTCACTTACAACCACCGGGAACACCTGTGGTCCAGTCTCTTCGGCTGCAGTGGTCACACACACCGGTTCTGCGCAGAGAGAGAGGGACCTGCCAACATCACGGCACATAGGCTCCCCCTCTATTGGACAGTTGGCTGCAATTTCACGACATCTCCAACACTGTCCACCACAATCACCCTCCCATATGTCCCCAACAGCTGGAACGCTCTTACCGCGAGAGTTCAGCGTCCGGGAACTCCGAAGTGACGACCTCTCAGACGGCTGTACCTCAGGAGGACGTGCTCGGGTGTAGCGGTCCACTATCACCTTTTCCACTCCATAATCAGGTTTGCTGACTACAGACTCCCAACTGTATCTCCAGTCACGAACTCCCCTGGCACGGGCTGTCACCGTAACACCCAGCCGGGTACGAATCTCCGCTTTCAGCTTGGCATAGTCTTGGCTGTCCTGCTCGCTCAGGTCAGCATAGGCCACCTGGGGCACTCCAATCAGATAGGGTGCGACCATCATGGCCCACTCAGATAGGGGCAGATTCTCCTTCTCTGCCAGTTCCTCAAATCTAGTGAGATACACCTCCACATCATCACGAGGTGTCATCTTTTCCAGGGACCGTCTTACCGCCTTCTTTACAGCGGACAAGTCAGGTGCCTTCACAACATTACTCTGGGACGAGGTGCGGAGAGCTGCAATCTGCTCCAACAACCGGTTATTCTCCTGCTGCTGCTGCAGGAATTGCTGCCGGTGCTCCTGCATGCGCTGCTGGTGCTGCAGGCGCTGCTGCTCCATGCTCCGCTGGGCCTGTACCAGGTACTCCACGAGCCCCTCCATACTGCCGGACTTATCTGTCTCAACCACGGCAGTCTTATGTTGCACAATAACTTGCGCCATTTGTTCAAACAGCGCCTCCATGCTGTCATCCATGCTGTCAGACTTCTCTGTCTTAACAACGGCAGTCTTCACTCAAGACATACACACACTCTACAGTCTTTTCTTTTGCTGCTGCACATTCCACAGTCATTTTCACAACAAGTTCAGCTTTGCTGTGCATACATTTTCTCTCTGCAGACCCTATCAGGGCCACTGTCTCTCCAAGACTGCTCCAAACAGACGTTTCTGCTGACACACTTTTTTTTTTTCTCTGCTGCTATTTCAACAGACTTCACCTTTATTGCTGTCTCTAAGCCTCTGTGCTGCATGCACACTCCAGCACTAACTGTATCAGGCACTGCGCTGCCCCAGCATTCTCCACCAATTGTAACATTTCCAGGGATTTAACTCTAGGATCGCTGTCTGGGTAGACAGAATGGCATGAAAACAGTTCATTCAGACAGCAGTTCTGATGTAAAACTGGCCGCAACCAGCTTTATTAAAGTCCACAGCAAACAGATAAAACAAATCATAAACAGAAAACCTGGGCTTGTCTAGCCACTAATTACACATAGATCGATTGCCCTGTCTACCCGGGTCCCGGCTCTACCAGCCTGGCCCAACACAACACATATCATATATGTTACCAGTATAGAGTTTCACAGATACTCCTCCTTGTGTCTGAAGGCAAATCCCACGTCCAGACTTGAGAGAGATCCACTCCTATTCAGCCGCTATTCGCACGGATTCTCACTGAGACTACTCCTGTGTCCGGGGTACCTCCTGCACCCCGACTGAGATAGCTCACACTCCTGGAGACGTACTCCCAATCCTGGAGACTGCTTCTTTGTGCCAGGACACCTCTCTGTGTCCAGACTAAAGACAGCTCCCAATCCTGGAGACTGCTTCCATGTGCCAGGACACCTCCCTGTGTCCAGGCTAAAGACAGCTCCCAATCCTGGAGACTGCTTCCATGTGCCAGGACACCTCCCTGTGTCCAGGCTAAAGACAGCTCCCAATCCTGGAGACTGCTTCCATGTGCCAGGACACCTCCCTGTGTCCAGGCTAAAGACAGCTCTCAGATTGTGTTTGCAGACACCTACTTCTGGTCTCCTAATTAACACCTGAGTGATTTCAGGCCTGAGCTGCAACTGTGTGTTGAATGTGAGGTGTAGTGACCTTTCTCTACCACTAGGTTTACAAAGCCACACATTTCCCTTATACCTAGGTGAAATGTACACCCCATTCAACACATATTCCTTCACTGTCTCACAATACATTAAATTACTGATCCTGAGTTACATCCTGTATTATACTCCAGAGCTGCACTCACTATTCTGCTGGTGCAGTCACTGTGTATATACATTACATTACTGATCCTGAGTTACATCCTGTATTATAGCCCAGAGCTGCACTCACTATTCTGCTGGTGCAGTCACTGTGTATATACATTACATTACTGATCCTGAGTTACATCCTGTATTATAGCCCAGAGCTGCACTCACTATTCTGCTGGTGCAGTCACTGTGTACATACATTACTGATCCTGAGTTACATCCTGTATTATAGCCCAGAGCTGCACTCACTATTCTGCTGGTGCAGTCACTGTGTACATACATTACATTACTGATCCTGAGTTACATCCTGTATTATACTCCAGAGCTGCACTCACTATTCTGCTGGTGCAGTCACTGTGTACATACATTACATTACTGATCCTGAGTTACATCCTATATTATACTCCGGAGCTGCACTCACTATTCTGCTGGTGCAGTCACTGTGTACATACATTACATTACTGATCCTGAGTTACATCCTATATTATACTCCGGAGCTGCACTCACTATTCTGCTGGTGCAGACACTGTGTAAATACTTTACATTACTGTTCCTGAGATACATCCTGTATTATACTCCAGAGCTGTACTCACTATTCTGCTGGTGCAGTCACTGTTTACATGCATTACATTACTTATCCTGAGTTATATCCTGTATTATACCCCAGAGCTGCACTCACTATTCTGCTGGTGCAGTCACTGTGTACATACATTACATTACTTATCCTGAGTTATATCCTGTATTATACTTCAGAGCTGCACTCACTATTCTGCTGGTGCAGTCACTGTGTACATACATTACATTACTGATCCTAAGTTACATCCTGTATTATACTCCAGAGCTGCACTCACTATTCTGCTGGTGCAGTCAATGTATACATACATTACATTACTGATCCTGAGTTACATCCTGCATTATACTCCAGAGCTGCACTCACTATTCTGCTGGTGCAGTCACTGTGTACATACATTACATTACTGATCCAGTAATGATACTGAGTTACATCCTGTATTATACTCCAAAGCTGCACTTACTATTCTGCTGCTGCAGTCACTGTGTACATACATTACATTACTGATCCTGTACTGATCCTGAGTTACATCCTGTATTATACTCCAAAGCTGCACTCACTATTCTGCTGGTGCAGTCACTGTGTACATTAAATTACTGATCGTGAGTTATATCCTGTATTATACTCCAGAGCTGCACTCACTATTCTGCTGGTGGAGTCACTGTGTACATACATTGCATTACTGATCCTGAGTTACATCCTGTATTATATTCCAGAGCTGCACTCACTATTCTGCTGGTGGAGTCACTGTGTATATACATTACATTACTGATCCTGAGTTACATCCTGTATTATATTCCAGAGCTGCACTCACTATTCTGCTGGTGCAGTCACTGTGTACATACATTACTGATCCTGAGTTACATCCTGTATTATACTCCAGAGCTGCACTCACTATTCTGCTGGTGCAGTCACTGTGTACATACATTACATTACTGATCCTGAGTTACATCCTGTATTATATTCCAGAGCTGCACTCACTATTCTGCTGGTGCAGTCACTGTGTACATACATTACATTACTGATCCTGTACTGATCCTGAGTTACATCCTGTATTATACTCCAAAGCTGCACTCACTATTCTGCTGGTGCAGTCACTGTGTACATTACATTACTGATCGTGAGTTATATCCTGTATTATACTCCAGAGCTGCACTCACTATTCTGCTGGTGGAGTCACTGTGTACATACATTACATTACTGATCCTGAGTTACATCCTGTATTATATTCCAGAGCTGCACTCACTATTCTGCTGGTGGAGTCACTGTGTACATACATTACATTACTGATCCTGAGTTACATCCTGTATTATATTCCAGAGCTGCACTCACTATTCTGCTGGTGCAGTCACTGTGTACATACATTACTGATCCTGAGTTACATCCTGTATTATACTCCAGAGCTGCACTCACTATTCTGCTGGTGCAGTCACTGTGTACATACATTACATTACTGATCCTGAGTTACATCCTGTATTATATTCCAGAGCTGCACTCACTATTCTGCTGGTGCAGTCACTGTGTACATACATTACATTACTGATCCTGAGTTACATCCTGTATTATACCCCAGAGCTGCACTCACTATTCTGCTGGTGCAGTCACTGTGTACATACATTACATTACTGATCCTGAGTTACATCCTGTATTATACTCCAGAGCTGCACTCACTATTCTGCTGGTGCAGTCACTGTGTACATACATTACTGATCCTGAGTTACATCCTGTATTATACTCCAGAGCTGCACTCACTATTCTGCTGGTGCAGTCACTGTGTACATACATTACATTACTGATCCTGAGTTACATCCTGTATTATACTCCAGAGCTGCACTCACTATTCTGCTGGTGCAGTCACTGTGTACAGACATTACATTACTTATCCTTTTACTGAGTTATGGTTCTTGGAAGGAGGAGAGGAAAAAATGTAACCACAAAAATGAAAACCCATCCATTTCTTAAAGAAGGATTACTTCCAAAAACTTCATCCCCTAAAACCTTTCAGTATGTGTATGTAATGTAACGTAGTTGTATTCAAATTCTTGCTGATCACCATTTTTCGCTCTGGTCCTCTTCTCAGGTATTGAGCCTCAGAATGGGGCTGTAGAGAGTTACATTGTGAATAAGCTCTGTGCGACATGGTGAGTCTGATTTTAAGTCATGTGACCCAGAAGAGGATCAGAGCAGCACTGGATATTGGGGAAGACAGTGATCGATAAGTATCTTAATGCACCTACAGTAGATCACATACAAATTCATAAAGGGTTTGGGGCTAATATTTTAGCTGGAGGGCTTCTTTAGGTGGTTAAGAATTTCTTATCACAGATAAAACCCATATGGCATCTATAGCATTGGGCTTCCTGGGTATAAGGGATGTGTGTCCAGACAATAAGTGCTACTGTGAAATTCAATTATACGTCTATCCCTTCCTGACTGGCTAATTGCACATATCTGATGGGCACTGTTTATGGGGGCATTGTCTAATTGGTGATGTTAATATAATGCCTGCTGCAGGGCAGTAGCACACAACCTCCACCAGGGGGTGCAGGTGGAGGGAAACAGGTACAGTGAAACAGTGAACCACAGCGCGGCAGGCAGGAGCCGCTAGGTGGCGGAAGAGTAGTCAGACAAGCCGAGTCAGCAACGGAGAGGAGACAAAGTACCAGAGGTCACAGCAATATATGTGGTCAGAAACAAGCCAGAGAAGTCAGAGCCGGTCGAGAGCAGGAATGCCATAGACGGAAGACAGTAAAACAGGTCAGAGTACAAGCCGGGTCAAATACCAAGGGGTCACAACACAGAGAGTAAGTACTAAGGGAAGTCACAGCGGAGTGCGGGAACGGGACCTAGGTAAACAGGCGGAGGACAAATCAGGGTATAACAGGGTCAGCCGCTGAAGCCAGAGGCAGAACTATAACTGACGAGGGCAGTCAGCAGCAGCACAGAGAAATAGCCAACCACGCACCAAAGAGAGTCAGAGAAAGGTTAACCCATACATGACCAGGCCGGGGAAGAGATGGAAGAATGCAAACCCCCACCTGGATCATGACAGTGGGGCACAGTGAGTAATGCTAATATCCACAATGTCCCTATAAAAGATCCAGCTATACAGCTCCATTATTTCTGACAGCCACATTACTCCCAGACAAAACAACGTTTCTTGGCATTGTCTGATGGGCACTGATCATGGGGGCATTGTCAGACTAGTACAATGATTACATAGCCCCCAGTAACAGTATCAGCATCAGAGCCACAATACACCAGACAGACACAGAACTGCCATTACATTTAGGTCCCCAGAACCCTTATAACTGTATCATTTGTGTTTTTCATATGACATTGCCAGTCATAATGCCCCTAATAACAAAGAAAGACAGGGTTCCCACTCTGTGTGACTGCAGACTTATGAATCCCCCTAGCGTATGCACTGTCACGAGTTTCAGACCCAGGACCGGAGGGAATGTACTAGTTATCCTTACCCCGGACAGTGGGAGCGCCACGCCCTTTAGTTGGACACACCCACTGGTGGTCCGCGTCTCTAGACAGGGCGTGGCCTTGGCTCAATACAAGTGTATGAAGAGTGAGGCCACGCCCACCGGCCGGGGATATTTATAGCTCATACATATCCTCTGGTCCCGGGTCTGAAACCGGCGAATCCCCACAGTGCACAGTACATGTGCTGGGCAGATTTATAACTTGCAATCACACAGAGTGAATGTAGACAACCCCTTTAATCAGCTTTCTACCAATATTATAAGAGCTGCAACTTCCATTCTCTCACTTTTCAGCAATATAACTCTTGCCATTGTCCAATACCTTGCCTATCCAGAAATTAAAGTCCGCCTCTCTGTTTTGCCAAAATACAGTATGAGCATCAGGCGAGTAGGAGCAAAAAGACAAAGTCTCTACCACACTTCCTGTAGAAAGAGAAAGACCTGCCCATACTACCGGAAGAGAAATAAAGATCACACCCCTACTTCCAGTAGAGAGATAAAGCCTACACCTCTGTTTGCTGTACAGTGATAAAGACCACGCCCCAACATTCTGTAAAGAGTAAAAAACCTGCACCAGTTCCTGTGGAGAGATAAAGACCACGCCTCCACTTTCTGTAGAGAGATAAAGACCACCCTCCACATACTGTAGAGAGTTAAAGACCACGCCTTCACTTCCTGTAGAGAAATAAAAGCTACACCTCCACTTCCTGTAGAGAGATAAGACCACACATCCTCTTCCCGTAGAGAGATAAGACCAAATGTCCACTTCCTGTAGAGAGATAAGACCAAACGTCCACTTCCTGTAGAGAGATAAAGATTGCAACTCCACTTCCAGTAGAGAGAAAAATACCACTTCTACACTTCCCGTGGAGATATGAAGACCACTCCTCCACTTCCTGTAGAGAGATAAAGACCATGTCTCTACTTCCTGTGGAGAGATAAAGAAAAGACCACTCCTCCACGTCCTGTGGAGATATGAAGACCACTCCTCCACTTCCTTTAGAGAGATAAGATCACATGTCCACTTCCTGTAGAGAGATAAGACCACACGTCCACTTCCTGTAGCGAGATAAAGATCGCAACTCCACTTCCGGTAGATAGAAAAAGACCACTCCTCCACTTCCTGTGGAGATATAAAGACCACTCCTCCACTTCCTGTGGAGATATAATGACCACACCTCCACTTCCTGTAGACACAAAAAGCACTATAATCCAACCCAATATCTCTTCTGCTAGTGACAGATTACACTTCACAACAGGCAGAGAAAGGCATGTTATACCAAAGGCAGACACCTAACAGCCAGCACTGTGAAGCAATTTTTTAATGATAATACGGACTCTTTTTTAATATATGGCAGATTGTCTATTTATCACATTATTTACCAAATGAGATCAACTTGTCTGAAGGCACGGGTTTTTCATCATATACAAGAGTGGAAAACGCCTTTAAGAATCTGGCAGGGTGGCAAGCATTTCAGCTGCGGCCCTCCGAACACATTATAGGGAAGGTGTCAATGACCTTGAACGAGGGGTGCCCTGCCAACTTAATTAAGGAACACCTGTAACTAATATCTTTTGACTACGACTAACACAAGGCAAACAGGCTTCAATTACCTAAATCTTCTCCTTTTGGCAAAGGAACCTATATTACAGAAAAAAAATACTATGAAAAGCGATGAAATGTAAAATCTCGGGGCAGCGCCAAACAAACCACACAAGTGAGTCAGCCCTCTTGTCATTAAGAAAACACACATAATTCTTCATGAAGACTCACAGCAACAAAAAAAATAATGTAATCCTATTTCTGCTATGTTCTCAGATGGATATCAACACCTACTATATGCGCAGAAGGCTTTCGCGGATCTCAAGTTCTCGCTCCACTGGTTTTCAATTATATTGTCATGAATGTACTACAAGTACACTTTATGTTATAATAGGTTACAGCGGGGAGGGGGGAGTTATAATCCGAAGATTTATGGAGGCTCCCGATATCGTACTTTGCCCAATGACATGACAACCATAAACTAGAAGAAGTCTAGTTGGTGAGGCTTCTGAGGACCTCAGATCATCCAGGAGGTTGGTGTACTATGTTAATTGGGGAAGCTGTATTACAGGTTCAGTACTGGACCCAGATTCTTGGCAATACTGTGAGAACAGGGCAACAATCATATTTGCCACTTTTGGCATTTGGGAGGCAAAGTCTTGGGATGCATTGAGTACCCAAATTGTTATACCAGTTCTATGGACCACATCTGCACTCCCGTGCTCCACCCTGTTGACTACTATATTCCAAAATCTTCACTCCTCAGTGTCCTCCTCCCTGACACTCATGGGTGCAAGAAATCTTCTGGAATGGCTAGTTTCTGGAAGTCTTAATGACACCAAGGGAGATTCGCCAACTTCCATTTTTTTGGGAGCCTCCTTGACATTGTGGAACATTTGGCATAAAAGGAAACAATACCGCAAATGTCTTGACATTATCTCCACCTGTACCTGTTCCATCAACATCTATTTCCGTCACCAGCTGCTTCTGTGTTAATTATTTGAGAAGCGCTGACTAGGAGAAACCGGAACCAGAAACTCTGAGTGACTCAGCCTCTGTCCAACCAGAGATACTATTGTGGCTGGGTCCTGTAGTAGTGCCACATAGTCTGGCAGTATGGTGTGTTATGCTGTCCAGCAGGAGTAATCAGCTCCCTGCTGTAGCCAATGGGACATCACCACACCCCATTTAAACTCCCAGCATACTGCTGGGAGGTGCCAGTTATGGTTTATATTTGATCGGGTTCAGCCAATCTTTTTGAGCTCCTTTAAAGCCTGTTATATTCTGTCTTTGACCTCGAAAGATGTTTTGAATATCCTTAAGCCTGATGATTCTGCTCCCATCCTTGGCCTCCAGGTATTTATGGGTCTTATGACCACCCTCAGCCAGCTCACTCGACTGTCATTCCATGGACCCAACCAAAAGGCCAAATCCCTGAAAGGGGGTTAAAGAGTAAAGGCCAGGACAACCCTTTTGAATTGATAGACAGAGTGGCTAGTGCTAAGCCTGTCCATGGAAGCCCTAAGAGCTGCTCACAGGCTAAAACTTACAGAGCTAAGCTAAGGATAGCTCTAAAGGTGGACATATGTGACGCACAGCTTCTAGAAATTCCCATCCCATAAACTTAAGCATCATCATTAAGGTTTGTTTCACATGTCTGTGAAACACAGAAGAAAATGTCTGGCTCACCTAACCTGAGCTAACTGTCTAGTAATCATATGAGGTGACCTGACCTTCCGAAGCGGTATTCCGATCATGGCACGTTCATGTTTCAGCCAACAATGAAGCATACTTACTAATATTTACAAGTAAAATTCTGAATATTTAGGCCCTGGCTTAGGTACATGCCCAAGATCGCTCCCAAAACATCTACTTTTAGTAAAGTTTTGCCTCCTCTAACTGTCCCACCCTAACTGGGCCTGTTGGTAATCAAGTCAAAGCACCATCAAAGGGCCTCTGGGCAAAAAATATGGACAATAATCGTAGCCACACTGACAATTAGGGTGAAAACCTCTTCTGGACGATTTTAGGCTCTGTATATCTGTGAAAAAAACGAGAATAGGATCCTCGCAGTTCTGTCGTGAGTTCAACATTTGGTTGAGAGGAACAAATATGGATGGTGGAGGTTTCTTAGATTAAAGGCCTTGGAGTACGTATGTGCTTTGTGCACTTTCCTGAAATATTCCATCCCTGTTTACATGGCATTAGCTCTGATCACTCGTATAGTGGGCCAATCATTCGTTTAATATACTGTAGTAACATGGCCACTATATGCAAAAAGAATAAAGAACGCTGCAGTGAACATTGGCGTGGGATATGGCCGACGTCATCCCGCAGCGTAGAAGTCAGATTTGAACAGAAATGCTGTGAGACAGATAGAAGTAATGTAGTGTATACGAGTGGGGCGCGGGAGGCTTGGAAAATCTACTGGTAATCCGCAGGCCTCCAGTTACTATGGTAACCAGCAGCAACCTCAACCGGGAGGCGGCACAAACAGGAAGCAAAGATGCTAAAACCTCCGCAGGCTTCACAATGAGAGGGATAAAAATAGACCTTGTAATAAAATAGTTCTGTGACACAGGTAGCTATTATCTATCTGTTATCTATCTATTATCTATCTATTATCTATCTATTATCTATCTATCTATTATTTAGCTATCATCTATCTCTATCTATCTATTATCTATCTATCTATCTATCTATTATCTATTTATTTATCTATCTATTATCTATCTATTATCTATCTATCCATTTATCTATCTATTATCTATCTATCTATCTATTATCTATCTGTTATCTATCTGTTATCTATCTATTATCTATCTATTATCTATCTGTTATCTATCTATTATCTATTATTTAGCTATCATCTATCTATCTCTATCTATCTATCTATTTATTTATCTATCTATTATCTATCTATCCATCTATTATCTATCTATTATTTATCTATCTATCTATCTATCGATTATCTATCTATTTATCTATCTATCTATTTATCTATCTATCTAATATAACACAAAGTGGCCTCACCTGACAATGAAATATATATTCTGGTGTGGTTTTCTTGAACTTCATGTTCCATACTAAGGCAACACCGTCAGGTTCATGAGGAGCGTCTTCATTATTATTATAAGATGCCACCATTAGTTCTGGATACTGGAATATGGATGGAACAGAAGACAGATAAAGCATAAAGTGAGCTATGGGCACGAGAGATGGACTTTATTACAATTGGATAGAAGGAATGAAAGGAAGAAGGATAAAAAGAAAAATAAGGAGAGAGAAAGAAAGAAAAAAGGAAGAGAAAGAAAAAAACGAAAGAAAGGAAAGAAGCATGAAAGGAAGGAATGAAGGGAGCACTGGAAGAAGAAAGAAAGAAAGAAAGAAAGAAAGAAAGAAAGAAGAGAAGAGAAGGAAAAAAAGAAGGAGAAAGAAAGAAAGATAGAAAAAAAGAAAAAGGAAAGAGAAAAAATAAGGAAAAACAAAGAAACAAGTAAAGAAAAAAGGAAGTAAGGAAAGAAGAAAGAAAGTAGAGAAAGAAATAAAAAACAGATAGCAACAAAGAATAGAAGGAAGGAAGAAAAAAAGGAGAAAGGAAGAAAGAAAGAAAGAAAGAAAGAAAGAGAGATAGAAAGAAAGAAACAAGGAAAAAAGCAAAAGAGAGTAAGAAATAGAAGAAAGAAAAAATGGATGGTTGAAGGGAAGGAATGAAGGAAGGAAAGAAATATAAATGAAAATGGAAGGTAGGAAATGAAGAAAAACAAAGAAAAATAAGTGATCAATGTGCACAAGAGATGGATTTTATTGTGATTCGTTAGAACAAAGGTAGAAAGAAGAAAGGAAGGAAGGAGGAAGAAAGAAAAATATGATTAATGCAAATGAATGAATGAATAAAGCAAAATGGAAAAATGGAAGAAGTGATGAAAAAGGAATGCCGGAGGAAAGTTTATATGGATGTACAAGGTTGTACAAAATAGTCATCCGTGTGCAATAGAGTGAGGGAAAGAGGGAAGGAAGGAAATAATGCAGAATGGACGAATAAAGGAGACAAAGATGAAGGGTAGAAAAAAAGAAGAAAGGATAGGTGTGCTTTTTGCATAGATGGATGACGCCAGTAATTAATAGGCACATGCAGTTCTTAAACATGTCATTTAGAAACTCTGGATTTTCATGTTTCCATCTTTGCTGCTGTCCCTTTCTCCACTCTCCGAGGAGCTGTCCATTAGACTTTATTGTCCATAAATGTGACCGCACACATATTATTATTACTTATCTGTTGTACCTGCAGCGACCAGTCAAGGCAAGTAACCACCCGATGTTTTGACCAATGTTCATCATAGAACTGTCGATTAAATGAGAGGTTGGCCCCAGCTTGGATGTCCCTTTAAGAAAAAAAAGTGTTACTTATATATGAGAAGTCATTTTTTACTGAATTTTCTTATATTGTTTTTGCATACTGTTTTTATCTAAGACACCTAGGACTGTCTCATCATGCCTTTCTTTACGGAAATATACTATGTATTTTATTCCATTTTTAATCTTTAATAGACGTAAGTTGTCCAAAAAGTAAAATAAAAATGCACAAAAATAAAACAATTTATTAAATACACAGGGTTTTTTGTTAGGATAGCTTTATATTTTGTTATTTGTTTATGATATATAAACTGGATAGTGGAGAGCCATCATCACCATGATTTTCTTTGGCATGTTTATTGTATGTGTGCAGGGCCAGCGTTAGGGGCAGGCAGACTAGGCATCTGCCTAGGGACCCCACTCCCCCAGAGGCCTCTAGCCAGGGACGTTCCACTAATAGCGCAGACTACGCAAAGAGACGCACTGCAGCTGGGAAATCCGGAAGGGGAGAGTGTTGTATTTCTTTATTTTTGAAATCAGTGAGCATGTGATGGCAATAATAAAACTGTTTGGCTGCATTATACTCCTGTGGGGCCACATTATACTCCTGTAAGTTCTGCATTATACTCCTATGGGGGCTTCATTATATTCCTATGGGGCTGCATAATATTCCTATGGGGCTGCATTATATTCCTTTGGGGCTGCATTATACTCCTGTGGGGGGCTGCATTATCCTATTGGGCTGCATTATTCTCCTATGGGTGCTGCATTATACTTATGTTGGACTGCATTATACTCCTGTGGGGCAGAATTATACTCCTATTGGGCTGCATTATACTCCTGTGGGGCAGCATTATACTCCTACTGGGCTACATTATTCACCTATGGAGGCTGAATTATACTCCTGTGGAGCTGCATTATAATCCTATTGGGCTGCCTTATTCACCTATGGGGCTGCATTATACTTCTATGGGGCTGCATTATATTCTTATGGGGGGCTGCATTATGCTCCTATTGGACTGCATTATTCTCCTATGGGGACTGCATTATACTCCTATGGGGCTGCATTATACTCCTATGGGGCTGCATTATATTCCTACAGTAGCTGCATAATACTCCTGTGGGGCTGCATTATACTCTTATGGGGCTACATTACACTCCTATGGGGGCTGCATTATACTACTATGGGGCCGCATTATACTCCTGTAGGGGCTACATTATACTCCTATGGGGCTGCATTATACTCCTGTTGGGGCTGCATTATACTACTATGAGGCTGCATTATACTCCTGTAGGGGCTGCATTATACTCCTGTGGGGGTTGCATTATACTGTTTTGAGGGCTGCATTATACTCCTATGGGACTGCAATATATTCCTGTGGGGGCTGCATTATACTCCTATTGGGCTGCATTATTCTCCTATTGGGCTGCATTATTCTCCTATGGGGCTGCATTATACTCCTATGGGGCTGCATCATACTCCTGTGCGGGCTGCATTATTCTCCTGTGGGGGCTGCATTATACTGCTATGGGGTGCTGCATTATACTCATGTACGGGCTGGATTATTCTCCTGTGGGGCCTGCATTAAGCTTCTGTGTGAACTGCGTTATACTCCTGTGCGGGCTACATTATACTCCTGTGGGGGCTGCATTATACTCTGAGGGGGCTGTATTGTACTCCTGTGGGGCCTGCATTGTACTATGTGTACTATATGGAGGTCTATGGTGTGCATTGTACTGTATAGCTGTACGGAGCACTATGAGGTGTGTATTATACAATATGGAGAAATATTGGATGCATTTTACTATGTGGAGGACTATGGGGTGTATTATACTAAATGAGAAAAATTCTGCCTATTTATCGAGTGATTGGATTGTTTATGCCAGAACAAAAATGATTTTTCTCAGCAGCACATTGCCCGGTGAAAACTGCAGATATGCTGCTGATAACATGATGCTGTATGTGGACAGATTGATCTATTAGTGATTGTTCTGTCCCCATCATATTTCCTCAGCCGGTGGAAAGAGGCTGGGAAAAAGGCGTTGAATGACTTCAATATAGTCGATCACGCTAGTTTAACGGCCTGAACTCAGTGCATGTAACTACAACCGAAATGTTATCATGTGTGATGGTGCAATATGTCAGCATTTGGGGACCCACTTTAAACTTTTGTCCAGAGCCCCACTAACAAAAACTTGATTCCAGCTCACCCAGTTGCTCCATGCTCATCCACCTGGGGCTCAGACACCGGCTTCGCCCTGGCCTCCCATCAAGGACAATAGAAAAAATTGGAGTCTGGCTCATGCACTAAGCAGTCATGAGTAAGACTGCTTAGTGCAGTCGAAACGCGTTGACTGGGTAATGTTGACCATGAAAATTTTCTTTTGTACGTACTATATTTTCTTTTGAAAAATAAAAAGAAAAATCCAATCCTGTTGAGCCAGACTCCAATTTTTTCTTTTGCCCAGAGCCCCACTTTGCCTAAAATCGGCCCTGTACATGTGTTTTCTATTTTATTTGTATGTACCCTGTCCATAAGAGCCCCAGTTACAGGGGAAAACAGAACTCATTAAGTGCTAAGGAAAGAAAGAAATAAAAAAAGAAAGAAAGAAAGAGAGACAAGTGAACTCATCATCTTTTTTCCATTTCCGCTAATCTCCCTACCCGATTTATCTATCACTATTCATGACATAACCATTTCCGCAGTACCAGAAGTCCGCTGCCTCGGAGTTACACTTGACTCTGCCTTGTCCTTCAAACCGCACATCCAAGCTCTTGGTACCTCCAACTCAAAAATATTTCCAGATCTATCCTTTCCTCAATTCTGAATCTACTAAAATGTTAGTAGAGTGCGGGACATGTAGTAGAGTGCATGCCCTCATCATGTCCCACCTCGACTATGCAATAGCCTACTCTGTGGCCTCCCTACTAACACTCTCACACTTCTCCAGTCCGTCACTAACTCTGCTGCATGACTAATCCACCTCTGTCCTCGCTATTACACTGCTTCATCCCTCTGCAAATACCTTCATTGGCTCCCAATTCCCCAAATTACTCAGTTCAAATTGTTTACACTGACCTACAAAATTTCACCTTAACCAGTAGAATTGTATAAGGGATTGTTTTTTTGAAGAACGATGTCACGAGTGTGTCACATTCTCCTGGAGATCTGGGGTTAGAAGATCACTACGTATTGTGAATCGCAGATCTTCCATTTAGCCTGTGTTTATGTCCCATATTAATTGGATTTGGTTTCCTTTGGTAATGAAGAGGTTAACGACCCTTTCTATGCTGGTCAGAAACTTGCAGCTCCATTTCAGCTGCTTCTGATCTGGTCATTACCTCTCCCTATAAAACCTGGCCAGACTTTCTCTGCCTTGATAGTGAAAGTTTTGCTTACTAGCTCCTTGCAGACGCTGTGCTGAGTTGGAGACCGTTATTGCTATTGGAGATTGTTGCGTGCTGTTTTTGGGTGTATGCTTTCCTCATTGTCATATTCCCTTTTGGTTGGTACATTCCTATCCTTCCCTATATACCTCTCTACCTTTGGCGAGTGTTTTTATGTTTCTTGTTTTCTGCTATCCCTATTTTGTCTTTGTGTCTGGTTTACCTTATATTTCTGTCCCATACCTCATGGGGTGGGGGAGGGGATAGATCAAGGTTTAACAGGAGCATAGTAAGGTCGGAGACTCGGACCTCTCCACCTCCAAGAGTACCCCCAGGACAGGAATAGTTAGGGTCCCAGTTCCAGGGACAGTTTGAGACCCCCCCCTTCCCTACCGAAGACCATCGCTGCGTGACAAACGAGCTGTAGTTTTTATTATCACCATTTCCATACAACATTCTGATCTCTTTATCTTCCATATTTTGAAAGCTGAAGTGAAGAATAACAACTTTGCCATATAGATTTTTTTTTTCATTTTGGCTTGTACCGTTTCAAATAATTATCATATTTTATTACTTCTGATGCCAAATATGTAAACAATATTATTTATGTTCCAGGAAACAGTTGGGGTGATATGAACTTTTAAATATTTTTTATTTTTATATTTTTTTTATATTTTCATTTGTTTGTATTGCATCTTTCATTAGTCCCTCTAGGGGACTTGAACCTGTGATCACTTGTACAGTACACTGAAAAACTGTAGTATTGCAGTGTATTATAAAATGAATGATCTCCTAAGAAGCCCAGACACAGGCCCCACAGGTGTACAAACATTGCAGACACAGGGTTGTCAGTAAGCTCCCCCAACCTTTACCTTGGCTGTCATTACAATGCCATTGACACCCTGCAATCATTTTGTGGGGTGTTGGTTGCTGGGTGTCAGAAAAGAGACTTCTCCCATGTCCTACCTCCTAAATGCTGCTGTCACGATTGAAAGTGGCATCTAAAGGGGTTAACTGCAGAGATGGTAGTTAGCACTTAGACTATTCCCATTCCATGTATATAGCGCACACTTATTCTGCGGATCTAGCCATAGGAAAGCTGGGTAATGTGGTCCACCAAGGCGACATGGGCTCATGCACTTGACCCTGAATTTAAGGCCCAGAACCATGCACCATGTGCCATACATTACGGCGTGTGGTCATTAACATGTTAATGTAAGGGTGAATTTAATCTCTTATCAGTATAGGACATATAAAGATTCTACATATGATACAGAATCTTGCATTAGAACCTTATGTAACCACAACAGCACATCAAAGCCTCTGCGCAGTAATAAGAGCGGTCGTTTATCATCAATACATTTCCATAGAAAATAAATCACTGCTCATAAAACACAGATTGTGCAGAATATTACAGAAAGGAACATAAAGGAGGTAAGTGATGTCATCTGCCACGCATGGGTCAGCCACACAGAAGGTAATATTAACCTGGCTTTGAAGTGATCTGGAAGAATCGATCAGACATTACTAGTAGAAGCCAGAGGATGTGTCTATAGGATCAGCCCTGCAGCGCCTTTGATATGGCAGTACTACATAGCGGATGGGCTATTTGGCCATATGAATCTATAGATTCTTTTAATGGTGCAGCCTCAGGTTTTGTGCCTCCACCTTAAAGGGATTGTCTACCTTTTTTCCCAAAAGTAAGGACCAATAGATAGATGGATAGAGAAATATGGAATGATAGATAGATAGATAGATAGATAGATAGATAGATAGATAGATAGATAGATAGTCTATATTGTGCAGTCGTCGCAGCTTGCACGTGTTCACACCAGGAGGTGCTGATCAGGTTTTTCTTTGTCTAGATAGATAGATAGATACATAGATAGATACATAGATAAATAGATATGGTGTCACGACTCTATTGTCGGGTATTCTGCGACCAAGCTCAACCAAGTGCTCCTTACCTGTACCTAACGCTAGGGTCACCCTAGCTATCCTTGTTTCTCGGATTACTTCTAATGGTGAAGAGGTTGGGGCCACGTACCTTGCTGAGCTCCTGAATCCGCCCTCAGTCTGTTCCCATCTCCCACGAGGGAAGAGGGGAGTAATAGTGTATGGCAATACACTAACCAGACTAACAAGGTAATACGAACAGGTACAAAGGAAAATAACAATGATACAAAAATGCAATCACAAACAACAGAGGGAGACATGGGGAGAGAAGGATGGGAAAAACCAAAGTAGGAGGAGAGGATTTGCACACAACCAAAACCAAACAACGGTCTTGGATAAATCCACCAAATGCCTTCTCAAACAACACATCACCAACTCATGAACCATGCAGCATGAAGCTAGCTCTGGCAATGCCTGCTTGCCAGAGTCCAGTTTATATAGGAGAGGGAGTGGCCAACACTGAACAGCTGAGAGCCTAATGCAGAAAAGCTTCCAGGAGCTCTCAACTGAGTAAATTAGTCCCTGCACTGCTAAAAGAAACCTGCACCATTTAATATGAAGGTGAAGTGCTTCTAGTCAGCGCAGGAGTAGGAGAAACCAGACGATGCGGTCTCCTGGCTCCTCTCTGTTGCAGCAACCCCATGACATATGGAATAGATATGAGATGATAGATACTGTAGATAGATAGATAATAGATATAGAAAGATAGAGATAGATAGATAGATAGATAGATAGATAGGTAAATAGGTATTTGATACACTGCCAATCTTTGCAAGTTTTCCCACCTACAAAGAATGGAGAGGTCTGTCATTTTTATCGTAGGTACACTTCACCTGTGAGAGACAGAATCTAAAAATAAAAAAACAGAAAATCACATTGTAGGATTTTTAAATTATTAAATTGCATTTTTTTGCATGAAATAAGTATTTGATCACCGACAAACCAGCAAGAATTCTGGCTCTCACAGACCCGTTAGTTTTTCTTTAAGAAGCCCGAATGGCGGCACGATCTACCCATGGACCCGGGCACCTAGCGCCATTCCACTGCAAGCCTTTTGCCTATCACAGATGCGCTTACTATTGCTCTGCAGTCCTCTTTGCCCCACAGTGTCCAGCACTTACCCGTTACATCGGGTTACATCTATTTAGACGCATTGCTATTCGTCTAAACGCCCTCACACATCCAGCACAATAGAACACCCTCCTCGGAGATTTAGCCCACTAACGCATGGACATATGCTCAAGGCTTCCTCCTTAGTGTTCGTTAAAGAATGTTCTGATGAAGGGCCTGTGACGGACCGAAAACGTTCAAAAATTTCTTATTTGTCTGGATGCACAATAAAAAGGAACTATTTCATTTTCACAAATCGAGTGGCAAGTTTTTTTAATTTAATATTTGATAGGTTGGATACCTGACTTGTGCACCAACAGCTCATCTTTTTTGAGTGCCGTGTTGTCTATATCCATGTGATATTTCAGTTTTTCTATTTTAATAAATTTTTTAAAAAATCTAAATTTCTTTTTTTTTTTCAGTCAAGATGGGGTGCAGAGTGTACATAAATGAGAAAAAATGAATTTTTTTGAATTTACCAAATGGCTGCAATGAAACAAAGAGTGAAAAATGTAAAGGGGTCTGAATACTTTCCGTACCTACTGTATGTGAAAGTTATAAAATGTGATTTTTTTGGTTTTTATTTTTAGATTCTGTCTCTCACAGGTGAAGTGTACCTGTACTAAAAATTACAGAACTCTTCATTCTTTGTAGGTGAGGAAACTTGCAAAATTGGAAGTGTATCAAATACTTATTTTCCCCACTGTAGATAGATAGATAGAAATAGAAGGGCTTGTTATATTAAAGGCACAATTAATTAGGCCATTAATATAAGAACAGATAATCTCTTGAGCTTCGGTGAATCTTTTATTACAGACAATATTGATAATAAAGACGCACAGAGATATCTAGATACTCCAGCGAGAGTTCCAGTCCTGATCATACTCTCAGGATATCACCAATGTGATTTATATCGCCCAGAACAGGCTGTGGTGACAATTTTACTGTTTCCCCCATTGAATTATCCTTGTCTGACATCAATTAACGATTCATTTGGGAAATAAGGATGGAAAACAAGAGGTAAGAAGAACAGTGGATGGATGGATGGATGCTGGATAGATTGATGGATGGAGAGATAAATGGATGGATGGGTGGATGGAGGAATGGATGATGATGGAGGAATAGGTAGATGGAGAAATGAATGAAGGAGCAGGTAATAGGTAGATGGATGGAGGCATTGATGGATGATGAGGTATGGATGGATGGTTGAATGAAGGGATGGATGATGTATGAATGATGGATGGATGATGGATGATGGATGGATGATGGATGAATGATGGATGGATGATGAACGAATGATGGATGGATGATGGACGAATGATGGATGGATGATGTATGAATGATGGATGGATGATGGACAAATGATGGATGGATGAATGATGGATGGATGATGGATTGATGGATGGAGAGATAGATGGATGGATGGAGGTATGGATAGATAGAAGTATGGATGGATGGAAGGAGGGATGATGTATGAATGATGAATGTATGATGCATGAATGGATGGATGATGAAGGTATGGATGGTTGACTGAAGGGATGGATGATGTATAAATGATGGATGGATGATGGATTGATGGATGGAGAGAAAGATGGATGGAGGTATGAATAGATAGAAGTTGTGGATAGAAGGAGGGATGGATGGAAGGAGGGATGATGTATGAATGATGGATGTATGATGCATGAATGGATGGATGATGAAGGTATGGATGATGGATGGTTGAATGAAGGGATGGATGATGTATAAATGATGGATGGATGATGGACTGATGGATGGAGCGATAGATGGATGGATAGAAGTATGGATGGATGGATGGATGGATGGATAGAAGTATAGATGATGGATAGAAGTATGGATGGATGATGGATGGATGATGTATGAATGATGGATGTTTGATGCATGAATGGATGGATGATGGATTGATGGATAGAAGTATGGATGGGTTGATGGCGGGATGGATGGATGATGGACAATATGTTGATGATGGATGGATAGATGGATGGATGATGAAGTGATGGTTGATGAATGGTTAGATAGATGGAGTGATGAATGATAGATTGATGATGGATGTATTCATGTATGGATAGATGCATAAATGGACCTATGGATGACTTAAGAGGGGAGAATGATGTAAAGCAGAACTCATGTCTGAACATCATGTTAACCATCATTTTCTCTCATCTCTGCTGGTTTTCTGTTAACTCCCAGTCTAGATGAGAATCCGAAGGAGGCCTGAAGTCGCCTTTGTCAGATAAATAGATGTAAGTACAGTCATGGCCAAAAGTTTTGAGAATAACACAAATATTATATTTTCACATGATCTGCTGCCCTCTGGTTTTTATGTGTGTTTGACAGATGTTTTTATCACAGACAGAAATATAATTGCAAACATGAGTAAAAAAAGCTTATATTGACAGTTAGAATGAGTTAATGCAGCAAGTCAATATTTACAGTGTTGACCCTTCTTCTTCAGGACCTCTGCAATTCTCCCTGGCATGCTCTCAATCAACTTCTGGACCAAATCCTGGCTGATAGCAGTCCATTCTTGCACAATCAATGCTTTCATTTTGTCAGAATTTTTAGGTTTTTGTTTGTCCACCCGTCTCTTGATGATTGACCACAAGTTCTCAATGGGATTAAGATCTGGGGAGTTTCCAGGCCATGGACCCAAAATCTCTATGTTTTGTTCCCTGAGCCATTCATTTATCACCTTTGCTTTATGGCAAGGTGCTCCATCATGCTGGAAAAGGCATTGTTGATCGCCAAACTGCTCTTGGAGGGTTGGGAGAAGTTGCTCTTGGAGGACATTCTGGTACCATTCTTTATTCATGGCTGTGTTTTTAGGCAAGACTGTGAGAGAGCCAATTCCCTTGGCAGAGAAGCAACCCCACACATGAATGGTTTCAGGATGCTTAACAGTTGGCATGAGACAAGACTGGTGGTAGCGCTCACCTTGTCTTCTCCGAATGAGGCGTTTTCCTGATGTCCCAAACAATCGAAAAGGGGATTCAACAGAGAAAATAACTTTACCCCAGTCCTCAGCAGTCCACTGCCTGTACCTTGTGCAGAATATCAGTCTGTCCATGATGTTTTTCTGGAGAGAAGTGGCTTCTTTGCTGCCCTCCTTGAGACCAGGCCTTGCTCCAAGAGTCTCCGCCTCACAGTGCGTGCAGATGCACTCACACCTGCCTGCTGCCATTCCTGAGCAAGCTCTGCACTGCTGGTAGCCCAATCCCACAGCTGAAACACTTTTAAGAGACGGTCCTGGCGCTTGCTGGTCTTTCTTGGGCACCCTGAAGCCTTTTGGCAACAATGGAACCTCTCTCCTTGAAGTTCTTGATGATGCGATAGATTGTTGACTGAGGTGCAATCTTTCTAGCTGCGATACTCTTCCCTGTTAGGCCATTTTTGTGCATTGCAATGATGACTGCACGTGTTTCTTTAGAGATAACCATGGTTAACAGAAGAGAAACAATGATGCCAAGCACCAGCCTCCTTTTAAAGTGTCCAGTGGTGTCATTCTTACTTAATCATGACAGATTGATCTCCAGTCATGTCCTCATCAACATCCACACCTGTGTTAATGGAGCAATCACTGAAAAGAGGTTAGCTGGTCCTTTTAAGGCAGGGCTGCAATGATGTTGAATTGTGTTTTGGGGGATAAAGTTCATTTTCTAGCCAAATATTGACTTTGCAAGTAATTGCTGCTAAGCTGATCACTCTTTATAACATTCTGGAGTATATGCAAATTGCTATTAGAAAAAGTGAAGCAGTAGACTTTGTAAAAATTAATATTTGTGTCATTCTCAAAACTTTTGTCCATGACTGTAGAGCAAATGGCCCATGGTAGGTGAGGTCCTTGTTACAGACTGAGGTGGAGGAGCTAAATGTTATATATTGTCAAAATGTCACGACCCTATAAAGTACAAAGGTTAGGACCTGTGAACTACGTGTTACTGGGGCTCCTGCATTCACTTCATGCTAGGAATCAAGTTTGCCCATAATTGCCTATTAAATAGGACTCAACTTATTCTAGTGATCTTCCGTCACCACATGAAGGGGCTGGTGGAGGGTGCAACCCACTGGTGATCTTGGGCCCCTCTATTTGCCTGGGCCCCTGACAGTGTGCTGGATGGCCCTTATGTTGGACAACTGTGTGTAGCCCTGGTACACAATACCAGGAGGATGAGTGGAGAGGTAACGGTTAAGGGCTCTTCATGATATCATGTACACTTCGGACACACCCACCAGGGGTGTGGAGGGGAGTGCTAAGTAGTCTGAGTTCAGTTCAGTCAGTGACTCGAAGGAGTGAGGAAGTGCAGTCTTTGTGCAGTTCAGAAAGTGGAGGCCAGTACAGGTGAGCCAGTTCACCTCAGCCTGGTCAGAGCTGTGCCCCACTATAAGACGGACTGAGATATCTATTAAGAGTTGAGCATATCGAAGGGCATAGTGGAAGAGAACAGAGAAGTGCCATAAGTATAGGATACCTGCACATTGTTACCGGTCACTGGGGACCGAAGGATCACTAAAGCTTCACGCTTAGTGGTAAGAAAACCAGAGGCTTATCGGACCTTAGGTCGTGGCAAGCATCCCTGAAGAGTCAGTACGTATCTGGGGTCAGGGAGAGTGAGAACCTTGAGCCTGATCAGCAAGAATAGGAACTCAGCTCTCTCACAGGAAGGCTCCGACCACAAAAACTGACCGGGCAGAACAGCTTTGGAATAGCTGGAGTTATAGAGGGAACTACGCTTCAGGCTGGTTGGACTCATCAACATTGGACAGTAAAGGAGGCCCCTAACTTGCTTAGCCGTTGCCTCAAAGCTCATCCTCCATCAACCCATCAGCCTCCCTGGGACCTGCCTTACCATCTTACAAGTAAAGGTATGGAAAGACGCTGACCGTGTGAGACTGAGTTATTTACTTGCATGCCTGCACAACCCTGCCTTAACCATCGACCTGAGGGAAGAGTCCTACCTGTAGGGGACCCGACAACTAGCTGCCTCACCATCCCCTCAGAGCTCTACAGCAGCGCTGGTATAAATTACCAGAAGACTACAGGTGGCGTCACGAACTGTAAATATATCTATCCCCTGTAAATATTCCCCCAACATACGCCAGACCGCTAGGGCCACAGACCGAGCCACCGCTACCTGTGACAAACCCCATAGACTTCCATGGGCTCGGCTCTGAGTACCCCATTGCCCTGGTAATCCACAATTGTGGTGGCGGGTCGACACAAAACTTTGGCGTCACGAACAGGATACGAAACTTGCAGCATTGCGAGCCCTGTGTGCCTGTGGAGTGTTTTGGCGAAAAAGACTGTTGCTGTTGTTTGGCGCCAAATACCGCCATATTTGCCGCCAGATTCGCGCCCTAAGGCGCTGGAGAAGAAGGTGGGCGTACCTGAAAGAGCGCGCAAAGTCTTGGACACGCCCCCGGCTCTGACTCAGCGGCAGGTCCTGCAACAGGAAGTGAACGCTCTGACATCAGAGCGCCTGCGACGAAGGTCCTGTTCCCACTGCGGTGCCTGTGAAATAGCAGCGTCTGAAACCGGTAGGCTCCGTTTAACCAAGGGGGCGCTAAGATGTCACAACAACCGGCTGACAGTGCGGCCCCGGCCGGAGGTCCCAATCCCGCACCGCTCGGTATTGTAGCGCCAGATGGGGGCGCAGGCCCTGCACCCAGTCCGGTAGTCCCGATCATGCCACTAACGCTCCCATATATGCCTGGGGCGAAATGGCTTCCCCAGTACAGCGGTGAGCCAGGCACATTAGCAGGCTTCAAGCGGAAGTTATGCAGCATCCTAGAAATGTACTCCATGCCTGAGAGACAAAAAGCTGCTGTGCTAATAGGGCAGCTAACTGGCGCTGCTGAGAGGGAAGTGGAGACTTGGGATACCGTTGATCAGGAGTCGGTACCTGCGATCTTCCTTAAGCTGCATGCCATATTTGAAGACCGCACAGAAACGGATCTCCGGATGGCCTTCTATCACTGTTCACAACAGCCAGGTGACAGCATCCGGGACTACGCTTGCCGATTACAGGGAGCCCTGAGAGCCCTCAAGCAAATTAACAATTTAAATGCTATCGACGAGAATAAAATGCTGAAAGAACAATTTATACAGGGATTGAGATCCCAAGAGGAACGCAGAACTGTAAACTGGTGGTCCTTAGACCATCCGGATGCTACCTTTGATGCCCTAAAGGACATGGCAATAAAAGGGCTGCGGCCCCTGGGCAAACCCGAGGTGGCAACCCAACATCATCAGGCTGAAGTCACTCTGGAACCGGCAGTAACCCCCTTTTCCCCGCTAGTGGCTGAAGCCAAAGCGCAGGTGACACCTCCTAGTGAATTGGACTGTCTGCGCTCAGAGGTGCGCCAGCTGACTAAAAATCTGGCTGCTGTAATGAGTGCCCTGCAGCTGCGGAAAGAGGAGGAAGGAAAGATCTTGTTAGCTGACTGCCCAGAAGACGTCCCGTGGATGCACCGGAGAAGAAAGAAGACGTCGCCCCCCCGGAGGAGGACAACGCCACCCCCAGGAGCGACCTCTGATCAACACCCTCCTCGTCGAGAGATCATCTGTTATCGATGCAACCGGAAAGGTCATATGTCTCCACAGTGTCCTTTAAACGGGCAGAACCTGGGTCCAAGGGCCAACACCCAGGAGAATACCCGTCAGGCCCCCTAGACTGGAACCGCAGGTATGTGGGTGGGCGACCCTACCTGTCTATCATCTTAGATGGTATTGCAGTTCCGGCATTGTTAGACACTGGGTCCCAGGTGACCCTAATACCTGATGCCCTATATACCAAGTACTGGTCAATGGACAGTCTTAAACCTCCGAGCCTTGACTTTACCGTGTATGCTTCTAATGGTCTTCCTGTAGAAGTACTCGGAACAAAATGTGTAGATGTAAAGGTGGGCAGAGAGGAGTTGAAAGACCAGGGGCTTCTGGTAGTAAAGACTGTAAATGAGGAGAACGGTTTAAATATAATTTTGGGTACTAACATTATCGGTAATTGTTTGGGAGAAGTTGTGTTCTTGCTCCAACAGCTCGCTGAGATTGCCCGACCAAGGCAGAGAGGAGTAATCCAAAGAGAGATCCGGGCCCTGGTGTGTCAACAGCAAGCGAAGCTTACAGACGGCGAAATTGGTAATGTACGGGTCACTGACTCGGATCCTATTGTGATACCCCCAATGAGTGAAATGATCATTTGGTGCAGGGCAGCCATAGGTCTGAGAGGACAGAATTACCAAGCTGTAGTAGAACCCCACCATTCAGAACATAGACCTACACTTATGACTGCTAGAGGAGTAGTAGAAGTGGTGAATGGAAGAGTACCGGTACGGCTTCTCAATTGGGGAGATGATGAGGTAAACTTACCCCGTTATGCAACCATTGCTAAACTACATGCTGTTGATAATAATTCTATTCTCCCGGCTGAGTCCTTAGACTCCTGTCAAATAGCGGAGGACAATGACCCAGCAACTCAGGTGGCGGAGTGGTGTCAGCAACTCCATGTTGGGACGGACACCACTCCCGCTCACCAGAAGCAAGGGGTATTACGGGTGGTGCAAGAGTACGCCCAAGTGTTTAGCAAAAATCCACTTGATTTTGGGATAATTAAGGGAGTACAACATCATATCCCTACAGGCAGTCATCCTCCCATCAAAGAGCGGTATAGGCCCATACCTCCAGCTCATTATCAGAAGGCTAAAGAAATGTTGAATGATATGAAGAAAGCCGGGGTGATAAGGGATAGTTGTAGCCCCTGGGCAGCCCCTCTAGTTCTGGTTAAAAAGAAAGATGGTAGTATGAGAATGTGTGTGGATTACAGGCAGGTGAACCGCATAACACACAAGGATGCATACCCGTTACCACGTATAGAGGAATCATTAGCTGCTCTGAAAACGGCTAACTACTTTTCTACCCTTGATCTGACTAGTGGTTACTGGCAAGTGGCTGTGGCTGAGGAGGATCGTGAGAAAACGGCTTTCACCACCCCAATGGGGCTCTGTGAGTTCGACAGAATGCCGTTTGGGCTCAGCAGTGCCCCAGGAACATTTCAGAGAGTGATGGAAAATTGTCTGGGACATCTCAATTTTGAAACCGTGCTGCTATACCTAGACGACGTCATCGTGTATTCCAAGACATATGAGGACCATCTGAAGCACCTGGCAGAAGTATTTGAGTCTCTGTCCAGGTACGGGATGAAGTTGAAACCTTCAAAATGCCATCTACTCAAGCAGAAGGTACAATACTTGGGGCACATCGTCAGTTCGGAAGGAGTAGCGCCGGACCCAGAGAAAGTCACTGCCATCCAGAAGTGGCCGGAGCCGAAGAACCTTAAGGAAGTGCGACAGTTCCTGGGACTAACGGGTTACTACAGAAGGTTCGTGAAAGATTACACGAAGAAGGCAGCTCCTTTACAGGACCTCCTGGTAGGACAATCCTTAAAGAGCAGAAACCCTCCCTTTAATTGGGGTAAAGAACAGGCTGAAGCATTCCAAAAGATGAAAGAGATCCTTACAGGTGATGAGATCTTAACCTATCCTGATTACAGCCAACCGTTCCTGTTGTACACCGACGCCAGTAATGAAGGTTTGGGAGCAGTTCTCAGTCAGAAGCAGAATGGCCAAGAAAAAGTCATCGCATATGCCAGCAGAAAACTCAGGCCAACTGAAAGGAATCCGGAAAATTATAGCAGCTTCAAGCTGGAGTTTCTGGCGCTGGTCTGGGCCATTACTGAAAGATTTAAGCACTATCTGGCCTCCAATAAGTTCACGGCGTACACAGACAACAACCCGTTAACGCACCTGGAAACCGCCAAGCTGGGCGCCATGGAGCAGCGTTGGATGGCTCGGTTGTCCAATTACCAGTTTACTATCAAGTACCGGGCAGGTCGAAAGAATGCTAATGCTGATGCGTTGTCCCGAATGCCGCATGACTCTGATACGGAAGAAGAATCGGATGACCTGGAAGAAATTGAGCTACCTGCGTTCCATCGAAATGGGGTAGTCCACGAGCATCGAGTCCACAGAAAGCAGTATGGTGCAACATTAAATCCTTTACCCCATCACAGTTGGAAAGAGACTCAGGACAGTGATCCAGTGGTCAGCCGCATCAAGGAGTTGTTAAGACAGGAAGGCTCCTCTTTGGAAAAGGAAGCACCTATGTCAGCCAAGCTCCTGTGGAACGAGAAAAGCAGGTTGTTCCTATACCGTGAGAAGTTGTGCAGGAGATACGTCAACCCCAGAACCCATGAGATGGTCTGGCAAATAGTGGTCCCCAAGGCAGACGTCCCAATGGTGTTGGAAGCATACCACGATCAAGCAGGACACTTTGGCTGGAGAAAGCTGGAGACCCTGTTGAGATGCCGGTTCTACTGGGTAGGGATGCGCAGCTCCATCGAGAGGTGGTGTCGGAACTGTGGACCCTGTGGTCTCAGAAGGAAGGACTACGGTAGTCAGAAGGCACCCCTGCAACCTATCCGGACGACTCGCCCCTGGAGATTGTGGCCCTGGACCACGTCAAACTGTCGCCAAGTAGATCTGGATACTCATACGCCTTGACCATGGTGGACCATTACTCCAGATTTCTGGTGGTTGTTCCAGTTAAGGACCAGACCGCAGTGACGGCCGCGAAAACCTTTCAAGCAAGCTTCTGCAGACCGCATGGGTATCCGGAGCAAGTATTAACCGATCAAGGACCTGCTTTCGAAGCTGATTTATTCAAGGAATTCTGTCACATGTACGGGTGCAAGAAAATTAGAACAACACCATATCACCCTCAAACCAACGGTCTTTGCGAAAAAATGAACCATATTGTCCTTGATTTGTTGAGATCCATACCGTTGGAAGACAGGAATCGATGGCCGGATTTACTACCTGATTTGGTTGATTTGTATAACCATATACCTGTAAGTTCAACTAACTGCACTCCAGCTTATCTTATGAGAGCAAGGCCCGGAAGACTACCAATGGATCTAGAACTTGGAGTGGTAGAACCGGAGGCAGACGACGCCGTTGAAAACTGGGACATCAATCGGCAAGAGCAATACAGAAGAGTACAAATCTGTGTAGAGGAAAGTCTCAACAAGGCACGGGAGAAACAGGAAGATGTTTACAACCGAAATGCTCCTGCCAAGCCTTTGATGCCTGGAGAGGTAGTATTAAAAAGAAAAAGGAAGATGCACAAATTGGATAACCAGTGGGAACAAGAACCCTACGTTGTACAAGATTCTAAATATGACAACAGAAAAGTTTGTATCATCAGTAAGGACGGAGGAAGAACAATAACCACTGTGTCCAGAGACCATTTGAAATTGTGTCCAGAACCCTTAAAATGTTGTGACAAGAACCCTGTCATCAATCAAAAAGAAAGGAAAGAAGAGGTCATACACACCGATCTGGGAGATTTTCCTGCGGATTGGCCTAGACTGGGAGATGCTGTAATAGTTTCGGTGTTGCAGTTTTATCAGCCACAAGAGGAAGTTTTACCTCCAGTTGTGCCCGTGGTGCCAGTCGAGCCCGTTCAGGAGTTACCCATCCCAGCAACACCTCAACCTATGGAATCTCAAGAAGGATCATCTGAAGCAGCGCCCCATACTATGGGATCCCTGGTGAAGCTGACTCACACCGCCCAGCCATCAGTACGCTTGCCAGATCCATAGAAAGATTGAGGCAGTTCTATAGTTTGCCGTTACGCAGTGCAGACAGATCGCAACTTAATATACCTGAGGCTACTCCACGTAGATCAGAGCGAATCACAAAAGGAAAGATACCCATTCGATACCAGCAGTAATTATAACGAATTAATGTGAATACTGTACAAAGTCTATATATATATATGTGTTTTTCCCTATTATGTCTTATAATGGACTCAGAGGCTGAGGACTGAGCCAGCCCAAAAACTGTATCTTGTAAATAGTTGCACTAAGGTGCCTTTTAATGGTTTCACACGAAGCCTTGACTTACCTCTGAACATAAACAAGTGTGGTGAGGCACTGAGTGAGGTCTGCATTCGGATGTCCTGCAGCCCACCCAGGACCCACGTTGAAGGTTTGGTGCGGGTCCTTCACAAGCATATTGTCTATTTATATGAAAATGTTATTTAATATTGTATTTTTCTATATATAATGTTTTGTTTGCGACGTTCAAGACATCCTTACCTCCCGGATGGGACGAATTAATGTTTAATGTTGATGTTTAATGCATAAACAAAAATGTCTCTTGTATTTCACAGCCCGGGAGTGCTGTCGTTTACCATGGGGGAATGTGAAGCCCTGGTACACAATACCAGGAGGATGAGTGGAGAGGTAACGGTTAAGGGCTCTTCATGATATCATGTACACTTCGGACACACCCACCAGGGGTGTGGAGGGGAGTGCTAAGTAGTCTGAGTTCAGTTCAGTCAGTGACTCGAAGGAGTGAGGAAGTGCAGTCTTTGTGCAGTTCAGAAAGTGGAGGCCAGTACAGGTGAGCCAGTTCACCTCAGCCTGGTCAGAGCTGTGCCCCACTATAAGACGGACTGAGATACTATTAAGAGTTGAGCATATCGAAGGGCATAGTGGAAGAGAACAGAGAAGTGCCATAAGTATAGGATACCTGCACATTGTTACCGGTCACTGGGGACCGAAGGATCACTAAAGCTTCACGCTTAGTGGTAAGAAAACCAGAGGCTTATCGGACCTTAGGTCGTGGCAAGCATCCCTGAAGAGTCAGTACGTATCTGGGGTCAGGGAGAGTGAGAACCTTGAGCCTGATCAGCAAGAATAGGAACTCAGCTCTCTCACAGGAAGGCTCCGACCACAAAAACTGACCGGGCAGAACAGCTTTGGAATAGCTGGAGTTATAGAGGGAACTACGCTTCAGGCTGGTTGGACTCATCAACATTGGACAGTAAAGGAGGCCCCTAACTTGCTTAGCCGTTGCCTCAAAGCTCATCCTCCATCAACCCCATCAGCCTCCCTGGGACCTGCCTTACCATCTTACAAGTAAAGGTATGGAAAGACGCTGACCGTGTGAGACTGAGTTATTTACTTGCATGCCTGCACAACCCTGCCTTAACCATCGACCTGAGGGAAGAGTCCTACCTGTAGGGGACCCGACATCTAGCTGCCTCACCATCCCCTCAGAGCTCTACAGCAGCGCTGGTATAAATTACCAGAAGACTACAGGTGGCGTCACGAACTGTAAATATATCTATCCCCTGTAAATATTCCCCCAACATACGCCAGACCGCTAGGGCCACAGACCGAGCCACCGCTACCTGTGACAAACCCATAGACTTCCATGGGCTCGGCTCTGAGTACCCCATTGCCCTGGTAATCCACAATTGTGGTGGCGGGTCGACACAACTGCAATCCCTGCCTCTAAATACTGAACTACAGTTTTACTAAATCCCACAACTTTCATCTAATAAAACCACAGGCTGCTGTAATACGAGTTTTAAACTTGCTGTTTTCCTGCGAGCTCTCAGGATGTGCACCCCTTTAATTTTGTAATATAAACCATATATATATATATATTTACAAGCACAGGCAAGAGTTTTACAACGGAGCCACATTTTTGCTTGGAGCCTACATGTCATAAATGACGCCAAGTGTGTTCTGCTTATGGCGGTTCTATAAATACAGCTGTCATCATCCATCACCTGGCCGGGTTTTCACGTCGCTCCCCAGCGCTTGATGAATCACAAATGACAGAACGTGCTGGGAGCCGACGCTCCAGCAGACGTGACAAGACCTGGCGAGGATGTCAGAGGCGGCCCTGCTGGCACCCGTGTACATTAGCGCATGGCGATATTCATAGGCAGCTGAAACATTTAGGAATATTCTATAAAGCGTCCATAGGGAGCGCATCAGTGATAATTACCGCTGCTAATTACTCATTGCCGGAGAGAAAGAGCAACGGCCACCAATCAGCAATCAGCATCGATTTCCAATCAACCCACAATGCGATGATTGCGCCATGCAAAGCCGTAAGAATAGGGCACGATAGTGCAGGGAAATAGCACGACTGGCCCCATATTTAGGAATTGGGAAAATTCTGATTCATGGGTGCAGAGAAATGCCGGCATTGTCCTGGCTCTAATTAATGCCGGGGAAAGACGCTGGAGCCCCCTTATATATGAAGTGACTATGTGGCGCTCCATTATCTGGTTTTTAGAGCATGGAATTACAGCGACTAGACGGTGATAAAAAGAAAATGTCCCGCACTTTAAAGGATAACTAATATTACAAAGAAACATATGTATCATAGGGACAGATATGTGCTGCTGATCGGTGGGGGTTCGGTTCCTGAGACTCCTACGATCAGAATTCAGCTGATACAGAGCTCCAAATCCCCTGCATAGATAAAGAGATACATTATTCTATTCTGGTTGTCTGCAGTCACCACTAGGGGGAGCTTGGGAGCTTTCTGAACTGCACAAAATAATAAATTCCCATTAGAGAGAAAAAATGTAAAAATAAACTAAGAAAAAAATAAAAACACTGCCGGTGGACCAGATTCTCAATGTCTTCAAACATCAAGCTGGTCCACATATGACTTTACACAAAAGGTTTAGAATGTTCGTGTAGAGTCAGCAGCTGCATGGAGATAATGCAGACGCATGGGCGAAGAGCCAGCTGTCAGTGACAGCCAGATTCCCCACAGAGAGCAGAGATGGTCCATTACTGTCTCTGCCTTCTGGATCGCTAGATACACAGCAATATTAACACTTACTTCTCCCATCCTAGCGATCATATGATCAAGGGATACCAGCTGCGGGGTCTAAGACCTAGATCAGCTCTACAGTACAGGTATGGGGCTGAATTTGCCCTGTAAATTGGGGTAATATGACAGCCCGAGTTACAGGGAAAATCGCCAATTAAAACATACACACATATATATAATTCTGAAGGAGGGAGAGAGGAAGGAAGAAAAGGAAAGAAGGAAGGTAAAAAAGAAAGGAAGAAAGAGAGGGAGGAAGGGAGGAAAGAAAGAAGGAAAGGAGGATGGAGGGAAGGAAGGGAGGAAAGGAAGGAAGAAAGGAAAGAAGGAAAGGAGGATGAAAGGAAAGAAGGAAGGGAGGAAGGAAGAAAGGAAAGGAGGAAGGAAGAAAAGGAAAGAAGGAAGGAAAAAAGAAAGGAAGGAAGAAAGAAAGAAAGAAAGAAAGAAAGAGGGAGGAAGGGAGGAAAGAAAGAAGGAAAGGAGGAAGGAGGGAAGGAAGGGAGGAAGGAAGGAAGAAAGGAAAGAAGGAAGGAAGGAATGATGGAAGCAAGGGAGGAAGAAGGGAAAGAAGGAAGGGAGGAAGGAAGGAAGGAAGAAAGGAAAGAAGGAAGGAAGGAATGATGGAAGCAAAGGAGGAAGAAGGGAAAGAAGGAAGGGAGGGAGAGAGAGAGGAAGGAAGAAAAGGAAAGAAGGAAGGAAAAAAAGAAAGGAAGGAAGAAAGAAAGAGAGGAAGGGAGGAAAGAAAGAAGGAAAGGAGGAAGGAGGGAAGGAAGGAAGAAAGGAAAGAAGGAAGGAATGATGGAAGCAAGGGAGGAAGAAGGGAAAGAAGGAAGGGAGGAAGGAAGAAAGGAAAGGAGGTAGGAAGGAAAAGAATGAAGGAAGGTAAAAACGAAAGGAAGAAAGAAAGAAAGGAAGGGAGGAAAGAAAGAAGGAAAGGAGGAAGGAGGGAAGGAAGGAAGGAAGGAAGAAAGGATAGAAGGAAGGGAGGAAGGAAGGAAGGAAGGAAGGAAGGAAGGAAGAAAGGAAAGGAGGAAGGGAGGAAGGAAGGATGGAAGCAAAGGAGGAAGGAAGGAAAGATGGAAGCAAAGGAGGAAGGAAGGAAGGAAAGAAAGAAGCAAGGGAGGAAGAAGGAATGAAAAAGGAAGGAAGGGTAAAAGGAAGGATGGATGGAAGGAAGGGAGGAAGGAAGGAGTGGAAAAAGGAAGGAAGGATGGAAGGAAGGGAGGCAGGAAGGATAGAAGGAAGGGAGGAAAGAAGGAAGGGAGGAAAGAAGGAAAGAAGGAAGGGAAAAAAAGGAAGGGAGGAGTAAATAAAACAAAATTAAAAGCAATAAAATATAAATATTATAAAAAATTAGGTGACATGTAAAACAAAAAGAGAGGGGTAAAATTTACTTGAAAAATAAATGCCTGGTCATAAACTGTTTAAAGGGAGTCTCCAACTTTTTGAAAACATTTTGAAACAGCTTCAAAGGATCTGCGGTCTGACACTTAACGAGCAGCACCTTATCACGGCCCTATGGATGGGTGATGGTACCTTAAAAACCTTTTATGAAAATTGAAATTGATGGGAGCGTTTCAGATTGCAGGTGGTATCACATTGGAAAGTATGTAAACTTTTGCAACAAAAGGTGTTTTTTTTTCCCTTCAATGAAGGCCTCTGAACACAGTGACTTCAGTCTTGTTTAAAAAAAAATGAAAAGTGTGTTTAAGAATGCGAGACATGGTGTCATCACACAATTTAAGGGGAACCTGTCAGTAAAGAAAAAAATTGGTATATACCTGCAGCCATAGCAATAGTCTGCAGATAAATGCAGTTGTAAACCTGAGCAGAAGTCTGATTGTAAGGGAGAATTCAGGGAGAAAATGAAGTGAAATCTCCCTGCAGCCATCACTTACAGTCACCGGGAAAAGCAACATTTTCTACTATTTTGTATTTTTAACTCTTTTGCAGGATCAGACAATACAGGTTTGTAGATTTGGGGATTCATATGAGGGGCCGTACGGACAACATTATAGAAGATTTTGGAAAGTTGTGTAATTTTCAAGGTGACTTGAAATAAATTATTGCAAAGTTCAGATGCCGTCAGAAGGGCAGGTGAATTCACAAATGTCGCTGAAACACGATACTTTCCTACATTGTTTCTATAAAGTTACCTAAAGGGCAGCACTGCAGGCAACATACGTAACATCTACTTGTATTCATTTATGTGCAGGCAAACTCTCACAATGAGATGCTTTTCATTAATGCAGGTTGTGATATGTTTTCAGCTACACAATGTTATTTTTAATGCTTAATTTTTAATAAAATGTTTGTCTTTGACTAATTAGCATAGAGCCGAGTGGTGTTTATTCTGTCCCTGAAGGAGAAGGGAGGATTCCCTGATGTGTCTGGACCATAGATCTTCACTAATTAGTTTACAAAGCGGATCTCACTGGAATCATTGCAGATAATGTTATCATTCAGTCAAACCTTATTAACATTGCAGCAAAAATTACACTGAACTGAAGGAATTTCTACAGAAAAGAAATTCTGCTAATCACTGACAAAAAAATAACAAATTACATGATAAACATATATTCAGTAATACTGTAATTATATACTATACATAGTATACTATAATACTGCTATTATGTACAAAAATATACTACTACAATACTGCTCCTATGTACAAGTATATAACTATATAATACTGCTCATATGTACAAGAATATAACTACTATAATACTGCCCCTATGTACAAGAATATAACTACTATAATACTGCTCCTATGTACAAGAATATAACTACTATAATACTGCTCCTATGTACAAGAATATAACTACTATAATACTGCCCCTATATACAAGAATATAACTACTATAATACTGCTCCTATGTACAAGAATATAACTACTATAATACTGCTCCTATGTACAAGAATATAACTACTATAATACTGCTCCTATGTACAATAATATAACTGCTATAATACTGCTCCTATGTACAAGAATATAACTACTATAATACTGCCCCTATATACAAGAATATAACTACTATAATACTGCTCCTATGTACAAGAATATAACTACTATAATACTGCTCCTATGTACAAAAATATAACTACTATAATACTGCCCCTATGTACAAGAATATAACTACTATAATACTGCCCCCTATGTACAAGAATATAACTACTATAATAATGCTCGAATGAACAAGAATATAACTACTATAATACTGTGTCATGGGTGCATCGCCACAAAGATCGTCGCGATTGCACATTCTGACTTCTCACAGCTGAGCTTCTGTTTCTTTGTTTTTTGGTAATGTGAGAGTTAATTTTTCCTAGCTCTTTGCTAAGGCTAGGTGCAGCCTCGCCCGGCTGCTTTTGATTATGTTCTAATTAGTTTCCTTTATATTTCTGCCAGTCTGGGTGTTAGAGGCCGGTGAAAGCATTCATGTAGTTCAGCAGTCTGGATCGGTTCTGAGAATATTTAAGCTAAGAGTTCATTAGTTGTTTTTACTCTTATAGCTTATAGTTTATCTCTGAGACCTTAGGTGTTCCTACTGTGTGTGAGTGTTGTATGTAAGACTTTATTTACTTTATTCCTTCTCTTTCTTGTATGTCTTTCTGTTCATTATCCGTTACCTGTTCATTCCCTTTGGTGGTATTCAGGGTCCTTCTTAGGACTAGATTACAGTTGGCAGGGATTGATAGGAGACAGGGTTTACGCTGGTGGCCTGGACCTCTGTACCTTTAACAGTACCTCCAGGTTGAGGGATTAGTTAGGACCCCAGTTCAGGGTCAGCTTAGACCCCGGTCACCCTCTAGCCGGAGACAGCGTATAACGGATTCCGTTTTGACCCACTGGACATTCTATCAGGTAAATCCATGTTATAATATATCTATGCGCATGTTATATAGTATGTTGCCCTTTTGATATAGATTACTGACATCTCATATATATATCTGCTATACAGCGTGACATTTTCACCGGCCCAAAAAGATTCTCCCCAGCTGTCATGGATCCAGTAGCCCAGCTGGCCCGACAGTTGCAGGGGTTGTCCATGGAATTTGCAGACATTAAGTCCAAGGTTTTGTCCCTCCCAGAGCAAACCAGATCTGAACCTAAGGTTGCTCTCCCGGACAGGTTCACTGGTGGGCGGGACAAATTTTTTACTTTCCGGGAGGCATGTAAATTGTACTTTCGGCTGCGGCCTCGGTCATCTGGGAGTGAAGAGCAGAGGGTGGGAATTGTTATCTCGCTCTTACAAGGGGACCCTCAATCTTGGGCGTTCTCTATTCCTCCAGGCTCCCCAGATCTCCAGTCAGTGGATCGATTTTTTACTGCCCTGGGTCTGGTATATGATGATCCGGATCGAGTTTCCCTTGCTGAAACAAAGTTACGTAAAATACGGCAGGGAAATCGTCCAGCGGAGGAATATTCTTCTGAGTTCCGTAGATGGGCAACAGATACTCAGTGGAATGACCCAGCTCTTAGGAGCCAGTTTTGTCAAGGGTTGTCTGACAAATTAAAAGATGTGTTGGCTCAGTATGATTCTCCTCCATCACTGGAGGCTGCTATGGCCCTTGCTATTCGCATTGATAGACGACTTCGGGGAAGACGCGAGGTAACTCCGCCCCCCATGATGACTCCACCTACTACTAAAGTCCCTTATACTGAGGTTCCCCTGGTCTGTTCTGAGGAACCCATGCAGTTGGGAGGGACATCTTTTTGTAGGAGGGAATCGGCGGTGTGCCGCAAGGCTAGAAGGTGTTTCTTTTGCGGGAGAGAGGGACATTTTGTTGGGGGTTGTCCATCCCGGACCTCTTTGACCCAAGGAGTTAACCTGGGAGTCTGTATTTCGTCCCCAAATCCCTCTCAGTTTATCGTGCCTGCGGAGGTGGTGATTGGTACTAGAACTGAGAGGATTTCTGTTTTTCTTGATAGTGGGTCCGGGGCTAATCTTGTGGACGCTCGGTTTGCCCAGGTGCATGGTATGCAACTGAGTGTATTGGCCAAACCGGTCCCTATACTCTCTATTGATTCTAGACCTCTTGGTCAAGGTAGCTTGGTTCAAGCTGTTCATAACATAGATCTTCGAGTAGGGGCAATGCATAAAGAGCAATTGTCTTGTTATGTGCTGGAGGGTCTACCTACTCCTATTGTGTTGGGACTTCCTTGGTTGGCTAAACATAACCCAGTGATTGATTGGCAATCCAGAAAGATAAGCCAGTGGGGTGAATTTTGCAAGAATAACTGCATGAGCACGGTCATCGGTGCAGTTGTGCCTAGGACTTTGCCTCCTTTTCTGGAGGACTTTGGGGAGATGTTCTCAGAGAAGGGGTGTAAAGAGTTACCTCCTCATCGCGCATATGACTGCTCAATAAAGTTGCTTCCTGATGCCTTATCTCGTACTTTCCCAGGGACCGGGAGGATGGATGATCCGGTTCCTATTCCTCAGGAGGGAGTTGTGGTGTCAGCTGTATGCTCTGAGCTTGAGGGGGAGGTATTGGGGCTCAGGGGGACGCCCCTGTGGGACTTCCAGGGAGACTGATAGTTCCAGATCAGTTAAGACTGAAGGTTACGGAGAACCGTTACAAACGGATGGCTGATAGGGGGAGAGTTTCTGGTCGAGATCTGAAGGTGAATGATCTGGTGTGGTTGTCTACCAGGAATATTAAACTTAAAGTTCCCTCCTGGAGGTTGGGTCCCAGATTCATCGGGCCGTACAGGATCAGTTCCATAATTAATCCTGTGGCATTTCGTCTGGACCTCCCTCCTACGTTTAAAATTCATAATGTGTTTCACAAGTCATTACTTAAAAAGTATGTGGCACCAGTCATACCGTCACCTCTACCTCCTCCTTCAGTGGTGGTCAATGATAACGTGGACGGACTTTTCACACAACTCACCCGGACAGACCTGGTCATGAGGGTCCGGAGGCCCCTCGTAGAAGGGGGGGTACTGTCATGGGTGCATCGCCACAAAGATCGTCGCGATTGCACATTCTGACTTCTCACAGCTGAGCTTCTGTTTCTTTGTTTTTTGGTAATGTGAGAGTTAATTTTTCCTAGCTCTTTGCTAAGGCTAGGTGCAGCCTCGCCCGGCTGCTTTTGATTATGTTCTAATTAGTTTCCTTTATATTTCTGCCAGTCTGGGTGTTAGAGGCCGGTGAAAGCATTCATGTAGTTCAGCAGTCTGGATCGGTTCTGAGAATATTTAAGCTAAGAGTTCATTAGTTGTTTTTACTCTTATAGCTTATAGTTTATCTCTGAGACCTTAGGTGTTCCTACTGTGTGTGAGTGTTGTATGTAAGACTTTATTTACTTTATTCCTTCTCTTTCTTGTATGTCTTTCTGTTCATTATCCGTTACCTGTTCATTCCCTTTGGTGGTATTCAGGGTCCTTCTTAGGACTAGATTACAGTTGGCAGGGATTGATAGGAGACAGGGTTTACGCTGGTGGCCTGGACCTCTGTACCTTTAACAGTACCTCCAGGTTGAGGGATTAGTTAGGACCCCAGTTCAGGGTCAGCTTAGACCCCGGTCACCCTCTAGCCGGAGACAGCGTATAACGGATTCCGTTTTGACCCACTGGACATTCTATCAGGTAAATCCATGTTATAATATATCTATGCGCATGTTATATAGTATGTTGCCCTTTTGATATAGATTACTGACATCTCATATATATATCTGCTATACAGCGTGACATACTGCCCCTATGTAGAAGAATATAACTACTATAATACTGCTCTAATGTACAAGACTATAACTACTATAATACTGCCCCCTATGTACAAGAATATAACTACTATAATACTGCTCGAATGAACAAGAATATAACTACTATAATACTGCCCCAATGTACAAGAATATAACTACTATAATACTGCTCTAATGTACAAGAATATAACTACTATAATACTGCTCCTATGTACAAGAATATAACTACTATAATACTACCCCTATGTACAAGAATATAACTACTATAATACTGCCTCCTAGCTGAGAGGTTGTGTGTTTGTAGCTCTCCTGATGTCTGGAGCAAGCCCAGGGAGGGCCACCCTGGGCGGGGAAGCTCCCCAGGCAAGGCCCAGGCTTCCCGGCCTACACTGGGACAAGCCTCCCAGGCCTCTCCTAATGGGAATGTTAATCCCAGAGCCACTGTCAGAGCAGTGAATGCAGCGAGCCAAAGCTGCAGCAGTTCTGTGAAGGAGGAAAAAGCCGTCAGTAAAGTTTTGGGAGGAAAACCTTCTCCAAGTCCAGCAAAGAAGCAAGAAGGAAAAGTGTCGGTCAGTGAAGGGTTACAGCACAATGTGAAGTCAGGTAACTCCCCAGTCAGCAAGCAGCTCCTGCCAGGTGCACAGTTGAGATCAGCCCCAGCTGTGCAGATCACCTCTCCTGCTCCCAGGCAGAGACGGACGTCTTTGGAAAGACAAACCATCCAGGAGAACTTACAGCAGCATGGCAGTATGGCGCGGTCAGGACGCACACGGTCGCAGTCAGGTGGCAGCAGTAAAAGTGCTGTGGAGCCTGGAGCCATGAAACCAGCGGTGGTGAAAATTAAGGAGACGTCTGGGTTCAAGCAGCCGGGGACATCGCTGAATGCAGGATCCCAGGAGGAGACTCCACGTGCACCTGAGCTTCAGCTCGCAGAGGAGATCCCAGGACTGGTCAAGAAGTTCGGTGAGTTACAGCAGCAGAAAGACGCACTACAGATGCAGATAGACACTTGCTATAAGCTAAAGGCTATTAATCCCGGGAGTCATGATTTTTATGATGAGACTCTGAACACACTGGGTGTATTGCTGGCAAAAGTGGTGAGGGACATGGACTGCGTCCTAGAGAGGATGGGGCCCCTGGCGGAGACTTATAGGAACCAGGAACTGTTTAAGTCACAGAAGCAGAACTCTGCAGGTTCCAGGTCAGACATTGTCCCAGGTGGACCCCAGAAGCAGGTGCGGACAGTGCTGCAGCCTGCAAGTTTCTGCTTCCAAAAGGGGCAAATGCCGCACCAGCAGCAGCCTGTAGTACAGACCCCAGCAGACGTACCACAAGTCTCAAAATGCCCAGCAAAACTGCCTGCAGCAGATCCAAAGCAGAAGCATGTAGTGCAGATTCCAGCAGAGGTACAACAAGTCACAGAATGCCCAGCACAACAGCCTGCAGCAGATTCCAAGCAGCAGCATGAAGGGCACATTCCAGTAGAGGTACAACAAGTCACAGAATGCCCAGTACAGCCGCCTGCAGCAGATTCCAAGCAACAGCATGGACATTTTTCAGCACAGGGACTACAAGTCTCAGAATGCCATGCACCACAGTTGGGCAGTGGACATGTGCCGGTAGTTCCTGATGGTGCCCAGCAGGGCTCTGATGCTGGGGATAACCGCGCTGTATCTGAGGGGTCGGGGGTTTGGGGGAGCACAGTATCTTTGCTGGACGCTGCGCAGTCTGATAGTGACATTGATGTTGATGATAACAATGTGCATGATGATGTCTGTGATTTCCCCCCTTTAATTCCGAGCACACAAGGTGTAGAAGCCCCCCCTGCTGCAGACCCTCACCCCGTCAGTCAGCCTAGTGTGACCCCGCAGGTTCCCCCCAGTAATGCCTGGAGTCGTGGCGCTCCGTCCTTCACCTCTGGTGCCAATTATACCGGCCAGGCGTTTAAACGGAGAAACGTTGTGCGTTTCCGGCACAGAGGTGCCAAGGAGGATCTGCCAGATAGAAGGTTTGTGGTCAGGGAGCTCTTGTGTCGCCAGATGGGGTTTGCGCCAGTCAGCATCTTGGCGGTGATTAATCTTCCAGACAGGCAGGGCTATGACGTCAGCTTTAAGCTCATGAGTGACCTGGACAGGTTCTGGTCTAATTTCCCCAAGTTTAGAGACTCTGAGGGCTGGAGTAAGTTCAGCTTTATTCCTATCTCTAAGCCAGATACCGTTACGGTAAATCTCATCTTCTGGAATGAGTCTGTTCCCCCGCAGGACATTGTGGTGTGGCTCCGGAGGCATTGTGACCTGGTCTCTGACCTCACCAAAAGCAGAGACAATGATGGTATCTGGACGGGAGGGTGGAGGGTTTTGGTGAAACTGCGCCAGTGCGATAATATCACTGCCCACTTACCCAACTCCTTCTTTATTGGGAGGGAGAGGGGTGTGTGTTTCTATCCTGGGCAGCCTCGTAAGTGCTTCAAATGTGGCAAGGCGGGTCACCTGGCGAATACGTGTACTGTGGTGAAGTGCAACCTGTGTGGGGAGGTCGGCCATGTGGCTGCAGACTGCCAGAACATCAGGTGCAACCTCTGTGGGAAGATCGGTCACCCTCACAGGGACTGTCCTGACGCCTGGCACAATATCTGTAAGGACTATCCTGATGAGGATTTGGTGGCAGGGGCAGAGATTCTGGAGGAGGCAGCTTTACTGTCAGGGGAAATACTGGCCAGACCGGAGGCCCACCAGGGGTCTACTCAGGTGACACCAGAGCAGCAGGGTTCAGAGGGTGCACAGGGAAGTATGGAGGTTGTCTCTCAGGGGCAGCAGTCACAGGGAAGCATTACTTCAGTACTACCATCTGTGTCTCAGACTAAAAGGAAGAAAAAGGACAAGACCTCCCGTAAACCTGAGAAGGAGTATGACACTGGCCAAGGAGCCAGGAAGAAGGTCCAGAGTTCTGCAGGTGTAATGGACTTATCTAATAGGTTTGGTGTTCTGTCTGAGTCTGACGGTGATTTTGAGGATGACCTTAGAAGAATTGACGCAGAGTTTGATAGGGATGTAGAGGACTGTCCTCCGCCCAAGCGGAAGCCATTACCTGAGGGCTCTCGGGTAGAGTCTGAAATGGAGACCGGCGGTGACCAGAATAACTCCGACTCAGATCTGTGACGCTGTCAACTAAATAATGTCCGAGCCCAGATAGATAAAATCATTAGGAAATGTTAAGTTATGGAAGGATGTGTCACTGGGTTGAAATATGATGTTTTTTTTTTTTTTTTTTTTCCAACCAGGTGTATGGACTCTTTAAGATAATTTTATATGTATAATCCGGATATGTAATGAATGTATGTACAATCCAAGTGAATTTATTTTTGTATTACTGGAGGATTGTCAGTATATTTGTATTTGTTTGGTTTTTACAATAAAAATTGCCCCTATGTACAAGAATATAACTACTATAATACTGCCCCTATATACAAGAATATAACTACTATAATACTGCCCCCTATGTACAAGAATATAACTACTATAATACTGCCCCTATGTACAAGAATATAACTACTATAATACTGCTCCTATGTACAAGAATATAACTACTATAATACTGCCCCATGTACAAGAATATAACTACTATAATACTGCCCCTATGTACAAGAATATAACTACTATAATACTGCCCCTATGTACAAGAATATAACTACTATAATACTGCTCCTATGTACAAGAATATAACTACTGTAATACTGCTCCTATGTACAAGAATATAACTACTATAATACTGCTCCTATGTACAAGAATATAACTACTATAATACTGCTCCTATGTACAAGAATATAACTACTATAATACTGCTCCTATGTACAAGAATATAACTACTATAATACTGCTCCTATGTACAAGAATATAACTGCTATAATACTGCTCCTATGTACAAGAATATAACTGCTATAATACTGCTCCTATGTACAAGAATATAACTGCTATAATACTGCTCCTATGTACAAGAATATAACTACTATAATACTGCTCCTATGTACAAGAATATAACTACTATAATACTGCTCCTATGTACAAGAATATAACTACTATAATACTGCTCCTATGTACAAGAATATAACTACTATAATACTGCCCCCATGTACAAGAATATAACTACTATAATACTGTCCCTATGTGAAAAAATATATCTACTATATTTCTGCAATCAACAATACATGTAATACATTATAATACTGTCACGGGTGTGTCGCCACGAAGATCGTCACGATTACACAACCTGACTTCGCGCAGCTGAGTTTTTGGTGCTTGGTGTTTTTCGGCAGTGAGGGAGTTAATTCTCTCTCTCTCTCTCTGTGCTAGACGAGGCCCGGCCTCGCCCAGGTGCAGTTAATGCTGCAGTAATGAGATTCCTTCAAATACCTGCCAGTCTGCTAGGAATGTGTCGGTGAAAGCATTCATGCAGAACAGCACAGCGGATCGTGGTATTGTGAAGTCTGAAGTGAAGAGTACCTGGTGTGGTTTTTTCCCCTCCTCGCTTTATCATTTATCTCCGTACCCGTTGGTGTTCCCTCTGTTTTTGTGGAGTGAGTTTTGTATGCAAGGTGGCTTTTAGTTTACCCCTTGTACTGTCTCGTTCGTCTATTACTGTGTTTAGGCATATACCTTCCAGTCCCCTGTGTTGTGATCGGGGTCCTTCTCAGGACTAGATTACTGAGGGTCAGGGATTTGCAGGAGATAGGGTTACGCTGGCGGCCTGGACCTCTGTACCATCAACAGTACCTCCAGGTAGAGGGATTAGTCAGGGCCCCAGCTTAGGGTCAGCATAGACCCCGGACCTCCTGTATGCAGTAACAGCGTGACAAATACAACACTATTTATCAACCATCCAAAACTCCATCCAACTATTAAACAAACCATCCCTGAGCCCTGGCATCCTTCTAATTAGTAATAGTTACCAATATTCAGAACCATTTTACAGAGTGATATTAATAAGAGACTGACCCTTCTTTATCTGCCAGATCTCTTCCACTATAGTCAAAGAATATATTACAATCTTCCGCCAGGGCACGCTCAATAACACGGATTGTTCGATCGAAGAAGATCAAAAATTCCTCGGAGTGGACAGCTTGCTGCTTTTCTTCTTCAGTCAGTTCTCTGGGAGGAACTTCAGAAATGACAAAAGAACATTATATCATCATAGATCAATCATTTCACAAAAAGGAGATGATGATGGAAAATATTACCCCATGAGGGTAGAGACTGTATAGAATACACTAACTCTAATGATGGAGACTTAAGATACAAGGGATTGACTTATCCTTTTTGCCAGGATTTGAGAATTTGACAGATGTAAAGAACCTAACAAATCAATGGTGTTCTATAAAAATAAATAACAATAATAATAATTTTGCAGTGAAAAATTATGTTCTACAAAAGGTGATCCTCTCAATGAAGAGGACCAAAATAATTAAGATCCTCTATATGGTCTACATTAGAGGTGGTTTTAGACAGACATGTGACACTTACGGTAGATTGCACACAGGTGGACGTCCTGTCGCTAAACATGGGACTTATGAAGGGAATTGCTTTCACCAGAAATTTTTATAGCAAAAGGGATGAATACATATGCCAATTTTTATTTATTTTATCCCATTAATTTATTTTTTGCCTACATTTTTATCACTTCACCAACTTAGATTATTTAGTGCTGATGCATCACACGCAAATCGGATTACAAAAGTATTTAAACACAGGCTGTAATGGAAAAAAATAGGTAAAAAGCCAAGGCGAGGGTGGGGGTGAGTGAATACTTTTGCAAGCCACTGTAAATGAACTTTGAAACATTAGTATTACCAATCGTTCTGTTGGCACAGAATTCCAGTCGTCTTCTCTAAATATGGCATTAAATGACGGCCAATTGACTTGCAAATAGCCAAACAGGCATGGTGTAGTGTCCGGGATGTGAATACGATACGATATGACACACTTTATTGATCCCGAGGGAAATTATGGAATGGGCCCTTACTCACCTTGAATGATGAGGCTTTATTTGCACCCTAATTAATTGAGACCTAAAATCTCCAAGTTTTTCTCCCTACCTCTTGTCTAAAACCTAATGGTCGATTTAATGGGATCCTACCGACGTTTTTAAAGCTGAAATGGAAGCAATCACGGTAGCTGTTTACCTTCTTTCGAATCTTGCTTCTCCTCTTGGTTTTCAAATTCGGAATCGTGATCTGTTTTATGTTCCACCATTTCCTCATCCTCTTCCTCTTCTGCGGAACCAAAACAAAGAGTTAAAGCCAAAAATTTCCCCTCGGTAAAGACACGAATGCGTCCGTCAAACAACCATAATCATACAAAGTAACGGGACGGCAAAACCGCTCATTTACCACTCGAAGGAAATGGGCCCCTTTTGTTTGCAGGCAATGATTAGAGTATTTATATAAATGCAATCCTACAAGTCGTGACAATGAATGAAGGATGGCGGAAACATTTCTGAAGAGTAAACAAAAATAAGTCGTAGCACGTCACCGGTATTATTGACGATTTCCCCGCTTCCCCTTTGCCCACTGCAACTTTCTTTTCCATTTCGATCAATACTGTAAATTGAAGGCAAATTGGTTCTGTGCATTTAAACTTGGAACAATAAGTACTCGATGTCCAAAAAGAGTCAACCTTCAAAAACTTCTCGGACAGAAAGTGTACAGAAGATGAAGATCAATATTTTAAAAGACTAAACCTACAAGATATGAAATGTACAAACTGAAATTCAGGTATCGAAGAAGAACATGATTTATTGTGCAACAGATGAGAGATGAGACCGTGGAATGTAAAACCTCAGCTGTCCGTGTTATCTAGATAGACTTCAGCTCCACCATGAAGATATAGCTAGAGAAGATGTTTGTAGGAATACAAACCAGACCAAAACTTGAATGTTGACCAAAACTGGACTAAGGTCAAACTAGATGGACCATATAGTCTTTTAAACGCCATTCATCTTTGTGTTTCTAAGAGTTCCTAGTACCAAAAAATGACCAAACAGAAGCTTTATCATATTGTTGAGAAGCCATAATTTGGTGAGTATAAACTTTCGTGTGGAATCTAAGAAAAATGGACTAGGTATCCTTGGTTGAACCGAACCTCCCACGAATATCAAAAATGACCAAATGGAACCTTTATCATATTCTTTATCTTATTAGGAAATATGAGACTGATGGGAGGATTGAAAGGAAAAGCATCAGAGAATGTCCAACAAGATGAGGAATGGAGACATATTCAGAAAAGATGCCCACCTAGATCAATGTGCTAAGAAACTAAAGATATGAAAGATGCAAAATGAATTACACGAATGGGAGAATGAGAGCTCAATCTTAAAAGAAGAACATGATATATTGTGCAACAGAAGAGAGATACGATCTTGATTGGAGAACCCATCACCCCGGAATTTATAAGTACTCCTGCTTCTCTCCCGCCTCTGCCTCGCTGTCCAGGATTGATCTGGCCCTGGGGAATGGTCCGATGCTAAGTCTAGTGGGTGAGGTAACTTATTTGGCTAGAACTCTGTCGGATCACTCGCCTATGTGTGTGGTGCTTCAGGGGCAGGGCTCTGAGTTTTCCAGGAGACCCCTGTGGAGGCTAAATCCGTTCTGGCTCCAGCTGATTGATCTGGACGGCCATGTGGGGGATGACCTGACAGAATTCTTTAAAATTAATATGGGCTCGGCTTCGGTATTGATGGTATGGGAAGCAATGAAGGCTTACTTCAGAGGGTTGTGCATTAAAAACATATCGCAAGTTAAAACCGAAACGGGCAGGAGAGACCAGGAGTTGATTAGGTCATTAGAGGGAGCAGAGGCGGCACTAATTGAGGAGCAAACCCCTGAGGCCCGAGAACGTTTGAGATCAGCGCAGAGAGAGGTTTGTAATATGACTATGAAAACTGCGGAGAGGAAAAGGCTGTTCTGCACGATGAAGTTTTTCGAGGAGGGAGAGAGAGCGGGTCACCTTCTGTCCAGGGTGGTGGCGGCCCAAAGGGAATCGGCGTATATCACTAAATTAAAGGGGAAAGACGGATGTGAGCATACAGGCAGTAGGGCCATACTGGAGGTAATGATGGGATTTTACTCAAATCTGTACCAGTCACATGTGCAGCCATCGGAGGAGGAAATTGATAACTTTTTAGTGGGGGTGTGGCTTCCACGACTCTCACTGGCGGAGCAGAGGCTTCTTGAGGAGCCCTTTGATATGGAGGAACTTGAGGCCGCTCTGGCCTCTGTACCTAGTGACAAGGCCCCAGGGGGGACGGTATCCCAGGAGAAGTCTACAAAAAATACAAAGAGGTGTTGCTTCCCAAGTTGATGGAGGTTTACACTGCGAGTTTGGCGGGGGGGGAGCTGCCCCGGTCCATGCGAGAGGCGATAATTGTTGTCCTACCAAAGCAGGGAAAAGATTTGACGGACCCAGCTTCATATCGTCCGATCTCTTTGTTGACCACTGACATTAAGTTATTGGCCAAAATGCTGGCGAACCGACTTAACAAGGTCATCGAATCCCTAATTCACCAAGACCAGTCAGGGTTTATGCCCAATAAATCCACAGCTATAAATCTCCGGCATTATACTTAAACATGCAGGCGAGGGCGGATAATGTGGGACAGAGAGTAATAGTTTCCCTGGATGCCGCTAAGGCGTTCGACAGTGTGGAGTGGAGGTATTTGTGGGCGGTAATGAAAACCATGGGATTTGGTGATCTGTTTGTGGGTTGGGTACGTTTGCTATATACATCCCCTAGTGCTAAAATACGGGTTAATGGTCTGCTGTCTGAGAGTTTCTCCCTACATAGGGGAACGAGGCAGGGGTGCCTCCTGTCCCCCCTGCTGTTTGCGATCGCTGTAGAACCGTTAGCTGCAAAGATACGTGGTACCACAGATATTCGGGGATTCCAATATGGCTCCCACGTAGAGAAAGTGGCCTTATATGCGGATGATGTGCTACTGTTTCTGGCTGACCCGAGCGACTCCCTAAGTTCGGCTATGGCAGTTATTAGTAAATTCGGCTCTATTTCTGGACTGACTATCAACTGGGATAAATCCGTGTTGCTTCCCGTGGACTCTGCTGCTCCCCTAGTGCTAGACCTGGGACCCCTTTGAGGGTGGTTAGTGAGTTTAAATATTTGGGCATTGTGATCTCTGCTAAATTGGAGGAATATGAACGGCTCAATCTTACCCCCCTTATCAATAAGTTTCAACAAAAAATTGCAGCGTGGAAGAAACTATTCCTGTCTGTGGCGGGTAGAGCAAATCTATTAAAAATGATCCTCATGCCCCAACTCCTATATATACTCCATAATACGCCTGTCTGGTTGGCGCAAAATAAATTCTACCGGATTGATTCTCTTTTCCGGGACTTGATCTGGAAGGGTAGTAGGGCACGCATTAAACTTGAACATCTGCAGAGGTCAAAAGAGGAGGGGGCCTGGCAATCCCGAACCCGTGGGTTTATTATGTGTCATCCCAATGTCAGCATATGGTGGGGTGGGGGGAGCCTACCCAATCTACGTCGGCTGGGAAGCTCATTGAGTTTATAGTGGGCAGAGGTCCGTTGCTTGCTAGTTTAGAGGCTGGTAGGTTCCGGGTGAACCCTAGAAGGCTCCCGACGATCGCTATGGTGGACAAGATTTGGCAAAGAGTTAGACAATGGAGGGGCATTACGGAGCTCACGCGCTTCTCGTCGGTTTGGTTTGACCCGAGACTGGGGGAGTTAATGCGTCTGAGGGGATTTGCTCAATGGAGAAGGGTCGGGATATGGTTTGTGTCACAGCTGTTGGTTGGCGGCATGCTTAAGACTTTTGAGGAGATCAGGAGGAGTTCCCTCTGAGTCAATCCCTCTTTTTTCAATATTTGCAGCTGCGGCATGCAATCAATCGACAGCTTAAAACATCAAGAATAGTGGTGCAATCAGATGCGATGGTGAATCTTATAGGGTCACTAAGGGGCACTAAGGGTTTCATCTCCCTCGTATATAGGGGTTTTTTGGATTCATTCCTGGTACGGCACCCGGCTAAGTCCAGAGAAAAATGGGAAGAGGATGTGGGACCAATCTCAGACTCTCAGTGGGAGAGTGTATTACAATTCATCCCCAAGGTCTCTATGAGTGAAGCCAGGAGAGTCTCACAACTCTACCTAACACATAGGGTATACAGGACCCGGTCTGGATGAAGAGGACGGGCCTGAGGAGGGATTCCTGCTGTCCGCGCTGCTCTGAGGATGGGGCAGATCTCCTACATATGATGTGGTCCTGCCCTGCCCTACAGAACTTTTGGGTACAAACACTTAATTTGACACAGGAGGTAATGGGAGTGGATCTTATAAGGAACCCGCTGACGTGTGTATTGGGGTGCATGGAGGATATCGCGGTTGATGAGTGGGGAAAGCTGACCATAGCCAGAATCCTATATGCTGCCAGAAAGCGCATTGCGGCCCACTGGTTAGATGACAAAGCGCCAGTTAGACAAGAACTGATTAATAAGGTTAACTTTATTGTTATGATGGAACAGAACATATATGCGAAAAGAGGTCAACACATGCAGTTTGACAATGTGTGGGGTGGCTGGATAGAGCACCCGGGCCTGGCTTCGGAGGCTCTTATGAGAGAAAGAATGCGTCTGCCTACGCGCCCTTGACCCTCTGAGTTGGTACTTTAAACAGGGATCGTAAGGGGTTGTCTCGAAAAAAAGGATTCAAAATGTGACATGGTGTGTGATATGTGCAATGATTTAAAGGGACGGGGTTAGGGGGGAGGTGGGGAGGGTAGGGGACTTAGGATGTAAGAATAGTTATATTGCCTGTCAGGTTGAATACGGTTTATATTATATGCTAAAGTTAAATGTACTGTCAAAGTTTCATGCTGACAATTTTTAAATAAAAATCATCTGATTTAAAAAAAAAAGAGATACGATCTTGATGGACCTAAGGTCTGCCATAAGGAATATTGTTACGGAAGACCATAGAGTAGAACATATGAAAATCCATTTTTTTAGGAATTGGGAAATTAGTTCAGTCTCACATTCACATACCATGTTTTTATATAAGATTACAGATTTAGATATACAGGTGCTTCTCACAAAATTAGAATATCATCAAAAAGTTAATTTAGTTCAGTTCTTCAATACAAAAAGTGAAACTCATTATATAGAGTCATTACACACAGAGTGATCTATTCTATAGAGTCATTACACACAGAGTGATCTATTCTATAGAGTCATTACACACAGAGTGATCTATTCTATAGAGTCATTACACACAGAGTGATCTATTCTATAGTCATTACACACAGAGTGATCTATTCTATAGATACATTACACACAGAGTGATCTATTCTATAGAGACATTACACACAGAGTGATCTATTCTATAGAGTCATTACACACAGAGTGATCTATTCTATAGAGTCATTACACACAGAGTGATCTATTCTATAGATACATTACACACAGAGTGATCTATTCTATAGAGACATTACACACAGAGTGATCTATTCTATAGAGTCATTACACACAGAGTGATCTATTCTATAGAGTCATTACACACAGAGTGATCTATTCTATAGAGTCATTACACACAGAGTGATCTATTCTATAGAGTCATTACACACAGAGTGATCTATTCTATAGATACATTACACACAGAGTGATCTATTCTATAGAGACATTACACACAGAGTGATCTATTCTATAGAGTCATTACACACAGAGTGATCTATTCTATAGAGTCATTACACACAGAGTGATCTATTCTATAGAGTCATTACACACAGAGTGATCTATTCTATAGAGTCATTACACACAGAGTGATCTATTCTATAGAGTCACTACACACAGAGTGATCTATTCTATAGAGTCATTACACACAGAGTGATCTATTCTATAGAGTCATTACACACAGAGTGATCTATTCTATAGAGTCATTACACACAGAGTGATCTATTCTATAGAGACATTACACACAGAGTGATCTATTCTATAGAGTCATTACACACAGAGTGATCTATTCTATAGAGACATTACACACAGAGTGATCTATTCTATAGAGTCACTACACACAGTGATCTATTCTATAGAGACATTACACACAGAGTGATCTATTCAATAGAGTCATTACACACAGAGTGATCTATTCTATAGAGTCATTACACACAGAGTGATCTATTCTATAGAGTCATTACACACAGAGTGATCTATTCTATAGAGACATTACACACAGAGTTATCTATTCTATAGAGTCATTACACACAGAGTGATCTATTCTATAGAGTCATTACACACAGAGTGATCTATTCTATAGAGTCATTACACACAGAGTGATCTATTCTATAGAGTCATTACACACAGAGTGATCTATTCTATAGAGTCATTACACACAGAGTGATCTATTCTATAGAGTCATTACACACAGAGTGATCTATTCTAGTCATTACACACAGAGTGATCTATTCTATAGAGACATTACACACAGAGTGATCTATTCTATAGTCATTACACACAGAGTGATCTATTCTATAGTCATTACACAGAGTGATCTATTCTATAGAGTCATTACACACAGAGTGATCTATTCTATAGAGCCATTACACACAGAGTGATCTATTCTATAGAGACATTACACACAGAGTGATCTATTCTATAGAGACATTACACACAGAGTGATCTATTCTATAGAGTCATTATACACAGAGTGATCTATTCTATAGAGTCATTACACACAGAGTGATCTACTCTATAGAGTCATTACACACAGAGTGATCTATTCTATAGAGTCATTACACACAGAGTGATCTATTCTATAGAGTCATTACACACAGAGTGATCTATTTCATGTGTTTATTTTTGTTAATGTTGATGATTATGGCTTACAGCCAATGAAAACCCAAAAGTCATTATCTCAGTAAATTAGAATACTTCATAACACCAGCTAGAGAAATGATTTTAAAATCTGAAATGTATGTTCAGTAAATGCACTCAGTACTTGGTCGGGGCTCCTTTTGCATCAATTACTGCATCAATGCGGCGTGGCATGGAGGCGATCAGCCTGTGGCACTGCTGAGGGGTTATGGAAGCCCAGGTTGCTTTGATAGCAGCCTTCAGCACGTCTGCATTGTTGGGTCTGGTGTCTCTCATCTTCCTCTTGACAATGCTCCATAGATTCTCTATGGGGTTAAGGTCAGGCGAGTTTGCTGCCAATCAAGCACCGTGATACTGTTGTGTGTAAACCAGGTATTGGTACTTTTGGCAGTGTGGACAGGGGCCAAGTCCTGCTGGAGAATGACATTTCCATCTCCAAAAAGCTTGTCGGCAGAGGGAAGCATGAAGTGCTCTATAATGTCCTGGTAGACAGCTGCGCTGACTTTGGTCTTGATAAAACCCAGTGGACCTACACCAGCAGATAACATGGCTCCCAAACCATCACTGATTGTGGAGACTTCACACTAGGCCTCCAGCAGCTTGGATTGTGGCCTCCACTCTTCCTCCAGACTCTGGAACCGCGATTTCCAAATGAAATGCAAAATTTACTTTCATCTGAAAACAACACCTTGGACCACTGATATCAGTCCAGTTCTTTTTCTCCTGGGCCCAGGTAAGACTCTTCTGGCTGTGTCTATTGGTCATGAGTGGCTGACACAAGGAATGTGAAACTTGTAGCCCATGTCCTGGATACGTCTGTGTGTGGTGGCTCTTGAAGCAATGACTCCAGCAGCGTCCACTCCTTGTGAATCTCCCCCACATTACTGAATGGCCTTTCTTTAACAATCCTTTCAAGGTTGTGGTTATCCCGGTTGCTTGTGCACCTTTTTCAACAACACTTTTTCCTTCCACTCAACTTTCCATTAATCTGCTTGGATACAGCACTGTGTGAACAGCCGGCTTCTTTAGCAATGACCTTTTGTGGCTTACCCTCCTTGTGGAGTGTGTCAATGACTGCCTTCTGGACATCTGTCACATCAGCAGTCTTCCCCATGATTGTGGAGCTACGGGAACAGATTAAGGAACTTTTATAAACGCTTAGAAAGCCTTTACAGGTGTTTTTGTTAATTATTCTAATTTACTGAGATAATGACTTTTGGGTTTTCATTGGCTGTAAGCCATAATCATCAACATTAACAGAAATAAACACGTGAAATAGATCACTCTGTGTGTAATGACTCTATAGAATAGATCACTCTGTGTGTAATGTCTCTATAGAATAGATCACTCTGTGTGTAATGACTATAGAATAGATCACTCTGTGTGTAATGACTATAGAATAGATCACTCTGTGTGTAATGACTATATAGAATAGATCACTCTGTGTGTAATGGCTCTATAGAATAGATCACTCTGTGTGTAATGACTCTATAGAATAGATCACTCTGTGTGTAATGACTCTATAGAATAGATCACTCTGTGTGTAATGTCTCTATAGAATAGATCACTCTGTGTGTAATGACTCTATAGAATAGATCACTCTGTGTGTAATGACTCTATAGAATAGATCACTCTGTGTGTAATGTCTCTATAGAATAGATCACTCTGTGTGTAATGACTATAGAATAGATCACTCTGTGTGTAATGACTATAGAATAGATCACTCTGTGTGTAATGACTCTATAGAATAGATCACTCTGTGTGTAATGACTCTATAGAATAGATCACTCTGTGTGTAATGACTCTATAGAATAGATCATTCTGTGTGTAATGACTATAGAATAGATCACTCTGTGTGTAATGTCTCTATAGAATAGATCACTCTGTGTGTAATGACTCTATAGAATAGATCACTCTGTGTGTAATGACTCTATAGAATAGATCACTCTGTGTGTAATGACTCTATAGAATAGATCACTCTGTGTGTAATGTCTCTATAGAATAGATCACTCTGTGTGTAATGACTCTATAGAATAGATCACTCTGTGTGTAATGACTCTATAGAATAGATCACTCTGTGTGTAATGACTCTATAGAATAGATCACTCTGTGTGTAATGACTCTATAGAATAGATCACTCTGTGTGTAATGACTCTATATAATATATGAGATTCACTTTTTGTATTGAAGAACTGAAATAAATTCACTTTTTGATTATATTCTAATTTAGTGAGAAGCACCTGTATACTGTATTTGAATCCATGATTTCCAACATTGGGGTCAACTTGACAGACCTCAAGGTCCTTGCAGGATTTCTTTTTTATAAATCTAGATAGGCTGTAAACTAGCTAAAGCTGAACCCAGGCTTACAGATCTTATACAGCAATACTGAGCAGTGTAAATGGGAATCCAGCACTGGGATGATGTAAACATTTACTCAAAAGCAGTAGGGAGCTCTATGTCTCTCTGATTCCTTCTCCTGCATTCTTCTCCATACTCCTCCCCTTCCTATACACTTCAACACACAGCTGTAATGTAACACCAATGATCTGGCAGTCTACCTGGTCTTGAGCAAAATGGATTTTATCTGTATTCCTGAGTGAATGACAGGATCAATATTATAATAGTAATATTTTTGGACATGGAGGCAGTAATATAATTCTTTTATTCTTGTACATACGAGCAGTATTATAGTGTGTGGCCCAGCTATGCAGGCACACATAAAATCCAGGAGAGTGCACAGGAAGGTAATCGCAACGATTGATATTCATTCACGTCACTCACACTTTCAGACACACCCATCTGAGATATAAGGGGGAGTGACACGTGGCAAGAGGGAGTAGTGTTCTGTTGGACTTCAGTCTGTTAGCTTCTGTCTAAGGACAGAGCAGCCATTCAGTTCAGTCCAGTCTGGACTAGGAGGAAACTGAGAGCTGTGCAGCGAGCTCTGGAGGAAGGCTGACATTACCACAACCGCCACAAGTGCTTATGTTAAGAGCGGGAAGCAGGGCGAAGGGCATAGTGGAGAAGACAGAGAGAAGTGCTTCAGGTATTGGATTGCCTGCACTAAATAGCCGGACACCGGTCAGAAGCATTGCTAGAACTTCACGTCTAGTGATAGAAAACCGGAGGCATCTGGACTACAGGTCGCAGAGTGCAGCCCAAAGCGTCAATACGTAACCGGAGTCAGGGAGAACGGGGACTTTGAGTCAAGCGCAGACAAAAGTAAGGACTTAGTTCTCACCACTTAGAAGGCTCCACCACAATGTTGGCCGGGCATTACAGCTATTGAGAAAGCTGGAGAGTTCAGAGTTAACTTCGCTTCAGGCAAGTTGGACTCACATACATTTTGAAGTAAAGGAGGCCTCTAACCTGCTCAGCGGTTACCTGCATTCTCCACCCCGACCAGCTCCCCGGGATCTTCTTGAACCATCTACCAGTAAAAGGTATGAAAAGAAGCTGTATTGTGTGTGACTGAATTATTATCTACCCCCTGCTTCATCACCATAGACTTCCAGGGACCAGTCTCACCTGTGGGAGACCTACCACCCAGCTGCCCCATAACATCCCCTGTGAAGATCATTATATGAAGATCATTATAGCAGCGCTGGTCCAATTAACCAGATACCACAGGTGGCGTCACGAACTACCTATCCTAATAATCCCCTGTAAATATCCCCCATCGCTTGACTGCCAGGGCCACGGACCGAGTCCCGCTGCCAGTGACAACTCCCATAGAAATCATTGGGCTCGGCTCCGAGTACCCCATAGCCCTGGTATCCACCTCAGTGTGGTGCGAGTCAGCTTTTTGGCGTCACGAACAGGATGCGAAGCTTGCAATTGTGAGTCCTGTGTTGCCTATTGAACTGTTTAGTGAAAAAGACTGTTTGCTGTGTTTGGCGCCATAATACCGCCATCTTTACCGCAATATTCGCGCCCTCAGGCGCTGGTGAAGAAGGGGGGCGTACCTGAAAGAGCGCGCTGTTGCCTGGACACGCCCCCAACTCTGACTCAGCCACAGGTCCTGTGAAACAGGAAGTGAAGGCTATAGTAGTTATATTCTTGTATATAGGGGCAGTATTATAGTAGTTATATTCTTGTACATAGGAGCAGTATTATAGTAGTTATATTCTTGTACATAGGGGCAGTATTATAGTAGTTATATTCTTGTATATCGGAGCAGTATTATAGTAGTTATATTCTTGTACATAGGAGCAGTATTATAGTAGTTATATTCTTGTACATAGGAGCAGTATTATAGTAGTTATATTCTTGTACATAGGAGCAGTATTATTGTAGTTATATTCTTGTACATAGGAGCAGTATTATAGTAGTTATATTCTTGTACATAGGAGCAGTATTATTGTAGTTATATTCTAGTACATTGGGCAGTATTATAGTAGTTATATTCTTGTACATAGGAGCAGTATTATAGTAGTTATATTCTTGTACATAGGAGCAGTATTATTGTAGTTATATTCTTGTACATAGGGGCAGTATTATAGCAGTTATATTCTTGTACATAGGGGCAGTATTATAGTAGTTATATTCTTGTACATAGGGGACAGTATTATAGTAGTTATATTCTTGTACATAGGGGCAGTGTTATAGTAGTTATATTCTTGTACATAGGAGCATTATTATAGTAGTTATATTCTTGTACATAGGAGCAGTATTATTGTAGTTATATTCTTGTACATAGGGGCAGTATTATAGTAGTTATATTCTTGTACATAGGAGCAGTATTATAGTAGTATATTCTTGTATATGGGCAGTATTATAGTATGTAAACGTTTGTACATAGGGACAGGATAAAGGTTTGTTATGCCGATAGTAGGAGGTAGGATTTATGTCCATCTTGCTCATTCCTGTGATTGCCTGGCATGGCATGTAATGTTTTTCATGAACATCATTTTACTGCCCTCAGGAATAATGGTGCAGGTAGCATCAAATGGAAACGATCCTTTACTTTCATTCAGCACATTTAAGGGGTTTTCTAAAATTTCACCTGATTCTTGGAAAACCTCCTTAAATCCTGGAAGACCCCTTATACAGCAATTTTGATGGCATTCGTCAGCAGGCAATGACCCTGAATCTTTTTCTTTTAACCTGATCCAAATTGAGAAATATTCATCATCATTTCGATATTCCACATTACGCAATTTTATCCAAATCCCCTGAAATCAAATTTTGCAATATTTTTTTTTTTTCCACCCAAGTTTGAGGAATAGACAGGATGGAATTAGCTACGTAAGGTGCTGCATCACCTATGAATCATGAAACCAAAAATATTAGGTAACTCTAGACGTGTGGGTGTTAGGGTGAGCCTCACCGAGGATTACCAAACTTTTGGAAATAGTCTTTTTCTTGTTCTGACTGTCAACATCCATATGTCTAAGAGTTCCCAGGTCCGTTCCTGTCGTCTTCGTAATTTACGTACTTTCAAGGTTGTCATTACAAGTCAAGAGCAAATCAAGCTACAAGTCTGCCTGCCAGAGGTGAAGAGGTTAATTTGATTGTGGGGGGGGGAAGCTGACTCATGTGAAGCTACTGCGGCCAGATGTTATGGTGACCCCCCAGGCCTGAATAATACGCCTCTTACCCACTTCTCAGCTTTTTACCTATTTTTGACTGTATATAATAACCATATGATAACCAAAACCATTCCTAAAACTTTTTTTGTAAATTCCTGAAAGTCAGAGGAACATGGGTCTAGGAGGATGAAGACTAAACTATCTATAAAATAATTTAAAAAAATAAATAAAATATACAGTAACTTCAACATTAAAAGCCATATTGATTAGAGAAGATTTCTATCACGAGCCGCTTAAGTAGATTGCTCCTGTGATTAGCTGCAGCGGTCACTCACCCGTCTCTTCCAGAAGAGGAAGCTTGGAGACTGGTGCGAGACCTGATCAGCATCAGAAGAGTAATGGAGGGATCCGCAAGGGGAGTAGGGATTTTTCTTTTTATTTTTAGACCATGATGGGCACCATTTTTAGAAAAAATAGTGAAGGACAGATAGATAAACTTTCATTTTCATGATTGTGTCCAGGTTGGAATGTTCTGAAATTTTGTAATTCACTTTATTAGCTGATTTGGCTGAGACGCATGCTCCTGATCGAAGTAAGGCTGTGTTCATATGCTGCAGCTCCGATGCATTTTTTTTGCCACAGATATGGAAGAATTGCAGTGATTTTGCAACATTGCAACAACCAAAAAAATGCAATGTGCGAACACAGCTTTACTGGGCTCAGGAGCATGCTATTGTGCCGGCATACCTCACTGACGGCATTATCGTGCTCGGGAGCAAGAACCTCTGCAGATAAAATCCATATTATAGTTACAGGTCCTTCTCAAAAAATTAGCATATAGTGCTAAATTTCATTATTTTCCATAATGTAATGATTACAATTAAACTTTCATATATTTTAGATTCATTACACACCAACTGAAATTTTTCAGGTCTTTTATTGTTTTAATACTGATGATTTTGGCATACAGCTCATGAAAACCCAAAAATCCTGTCTCAAAAAATTAGCATATTTCATCCGTCCAATAAAATAAAAGTGTTTAAAACAAAATAAAAAAAAAAACAAATAATAATGTTCAGTTATGCACTCAATACTTGGTCGGGAATCCTTTTGCAGAAATGACTGCTTCAATGCGGCGTGGCATGGAGGCAATCAGCCTGTGACACTGCTGAGGTGTTATGGAGGCCCAGGATGCTTCGATAGCGGCCTTAAGCTCATCCAGAGTGTTGGGTCTTGCGTCTCTCAACTTTCTCTTCAGAATATCCCACAGATTCTCTATGGGGTTCAGGTCAGGAGAGTTGGCAGGCCAATTGAGCACAGTAATACCATGGTCAGTAAACCATTTACCAGTGGTTTTGGCACTGTGAGCAGGTGCCAGGTCGTGCTGAAAAATGAAATCTTCATCTCCATAAAGCATTTCAGCCGATGGAAGCATGTGTGTCGACCCGCCACCACAATTGTGGGTTACCAGGGCAATGGGGTACTCAGAGCCGAGCCCGTAGAAGTCTATGGGGATTTTGTCACAGGTAGCTGTGGCTCGGTCTGTGGCCCGGGCGGTCTGGCGTATGTTGGGGATATATTTACAGGGGATAGGTTTATATACAGTTCGTGACGCCACCTGTAGTCTTCTGGTAATTAGTACCAGCGCTGCTGTAGATCTCTGAGGGGATGGTGAGGCAGCTAGATGTCGGGTCCCCTACAGGTGGGACTGGTCCCTCAGGTCGGTAGTTAGGTAGGGATTGTGCGGGCATGCAAATCAATAACTCAGTCTCACACGGTCAGCGTCTTTCCATACCTTTACTTGTAAGATGTTCAGGCAGGTCCCAGGGAGGCTGATCCAAGGAGAGTGTATCTTGAGACAGCAGCTGGACAAGTTAGGGGCCTCCTTTACTTCCAATACAATGAGTACAACCAGCCTGAAGCGTAGTTCCCTCAATAACTCCAGCTAATCCATAGCTGTACTGCCCAGTCAGTTTTGTGTGTAGGAGCCTTCCAATTGATGAAACTAGGTTCTTGCTTTTGTCTGCGCTTGACTCAAAGTCCCTATTCCACCTGACTCCAGTTACGTACTGACTATAAGGGGCTGTTTGCCGCGACCTAAGGTCCGGTAAATCCCTGTTTTTCTACCACTATGCTTGAAGCTAATAGTGATCCTTCGGTCCCCAGTGACCGGTTGCAATGTGCAGGACTTCTTCAATCCAAACGCACCTTTTCAATAATCTTTCCACTGTGCCTTTCGCCTTGTCCTCGCTGGTAGCATAAGCACTCACACTAGCATAAAGTCGGGTAGTTACTTCCTTCATTCACTTTCTTCAAAGTTAGTTACAGATTCTCAGTTATCACTAGGCAGGAGCACGTCTCTGAACCTTTCACTGTCCTTGAGACAGGTGACTGAAGTCTTTCTGCACTAAGCTTCTTCTCCTCAGTCCAGCTAGACCTTCCTCTCTGAAGTCCAGGCACTGACTGACTGACCACTCCCTCACAAGTAACTACACTACCCTAAGGGTGTGTCTAGTGTATGTTGAGTGAATGGGTATTTAGCATTAAACTGCTGTCTCGCCACACACTCTCCAGGGTACTGCGTGTGCCTAACACCAGGGCTACACATTCCCCCATGGTAAAAGACAGCACTCCCGGGCTGTAAAATACAAAAGAGACATTTTGTTTATGCATGAAAACATTAACAATAACATTAATTCGTCCCATCCGGGAGGTGAGGATATCTTGAACGTTGCAAACGATAACATTATATATAGAAATACAAAAGTATTAAATAGCATTCAATAAATATACAGTATTCTTGTGAAGGACCCGCACCAAACCTTCAACGTGGGTCCTGGGTGGGCTGCAGGACATCCAAATGCAGACCTCACTCAGTGCCACACCACACGGGTTTTTGTATTCAGAGGTAGTTGTGCTGGTTTATGTAAAACCAAGATAAGGCACCGAAGCGCAACTATGTACAAATAAGTTCTGGGTTGGCACAGTCCTCAACCTCAAAGTCCATTGTAAAACCAAAGACATGGATATAATATCACATTATTATACTAAAGTGCAAAACTTTTTCTGGTTACCCAGCCGGGCATTCTACGGTTAGCAAAATATATATGCATCATACTCTTCAACTTATGCAAAATTTTGTAAAACATCTCAAACTTTCTACAATATTACTTATGGTAGATCCTATAGGGATCCCACCGATTCTTCTTTACTATTTATTCATTTTCAAATACACTTTCCACCCCGGGGGCTGGAACAATGCAATGGGCCCTAGATCCCAGGACTAACAAATCATGCGCTGCGATTAGGGTCTGGGTCGCCACAGTTCTCGTGCGAACCTCTAGGGGCGCAACGGGTACATTCTCCTCACGAGACACCGATTGCGTTTCAATCACAGTTAACGATATGGACCGTGTCATGGATTGCGATTGAGACTGGGTCGCTAGTTGCGATGTAGAAATTGCTTTAATTTGCGATGAGCCTGCAGGGGGCGATGCTGGGGCACGGCCGGATACTGCTTGAGCTGGAGACGGGGACGCTGCGGTAGTGATGACGTTACCTGCGTCGGGGACGGGGTCACGGACGATGGTGACGTTAAGGGCATACCATCCCTTCATTCCCCAATGCCGTGTGTACATGACGAGGTCTCCATTTACTAAGTCCCTCCCGGGATGGCCTTGCGGCAGGTGGGATTCTACGTCACGCCTGCTGACAAAGACCCCTGGGTAGAGGCCCGGTTCACGGATGAAGCCCCAGCCCTTCCGGAGCTGGAACTCAGTCACACTCCCCTGCCGCCGCGGTTCCCTCAGGGTACCTTTCTCTCTCCGGACACTCTCTTTGTCCGCGATCAGCTCTGCATGTTGTCGCTGACGGTTCCGCTGAGCTTCCCGCTCTTCCTCCTGCTGGCGTTTCTGCTTCTCCTCACGACGCTGCCACTCATATTCCCACTGGGCGGTGTAGGCGACGTCATCCAGGCGCGCCATCTCGTCCCAGTCCACGTCTGGTAGTGACGGACAGGACCCCTCCGGTGTCCCTGCCGGGGACCGATCATCTGCTGCGGCCTCCTGGCCGGGCGGGCGTTCCGGAACTGGCGATACCTCCTCAACCTCCTTCGCCTCCACCGCTTCACCGTGGGATCAGGATTGGTACTTTCGGGGCAGCCTCCGGTTGCTCCTTCGCCTTGGGCAGCAGAATCTTCGGTAACTGGAATCGTGGGGGGTCGTTGAGGGGAGAGATCACCGTGTCCCACAGCCTCCGCTGCTCCAGGGTACGCCGGCGTCTCTCGATCTCTTCAAATCCAGGTTGGTACTGGACCATCTTCTTCAGGCGTGCATTTTCTTCTTGAATCTCTAGCAACGCCTGCTGCAGGTGCAGGACCACGGATAACTCCGGTGCTGGTGGCAGCTTGGCTGGGGCACGGGGCCTGCCTTCCTCCGCTTCCCTGCTCGGCTGCACACGTCCTGCTTCCATGATGTTCCAGAAGATTCTTTTTCTTCCTGCGGAGACATCCAGTCTCTTCCGTGGAGGTGGGGTTTGCGTCTCCTCCTCCTCGCAGGGAAGGTGAAGAGGAGGCGGACCTCCTTTGCTGTAGGGCAGGATCGCATGTTGTAATAGCACTTTGAGAGGGCAGGCATTTTCTTCGCGCCACAGGGGGGTAGACGCACACGAAGGTACGCCCACCTTCTTCTCCAGCGCCTGAGGGCGCGAATATGGCGACAAAAATGGCGATTTTGGCGCCAAAAGTGAAAACAGTCCTTTTTCACAAAAACAATTCCTTAGGCACACAGGGCTCGCAATTCTGCTAGTTTCGCATCCTGTTCGTGACGCCAAAGTTTTGTGTCGACCCGCCACCACAATTGTGGGTTACCAGGGCAATGGGGTACTCAGAGCCGAGCCCGTAGAAGTCTATGGGGATTTTGTCACAGGTAGCTGTGGCTCGGTCTGTGGCCCGGGCGGTCTGGCGTATGTTGGGGATATATTTACAGGGGATAGGTTTATATACAGTTCGTGACGCCACCTGTAGTCTTCTGGTAATTAGTACCAGCGCTGCTGTAGATCTCTGAGGGGATGGTGAGGCAGCTAGATGTCGGGTCCCCTACAGGTGGGACTGGTCCCTCAGGTCGGTAGTTAGGTAGGGATTGTGCGGGCATGCAAATCAATAACTCAGTCTCACACGGTCAGCGTCTTTCCATACCTTTACTTGTAAGATGTTCAGGCAGGTCCCAGGGAGGCTGATCCAAGGAGAGTGTATCTTGAGACAGCAGCTGGACAAGTTAGGGGCCTCCTTTACTTCCAATACAATGAGTACAACCAGCCTGAAGCGTAGTTCCCTCAATAACTCCAGCTAATCCATAGCTGTACTGCCCAGTCAGTTTTGTGGTAGGAGCCTTCCAATTGATGAAACTAGGTTCTTGCTTTTGTCTGCGCTTGACTCAAAGTCCCTATTCCACCTGACTCCAGTTACGTACTGACTATAAGGGGCTGTTTGCCGCGACCTAAGGTCCGGTAAATCCCTGGTTTTCTTACCACTATGCTTGAAGCTAATAGTGATCCTTCGGTCCCCAGTGACCGGTTGCAATGTGCAGGACTTCTTCAATCCAAACGCACCTTTTCAATAATCTTTCCACTGTGCCTTTCGCCTTGTCCTCGCTGGTAGCATAAGCACTCACACTAGCATAAAGTCGGGTAGTTACTTCCTTCATTCACTTTCTTCAAAGTTAGTTACAGATTCTCAGTTATCACTAGGCAGGAGCACGTCTCTGAACCTTTCACTGTCCTTGAGACAGGTGACTGAAGTCTTTCTGCACTAAGCTTCTTCTCCTCAGTCCAGGCTAGACCTTCCTCTCTGAAGTCCAGGCACTGACTGACTGACCACTCCCTCACAAGTAACTACACTACCCTAAGGGTGTGTCTAGTGTATGTTGAGTGAATGGGTATTTAGCATTAAACTGCTGTCTCGCCACACACTCTCCAGGGTACTGCGTGTGCCTAACACCAGGGCTACACACATGAAGTGCTCCAAAATCTCCTGATAGCTAGCTGCATTGACCCTGCCCTTGATGAAACACAGTGGACCAACACCAGCAGCTGACATGGCACCCCACACCATCACTGACTGTGGGTACTTGACACTGGACTTCAGGCATTTTGGCATTTCCTTCTCCCCAGTCTTCCTCCAGACTCTGGCACCTTGATTTCCGAATGACATGCAAAATTTGCTTTCATCAGAAAAAAGTACTTGGGACCACTTAGCAACAGTCCAGTGCTGCTTCTCTGTAGCCCAGGTCAGGCGCTTCTGCCGCTGTTTATGGTTCAAAAGTGGCTTTACCTGGGGAATGCGGCACCTGTAGCCCATTTCCTGCACACGCCTGGGTACGGTGGCTCTGGATGTTTCTACTCCAGACTCAGTCCACTGCTTCCTCAGGTCCCCCAAGGTCTGGAATCGGTCCTTCTCCACAATCTTCCTCAGGGTCCGGTCACCTCTTCTCGTTGTACAGCGTTTTCTGCCACATTGTTTCCTTCCAACAGACTTCCCATTGAGGTGCCTTGATACAGCACTCTGGGAATAGCCTAATTGTTCAGAAATTTCTTTCTGGGTCTTACCCTCTTGCTTGAGGGTGTCAATGATGGCCTTCTTGACATCAGTCAGGTCGGCAGTCTTACCCATGATGGCGGTTTTGAGTAATGAACCAGGCAGGGAGTTTTTAAAAGCCTCAGGAATCTTTTGCATGTGTTTAGAGTTAATTAGTTGATTCAGAAGATTAGGGTAATAGGTCGTTTAGAGAACCTTTTCTTGATATGCTAATTTTTTGAGACAGGTTTTTTGGGTTATCAGGAGTTGTATGCCAAAATCATCAGTATTAAAACAATAAAAGACCTGAAAAATTTCAGTTGGTGTGTAATGAATCTAAAATATATGAAAGTTTAATTGTAATCATTACATTATGGAAAATAATGAAATTTAGCACTATATGCTAATTTTTTGAGAAGGACCTGTATATAGAAACAGAGGATAGAAAGCCTGTAGTACTAGAAAAGTCTGGAGAGAACTAAGGGTTCGGAGGCCGCGTTCATCATATATCACTTTGAAGACAGAAGAAGACAAATTTCCTAATAAAGTTAATTACAAACTTTCATAACTTTCCATATTGGATACAATAAAAAAAATGAAAGTTTATATCTTGATTCTTTTTGTTTTATTTTTTTGTGTTATTGAAGTAGATGTCAAACACCATAATATTGTAGTAAATTCTGCTAATATTTAGATACTAGGCTTCTGGGTATGGTTATAAAGAATAAGGATAGAATAGAATAGATAGATAGATAGATAGATAGATAGATAGATAGATAGATAGATAGATAGATAGATAGATAGATAGATACACAGATAATAGATAGATAGATGGATAGATAGATAAATAGATAGATGATAGATAATTATAGATATAGAGTACATGGGGGGGTGAGAACAGATGATATGAGGGTCCTGAAATTGAAGCAAATTTTGGATGGGAAAAACAGGGACAGTTAGATAATTATGTGGAAAAAATATACTTTTAGGGCACGCTTAAAACTGTGGTTATTGGGGATTAATCAAAGTGTCCTGGGTTGTGCACTCCAAAGAACTGGCGCAGCATGTGAGAGGTCTTGGAGACAGGAGTGGGAGATTCGGATTATTGAGGATGTTAATCTTAAATCATTAGCAGAACGGAGGGCACGGGTAGGGTGGTAAATTGAGACGAGGGAGGAGATGTAGGGTGGTGCTGTAAGGCTTCTAAGCTCTTGAATGTCTGATATATATCTATATATATATATTGTTATGTTGCATAATGCCTTGTATCATAATGCTGCTATGACGTCTAATGTATATGTTCCAGTACTGTACAGATATAGGGAAAGCGTACTACTTACACTAGCCCAATAGAGGGGACACAATAGGTTAAGATAGACTAATAGGATTCTTATTTAGTTAGGAGGGGCCAACTGGAGTAAGGTAGAGAGCTTCCTGGCTTTTAGTCAGTAGGGCCTGGGAGCCCGGACAGGGCAATTGTTCCCCGCAATGTTAAAGCTGAAGAGCCCAGCTCGTCCAGGGCCTAGGAACTAACAGTCACCCGGGAGGTGGAGGAATACAGGGCAGCATCAACATGGTGACAGCTAATTACATGGGATCGACTCCAAAATCTGTAGTTAGAAGCGCAGATCTGGACAAGGGATGTTTTTTCAAGTAATGGATGTATGCTGGCATGTTTAAATGAGGAGGGAAAGATACAAGATGAAAGAGAGGTTGAATATTTTTGTTAGGTGAGTGATGACAGCCGGGTAAATGGACTGGAGGAGATGTGAGGGAATAGGGTCACTGGTGCAAGTAGTAGGGCGAGAAGATGCAAGGAACCTGATCACTGGTTCAAAGACAGAGCGTGAGCTAAATGCAACGGGGGAGAGAGGACAGTGCATGGACTTAGGGGATTGGGAGAAAATGTTTTCTAATATGAATTTTGTGAAAGCCCCAACAAAAGATCTGCTGATGTTTCACCAGGTTGTCCACTACTTTTGCATTGATGACCTATCCTTAGGAAAGGTCATCAATATCTGATCGGCCCGGATCCGCCACCCCTGCCGATCAGCTGTTATCGGTGATGGCAGGAAGTACTCACTTACCGAGCTGCTCCGTCTACTTGTAGCGGCCGGGGCTCGGTGCTGCACATCCGCCTCTTGTGTAAATCAGTAGAAGGCGGATGTGTATGACCCTGCGGTGGTCACTACAAGTAGACGGAGCAGCTCGGTGAGTATTTCCGCCTGGCAAAGACACTGGCTGACACCGATAACAGCTGATCAGCGGGGATGCCGTGTGTCGGACCCTGGCCAATCAGACATTGATCTTAAGGATACGTCATCAATTTAAAAGTAGCGGGCAACCTCTTTAATATAAAGTAAAACAATCTAGAAATTTATTTTTAAATGTGTGAAAATGTACCAGATTTTAGAATAAATACTGATTCTTCTAGAAACCACAAGCCCATATTGGGGTCATAAATATTTTACTTTCCAAATATTTATTCAGATTATCCACACCTAACCCGTCAGATTACCAGGGAGTATATTTTCTTTACTATTTTGGTTTTACACATATTCACGCCAGGTCCCTTTCATGATTGTTGTTTTATAAATGTATTTGATACATGTCGTGTCAGCGGCAGATTTATTCTCGTGAAATGCACTGAATGTAAATGTAATGTTTCTCTGATTTTTGGCTTTGTGCGTCTGTAGGGAAGCTGAACAGTCAACACTGCGGGTTATATCGGCCTCCAGGGGACTGGATTTACACCTCAATACATACAACCCACAGACTCCTGTGTATTGTCACGTAAAAGCAGACACTATTTCTCCGATACATAAAGCAACAAAAACATTTCTGAAAGCCATATTTGTTTTACGTTGTTACGTTAGGTAATAATTATATCTTTAATTCATGTGAATGTCACATCACGGTAATATTACTTCATGTGCTCATTGTCACATGATTTGAGTAATGTACTTTATATTAGATTTTATGTAATACTGCCCCCTAAATCGCAAGGTGTAACTGTAATAATAATGCTCCAAATGTACAAAAAAATAACTACTATAATACTGTCCCCTATGTACAAGAATATAACTACTATAATACTGCTCCTATGTACAAGAATATAACTACTATAATACTGCCCCCTATGTACAAGAATATAACTACTATAATACTGCACCTATGTACAAGAATATAACTACTATAATACTGCTCCTATGTACAAGAATATAACTACTATAATACTGCCCCTATATACAAGAATATAACTACTATAATACTGCACCTATGTACAAGAATATAACTACTATAATACTGCCCTATGTACAAGAATATAACTACTATAATACTGCTCCTATGTACAAGAATATAACTACTATAATACTGCTTCCTATGTACAAGAATATAACTACTATAATACTGCTCCTATGTACAAGAATATAAACTACTATAATACTGCACCTATGTACAAGAATATAACTACTATAATACTGCTCCTATGTACAAGAATATAACTACTATAATACTGCCCCTATGTACAAGAATATAACTACTATAATACTGCTCCTATGTACAAGAATATAACTACTATAATACTGTTCCTATGTACAAGAATATAACTACTATAATACTGCCCTATGTACAAGAATATAACTACTATAATACTGCTCCTATGTACAAGAATATAACTACTATAATACTGCCACTATGTACAAGAATATAACTACTATAATACTGCCCCTATGTACAAGAATATAACTACTATAATACTGCTCCTATGTACAAGAATATAACTACTATAATACTGCTCATATGTACAAGAATTTAACTACTATAATACTGCTCCAATGTACAAGAATATAACTACTATAATACTGCTCCAAAGTACAAGAATATAACTACTATAATACTGCTCCTATGTACAAGAATATAACTACTATAATACTGCTCCTATGTACAAGAATATAACTACTATAATACTGCTCCTATGTACAAGAATATAACTACTATAATACTGCTCCTATGTACAAGAATATAACTACTATAATACTGCACCTATGTACAAGAATATAACTACTATAATACTGCTCCTATGTACAAGAATATAACTACTATAATACTGCCCTATGTACAAGAATATAACTACTATAATACTGCTCCTATGTACAAGAATATAACTACTATAATACTGTTCCTATGTACAAGAATATAACTACTATAATACTGCCCCTATGTACAAGAATATAACTACTATAATACTGCTCCTATGTACAAGAATATAACTACTATAATACTGCCACTATGTACAAGAATATAACTACTATAATACTGCCCCTATGTACAAGAATATAACTACTATAATACTGCTCCTATGTACAAGAATATAACTACTATAATACTGCTCATATGTACAAGAATTTAACTACTATAATACTGCTCCAATGTACAAGAATATAACTACTATAATACTGCTCCAATGTACAAGAATATAACTACTATAATACTGCTCCTATGTACAAGAATATAACTACTATAATACTGCCCTATGTACAAGAATATAACTACTATAATACTGCCCTTATGTACAAGAATATAACTACTATATAATACTGCTCCTATGTACAAGAATATAACTACTATAATACTGCTCCTATGTACAAGAATATAACTACTATAATACTGCTCCTATGTACAAGAATATAACTACTATAATACTGCTCCTATGTACAAAATATAACTACTATTAATACTGCTCCTTGTACAAGAATATAACTACTATAATACTGCTCCTAGTGTACAAGAATATAACTACTATAATACGCTCCTATGTACAAGAATATAACTACTATAATACTGCTCCTGTGTACAAGAATATAACTACTATAATACTGCCCTATGTACAAGAATATAACTATATAATACTGCCCCTATGTACAAGAATATAACTACTATAATACTGCTCCTATGTACAAGAATATAACTACTATAATACTGCTCCTATGTACAAGAATATAACTATATAATACTGCTCCTATGTACAAGAATATAACTACTATAATACTGCTCCTATGTACAGAATATAACTACTATAATACTGCTCCTATGTACAAGAATATAACTACTATAATACTGCCTATGTACAAGAATATAACTACTATAATACTGCCCATATGTACAAGAATATAACTACTATAATACTGCTCCTATGTACAAGAATATAACTATATAATACTGCCCTATGTACAAGAATATAACTACTATAATACTGTTCCTATGTACAAGAATATAACTACTATAATACTGCTCCTATGTACAAGAATATAACTACTATAATACTGCTCCTATGTACAAGAATATAACTACTATAATACTGCTCCTATGTACAAGAATATAACTACTATAATATGCTCCTGTGTACAAGAATATAACTACTATAATACGCTCCTTGTAGAAGAATATAACTACTATAATACTGCTCCTGTGTACAAGAATATAACTACTATAATACTGCCCCTATATACAGAATATAACTACTATAATACTGCCCCTATGTACAAGAATATAACTACTATAATACTGCTCCTGTGTACAAGAATATAACTACTATAATACTGCTCCTATGTAGAAGAATATAACTACTATAATACTGCTCCTATGTACAAGAATATAACTACTATAATACCGCTCCTATGTACAAGAATATAGCTAGTATAATGTAGTAGAGAATGGGTGCTCAATCGTCTAATCGGTGGTGCTCAGAAGTAAATACGTACAATAAGATTAGGTATAAACTTCTGCACTCAAAAAATTGTGTTGCAATAGAAAGTTTATTAACAAAAAAATTGACCCAAATGGATTCCAGATAATCAAAAAGTCAACGTTTCAGCCTGACAACCGGCCTTTGTCAAGAGATATCTGGGAGGGACAGGGTCTCTTAGAATTGCAATTACCAGGAAATGATCCAAGTGAGGAGTGGATAAACCAAAAACTGGTGGGGTTAGGAGGTCATGCTGCAGGATTTGTAAGGCTGTGTTCACTTGCAGCTATTTTGCTACATTTTTTTCAGCACAAACGCTGCATGTTTGTTCCAGATTTTTACAACTTTTCTTTTGGGGGGTGCATATTATGTGTTTTGTGTATACTACATGTTTAGCATGGTTTTTTCTCTTGTCCTCCCTCTCCTTTCTCCACCGGCCAGCGGCTCACACCATGAGGAGCGCCAGGTTTGGCCGCCTGCTCCAGCGTCACGTCTAGCTAGAACTCCTCACTTGACTTTCTCAACTTTTTTTCTTTCCTTTGGGCTGTTTTACTCTTCTCTGTGCCAGATCACACTCACGCCATGGCAGACAGAACCGAGCCGATCCAGAAGGCCAAGTTGGCAGAACAAGCAGAGCGCTACGATGATACGGCAGTCAACATGAAGGCTGTGACGGAGTGTGGGGACGAGCTGTCCAACGAAGAAAGGAACCTTCTATCTGTGGCTTACAAGAACGTGGTTGGCGCACAGAGGTCGGCGTGGAGGGTCATCTCCAGCATCGGACAAAAGACGGAGAGTGCGGACAAGAAGATGCAGATGGTGAAGGAGGACTGGGAGAAAGTGGAGGGAGAACTTAAATCTATCGGTTTAACAAAGTTAGTTTTGTTCACTAAATAAAAGCTTAAAAGACACTTCAAAAACGTTGCATTTGTTGTTGGTTTTTTTCACTTTCTCAGCGATTTCTGTGGGTGAAAAAATATAAAAACTTTGAAAGCCTTACATGATGCAGACTTAAAAAACGCTGCAGTTCAATTCAGTCTGGAAAAAAACATGAGCTCTCGTAGCTTTTGTGAATCCCGTAAAAAGCAGCATTCAGTTTTCATAAAGAATGCTGCAAAAATGCTGCACGTCCACATAGTCTAAGGAGCCATATTAACTGCTGAAAACTCCAGCGCTCAGCAGAGGGATAAGATACGAGTATTGAAGCCAGCGGGGAGTATATTCAATAAAGGATCTGTTACAAGCCTCTCCTTCACTTCTTCGCTAAGCCAAAAATTAATCAGATGTCCTGAGGTTTTGTCCGTTTTTTTCACATCTCAGGATTTGATGTCGTGGCGTTATTATGCCTAAACCACCTCACAGTGGATTCTTATATCCATCAGATTTTGCTTTTCAGCAGCTGCAGTCACACGTTCATTGAATATAAGGCTCCTGGCAAAAAGTCAAAGCGTAGTAACGGAGCTCTGCACATTGCAGCCATCGGTAAATCAAGAGATTTACTGCTGACTGTTAGGGCTGCTCACATGTGCGATGAAATCGGACGAATGCAATCCGATAAAAAAATCGGATTTTATTCGAACCAATGTTAATCAATGTTTCAGTGCTCATCTGCAATTTTCTTATCAGCTCGGAATGGATTGCGATCGGGTTGCTAAAAAAAATCACAGCGGATGCAAATTTCTGATCACAATGGCCAATGCAGGTCAATGAGTGCGAGAAAAAAGTTGCCCGGTACTCGGACCATGCAATTTCTAAGCACCCATCTCCTAGAAAACCCAACATTTCAAGAGCCACGTAAAGCAAAATCAGTTTCACAAGTCAGATTGGTGTGATATATACAAAGAATAGATGGAAAGATGTCCGTGACATATAGCCCTGGCAAAAATTAAGAGACCACAACATCAAATCCATGTCTTTTTTTTGTCATTTTGACCATTTCTCCTTTTCTGAAAATAAATACAAAATTTATTGCTTGGAAATTCGGAGACATGTTGTCAGTAGTTTATAGACTAAAAGAACAATTTACATTTTACTCAAAAATATACCTATAAAGAGAAAATAAGACAAACTGAACATTTTGCAGTGTTCTCTTAATTTTTGCCAGAGTTGTATATAATTATTACAATGCGTAGTTTAATGTTCATGTATTTAATTAATAAATCAATAAATTCTAGAAAAAATGGCATGGGGTCCCCCATAATTTTACTAACCAGCAGAGGGAAAGTGGACTGCTGGGGCAGATGTTTATAGCCTGGGAAGAGGGTAATACCCATGGAGCTTCCCAGGCTATTAATATCAGCTCACATCTGTATACTTAGCCTTTACTGGTTATTCAAATGAAGACCCAAAAAAAAATGAAGTGGGGCCCCCCTATAATTAATAACCATCAATGTCAATGGCTGCTCGCTTTCCCCAGTCCCACATGCTCGGTGCCTTGGAGTGATCATCGACTCTGCCCTCTCTTTCAAACCACATATCCAAGCCCTCGCCACCTTCTGCCGCCTCAAACTCAAAAATATTTCCCGGATCCGTTCATTCCTCAACCATGAAACCACAAAAACACTAGTGCACGCCCTTATCATCTCCCGCCTCGACTACTGCAACCTCCTACTGTCTGGCCTCCCCTCTAGCACTCTGGCACCACTCCAGTCCATCCTATACTCTGCTGCACGACTAATCCACCTGTCTCCCACTATTCCCCAGCCTCCCCCTATGCCAGGCCCTTCACTGGCTTCCTATTGCCCAGAGGCTCCAGTTCAAAACCTTAACCATGACATACAAAGCCATCCACAACCTTTCTCCTCCATACATCTGTGACATGGTCTCCCGCTACCTACCTACACGCAACCTTCGATCCTCTCAAGATCTCCTTCTCGACTCCCCCCTCATCTCTTCTTCCCACAACCGCATACAAGACTTCTCCCGGGCTTCCCCCATACTCTGGAACTCCCTGCCGCAAAACATCAGACTTTCACCAAAAACGGAGACCTTCAAGAAAAACCTGAAGACCCACCTGTTCCGACAAGCCTACAACCTGCAATGATCCTCAGTGTACTGAACCATCGCACGACCAGCTCTACCCTCTCCTAGTGTATTCTCACCCATCCCTGTAGACTGTGAGCCCTCGCGGGCAGGGTCCTCTCTCCTTCTGTACTTGTGTGTCCCTTGTCCAGCACATGTTTATTGTACCTGTCTATATTTTTCCCTTTTCATATGTAAAGCGCCATGGAATAAATGGCGCTATATAAATGTATAATAATAATAATAATAATAAAGGCTATGCAGACAGCTGTGGGTTGATATTAATAAACTAGGAATGGGCTATGGATATTTGACCCCTCCGAGAATAAAAACATTTATAAGATTCACCAGTTCTGGAGCTTAGCCTCCGCTCTTCCCACTTGCCCTTGTGTGGTGGCAAATGGGGTAATAGTATTAGAGTTTATGCCACCTTTGTATTGGCATCTGACATCAAGCCCAGGGGTTAGTAATGGAGAGGCATCTATAAGACGCCCCTATTACTAACCCCAGAGTCATATTGTAAATAAAAAAACACCCTGAATAAGGTACTTTAATTGAAATAAAGACACTAACACCTTTTCATTAATTAACAATAATAGCAAAATTATACTCACCTTGACGCTTAATCCATTGAAACCTATGTCCCCTGTAAAAGAATTAAACAACCTTCTCCTTCAACTGTCCGACGTTAAGATAATCCTCCAATGCCCATGTCCCCAGTAAAAAGAATAAAAAAATAAACAACCATATTCCTCACCTCTCCGACAAGAAGATAATCCATTTGTCCCTTGACGTGTCTATCTCTGCTAGATCTATTTGCCAGGCTGAATGCTCTCTCTGTCTCGGAAAATGGTGACAAATGTAAGAATTTTTTTTTTAATTTCTGATTTTTTTTTTCACCACTTAAATAAAAAAAACTATACATATTTGGTGTCTTAACCACTTAATGAATGACATACCCATAATCATTTGTTATTAAACAAACATGAAAAGAGGTATTAGTAAATATGGGCCTATGGGGAAGGACATGTTTAACCCCTTAGTGACAGCCATTTTGCAGCTTAATGACAGGGCCAATTTTTACAATTCTGACCACTGTCACTTTATGAGGTTATAACTCTGGAACGCTTTAACGAATCCCGCTGATTCTGAGATTGTTTTTTGTGACATACTGTACTTCACGTTAGTGGTAAAATTTCTTTGATATGACTTGTGTTTATTTATGAAAAAAACAGAAATATGGCGAAAATTTTGAAAATTTAACAATTTTCAAACTTTAAATTTTTATGCCCTTAAATCAGAGAGATATGTCACACAAATTTCTTAATAAATAACATTTCCCACATGTCTACTTTACATCAGCACAATTTTGGGACCAAAATTTTTTTTTGTTACGAAGTTATAAGGGTTAAAAGTTGACCAGCGATTTCTCATTTTTACAACACCATTTTTATTTTAGGGACCACATCACATTTGAAGTCACTTTGAGGGGTCTATATGATAGAAAATAGCCAAAAGTGACACCATTCTAAAAACTGCACCCCTCAAGGTGCTCAAAACCACATTCAAGAAGTTTATTAACCCTTTACGTGCTTCACAGGAACTGAAGAAATGTGGAAGGAAAAAATTAACATTTAACTTTTTTTGCAAAAACTTTACTTCGGAACCTATTTTTTTTATTTTCACAACTGTTAAAAGAAAAAATGAACCACAAAATTAGTTGTGCAATTTCTCCTGATTAAGCCGATACCCCATATGTGGGGGTAAACCACTTTTTGGGCGCACGGCAGAGGTTGCAAGGGAAGGAGCGACATTTGACTTTTTCAACGCAGAATTGGCTGGACGCCATGTCGCGTTTGTAGAGGCCCTGATGTGTCTAAACAGTGGAAACCCATCACAAGTGACCCCATTTTGGAAACTAGACCCCCTAAGGAACTTATCTAGATGTGTGGTGAGCACTTTGAACCTCCAAGTGCTTCACAGAAGTTTATAACATAGAACAGTGAAAATAAAAAATCATATTTTTTCCACAAAAACAATCTTTTCACCCCAATTTTTATTTTCCCAAGGGTAACAAGACCCCAAAAGTTTTTGTGAAATTTGTCCTGAGCATGCTGATACCCCATATGTGGGGGTAAACCACTGTTTGGGTGCAAGGCAGAGCTTGGAAGGGAAGGAGCGCCGTTTGACTTTTTCAGCGCAGAATTGGCTGGACGTCATGTCGTGTTTGTAGAGGCCCTGATGTGTCTAAACAGTGGAAACCCCCCACAAGTGACCCCATTTTGGAAATTAGACCCCCTAAGGAACTTATCTAGATGTGTGGTGAGCACTTTGAACCTCCAAGTGCTTCACAGAAGTTTATAACATAGAACCGTGAAAATAAAAAATCATATTTTTTTCACAAAAATGATCTGTTCACCCCAATTTTTATTTTCCCAAGGGTAACAAGACCCCAAAAGTTTTTGTGCAATTTGTCCTGAGCATGCCGATACCCCATATGTGGGGGTAAACCACTGTTTGGGCGCACGGCAGGGCTTGGAAGGGAAGGAGCGCCGTTTGACTGTTTCAAACCAAAATTGGCTGGAATTGAAATTGGGTGCCATGTCGCGTTTGGAGAGCCCCTGATATGCCTAAACAGTCGAAACCCCCCACAAATCACACCATTTTGGAAACTAGACCCCTTAAGGAACTTATCTAGATGTGTGGTGAGCACTTTGAACCCCCAAGTGCTTCACAGAAATTAATAAACGTAGAGCTGTGAAAATAAAAAATCATTTTTTTCCTCAAAAATGATTCTTTAGCCCGTATTTTTTTTATTTTCCCAAGGGTAACAGGAGAAATTGGACCCAAAAAGTTGTGCAATTTTTCCTGAGTACGCTGATACCCCATATGTGGGGTGAAACCACTGTTTGGGCGCATGGGAGTGCTTGGAAGGGAAGGAGCGCCATTTTGTAATGCAGACTTTGATGGAATGTTCTGCGAGCGTCATGTTGTGTTTGCAGAGCCCTTGATGTACCTAAACAGTAGAAACCCCTGCAAGTGACACCATTTTGGAAACTAGACCCCCCAAGGAGCTTATCTAGATGTGTGGTGAGCACTTTGAACCCCCAAGTGCTTCACAGAAATTTATAAACGCAGAGCCATGAAAATGAAAAATAATTTTTTTTCTCAAAAATGTTTTTTTTAGCCAGCTATTTTTTATTTTCCCAAGGGTAACATGAGAAATTAGAACCCCAAAATTGGTGTGCAATTTATCCTGAGTACGCTGATACCCCATATGTTGGGGTAAACCACTGTTTGGGCACACGGCAGGGCTCGGAAGGGAGGGAGCGACATTTGACTTTTTGAAAGCCACGTCGTGTTTGGAGACCCCTGATGTGTCTAAACAGTGGAACCCCCCCACAAGTGAACCCATTTTGGAAACTAGACCCCTTAAGGAACTTATCTAGATATGTGGTGAGCACTTTGAACCCCCGAGTGTTTCACAGAAATTTATAAACGCAGAGCTGTGAAAATAAAAAATCATTTTTTTTCTTAAAAATGATTTTTTTAGCCAGCTATTTTTTATTTTCCCAAGGGTAACAGGAGAAATTAGAACCCCAAAATTGGTGTGCAATTTGTCCTGAGTACGCTGATACCCCATATGTTGGGGTAAACCACTGTTTGGGCGCACGGCAGGGCTCGGAAGGGAGGGAGCGCCATTTGACTTTTTGAACGCCACGTCGTGTTTGGAGACCCCCTGATGTGTCTAAATAGTGGAAATCCCTCAATTCTAGCTCCAACCCTAATCCCAACACACCCCTAACCCTAATCCCAACCCTAATCCTAACCTAAATCCCAACCCTAATTCCAACCCTAATTGTAACCCTAACCTTAATTGTAACCCTAACTCTAATTGTAACCCTAATCCTAATTTTAACCCTAACCCTAATTGTAACCCTAACCCTAATTCTAACCCTAATTATAATCCTAACCCTAAGGCTAGGTTCATTTTGCGTTTTACCAGCCCATTCAACACATAGCGTTGACGGGCTGGTAACGGTATAGCATAACGCAATCGCGTTATGCTATACCCGCTAGCGCAGAGGAATCAGCAGATGATTCATCTGGCAATAGCGGTGACGGAGCCCAGACGCTGCAGCCCGCGTCCGAGGCTCCGTCACTGAATGATGGCACGTCGCAAACGCATGCCGCTTTACGTCATGTGTCGCGATGCGCCCTCAAATGGGGGTGAATGGCAGCGCTAACGGACTGCCATAACGCAGTATGAACCCAGCCTAACCCTAATTATAACCCTAACCCTAATGCTAACCCTAACCCTAATGCTAACCCTAACCCTAATTATAACCCTAACCCTAATTATAACCCTAACCCTAACAGAAAAATAATTTTATTTTTTATTATATGTCCCTAACTAAGGGGGTGATAAAGGGGGGGGTTATGTACTGTTTTTTTTTATTTTGATCACTGTGATAGTTTATCACAGTGATCAAAATGCACTTTCTGGAGAATGAATGAAAAAATTTTTGAATCTGCCGCCAAGCAGATGGGCGGGCGCACTGCGCATGCGCCCGCCTTTTTTTTTTGCAGGAAGAAGACGCCTGGATCCTGGGGCCTGCGGGAGGACGGAGGACACCGGTAAGTATAGGGGGGGCGATCGGGGGACCTGGGGACCCTCATTTTCTCCCCTCTGATGTGCGATCACATCAGAGGGGAGAGAAATCATTTTTTTTTTTTGCGATCGCGTCTATGCTTGCATAGACGCGATCGCAACACCGGGATCAGTGATTACTGACCCGGATCATGTTCTCTGGGGTCTTTGGCTACCTCCGGTAGCCGAGACCCCAGAGAATATTTGCCCATCCCCCCCCCCAGCACAGCGGCACATAGCGGCGGGCGCACTGAGCATGCGCCCGACATTTTCTACATCGCGCAGGCCCCGGGGGACACCGGGTTTGTCCACATACAGGACATCGGGGGCCACATGGGGGTCCCGGGGACCCTTTTTCTCTGTCCTCTGATGTCCGATGACATCAGAGGACAGAGAAATTAAATGGCACAACTTTTTTTTTTTTTGTTGCGGTCGCCGTTATAGGGTTAATAACGGCGATCGCAACATCGGTGTCGGTAAAAACCAACCCGATTCATGTTCTCTGGGGTCTCGGCTACCCCCGGTAGCCGAGACCCCGGAGAAAATGCGCCTCTGGGGGGCGCTATTCACTTTTTCCACAGCGCCGTTAATTAACGGGCTGTGGTTTAAGTACCCTTAATGACCGCCGTTAAAAGGCGTATCGGCGGTCGTTAAGGGGTTAAGGAAAAAATCGCTATAGATATATGCACACAATGAAAACTTGCGATAAAAAATTCCAGAGAAAGTTTATAATAATAATATAATTTTATTAGAAAGTTTACCAGGAATAAGGAAAACAGGATGAGGTAGAGGTCGAATGACCAAATTGCACATGCAGAACAGGGAACACAAAAGGTCATGGTATAATGAATGTGCAGATAAATACTTTATATGTAGGGCAATTGCCAAAATTATTGCACAAATACCACAGGAGCAAATAAATCAATTATGGCATAGATCAAATAATAGTATGATAGGCAAAATGAATTGAGTGACGAGTATTATATGCTTGAGCCATATTGAATATCATATAATGCCACATAGTCATAAAGCATTAGAAAGCAGGATAACACTTAATACATGCATATGCCGGGAATCATATCCCAGAATCAAAAATATGTGATAACTGTTAGGACAACTACTCCTGGTGACCTAGGGCACCCTCCCCGACGCGCGTTTCAGTGATGTGCCTTTCTCAAGGGGTGAGGGGAAAAGGAAATGTGAGGTATAAAAAGAGTGCACCCACCAATGGATAAAGAAAGAAAAAACATGTGACCAAAACCAACGAATCCTCATGTCGATATCATGCAAATCAAATTAGCCCAACATGTAATTGCCATGGAATTGTCAACATAGCAAGTGCTGCACTTATGGTATATAACGCTCCAGCGATCATCGCGCAACATCTACTGCCATCATAACAGGGAGATCAGAGCGGCCACAATGTCCAAACAGTTGATGGTATATAACGCTACAGTGATCATCACGCAGTATCCGCTGCCATCATAGCAGAGAGATCGGAGCGACAACAATATCAGGTGACCAGTGGCGTCATAAAATAGACGCCCACAACAGAATCCAGCACCGTATCCAACCTGTTGACGCGCTCGTCGCCGTAGCAACAAAAGACGCCAGGCGGCGTCGGCATCACGTGACCAGGCGCGTCACAAAATGAACGCCCCTGTGAGACACATGGAGATGCCGAAAGCCGACAGCAGTTTTCGTTATTCCTGGTAAATTTTCTAATAAAATTATAATTATTATTATAAACTTTCTCTGGAATTTTTTATCGCAAGTTTTCATTGTGTGCATATATTTGGTGTCTGCATACTCGTACAGACCTGGATAATCCTATTGCCAAGTCAGTTTTACTATATAGTAAACATGGTAAATAAAAAAACAAAAACAATTGTAGAATTGCACTTTTTTTTTGCAATTTCAACGCATTAATTTGGACTTTCTTTCCCGCTTTCCAGTGCATCACATAAAATTAATAAAGTCATTAAAAAGTACAACTGCAAAAAACAAGCCACTGTACGGCTATGTAGATGGAAACATTTAAAAAAAGTTATGGCTCTTGGAAGAAAAGGATGGAAAAAAAAAAACGAAAATAAAAAATTGGAATATCACCTGGTGGTAAAAGTGTTAACGCATCCTACAGAACAGACTTATTATCAGTCCTGATAATTTGCTACAATCTATCAGTGCTGGTAAAATGAGTCAACTCAGAGTCCAAGCTGATTAGTTTTCTTTCACTTGGTAGATATGGAGCGCCCGCCAGGGCTGTGGGGATTACTCGGTACCGGGTCGGTTCTTAAGGGGATGTGTCACGGCAGCAGTGACCCAGTCTGTGGCCCTGGGCATCCAATGAAAATGATGATAAAGGGGAATAAAGTTTATAAGATATAGTTTGTGACGCCACTGTCACGGGGCAGTTGTAGAAATGCAGGGGACGAGGAACCTGGGCCCCTGAACTGCCCCTAAGGCTAATGAAGGACCCTGTCTCTCCTTAACTTGGGGGTACACTTGAAGGTAGTGAGGCCCAAGCCACCGACCTGTCCCTGTCTCCTGTTTAGCCCTGAGCTAAACCCACCAACCCCCTCCCCAGGAGGTGAGACAGGGAATAAAGTGAATTACACCAAAACAACAAAAAGGAAAGACAGACACCTAGGGGTTAAATAACTAAACAATAAACACTTAGCTTGCTCTGCTGCAAAGCAACGAACAGCAGAGAAAGGCACCAAATCAGGGAAACAGCAGAAGTACCACTGTGCTCAGCAAGCTCCTGACTTCAACTTGGTTGGTCTCCAAAAATTAGCAATATCATCAACAGTCAGCTGACGCCTCAGGTGACCTTATAAAGATTTGGGAGTGGTCACCGCCTTCCCCTGACAAGTCAGCAGCAATGTAATTACACCAGCGGCCACCGGGGGAAAGGACTGACATTAACCCCCAATGGCCTGAAAGGAAAAAGGTTTTAATGTGCAAAGAGAGATCTGCCACAGATCCAAAGTGGATCGTGACAGCCACCTGTGGTATTCAGCAAATAAGGTGTTAGCCGACTGTTATGTTTAGGTAGCTGAGGAGAAAAAGCAAAAACAGTAATACACCACAGAGGCTGGAACCTATTGGATTGCAGTAACCTGAACTAACCACACAACTAGAGGTAGCCGTGGAGCGTTCCTACGTTGATCCTAGACGCCTCGTCACAGCCTGAGAGATAACTACACCTAAAGGCAGAAAGAGGAAAGCTATCTGCCCCGGAGCAGATCCCCAAAGAAAATAGGAAGCCCCCAAACATGTAATGGCGGTTAGACAAGAAGAAGCACGGACACAGACAGAAAATAGAATGAGCAAACGCTGGGGGCCAATCTGTCTAGACAGAAAAGTACAGGAAAGGATTCTCACTGCAATCCAAAAAAGCCCCTAAAAAATACCAACTCTTCTGATTGCAAAAACACCTGAGATCACACGATCTCTACCACCTAAATCAGATCTCTGGTGTAACAAAACTAAGCCGCAGCCACTGAAAAAACAGGAAAAAGCAAATGAACAAATAACAGTGGCTTGAGATAAACTGAGAGGAGCACAGGCCCCCAGGAGGGGACCCGGCTGACCTCCACAGAACTGCAGGGAACTATGCAAAAAGCAAGCACAAAAATAAAAGCACAAAATATCTTATCTGAAAGCAGAAGATGCAGGCAAGACTCAGCAAACTTCCAAATGAACCAGGAACCACAATTGAGACAAGAACAATTGATCACCGGCGACCATCATGGGAGGGAACCTCCCTTATATCAGTCCAGTCCATGATCCCAGATTGCCATTCCTCGCTGTGAGGTTCAGTACTGTCTGCAACCACCAGAGGGAGCCTCTGCTTAGAAACCATCTCCAGCACATTCATAACAGCCGACACTGTAGATTCAGTCCGCTGGGGCAGTTGTTGATGCAGCAGAGTTGGTACAGCTTTCCACAGGCAGAGCTATTCCCCAGGGCAGTTGTAGTGTAAAATGATGATTGTTGTAGTGCAGGGCTTAGGTGACGCAGCAAATAAACATGAGGACACAGCAGTGTGCAGTCTTCACAGGTTTTACTCACAGTTCTGATGTTACAATCCCAAGCCGGAGTGCTGTGTCCTCAGGGTCTGTGGTCCAGTCAGCTCTCAGGTAGCTTGGGGTGCACATTGCTAGGGCTCCCTTAGATGTTCCTTTCTTGGCCGTCTCACTATGCTAGCTACCGCCTCTCCTGCCCTGCGTCTTCACACACAGTGTCCTGAGCCAGTAGACTTGGATCTTGTCAGGCGACGTTGGTCAGACCCTTGAATCCTATGTATCTGCCTTATCAGCGAATGTGTTGGATGTGGCTGCAGCACATGCAGATACTGCAACCTTGCAACCTCCGGTTTTCTAGCTTCCTTAGTTTCTCCACTAGTTTTGGGGCCAGTCCCTTACTGCGACCTGGTCCCTCCACCGACCACGCCGGTGAATACGGGCCCCACAGATGGATTCCTCACTATCCGTGCCCTAGGACCTCTTCTTCCTCTCCTCCTCTGGAGTCTCTTTCTCTCTGTAGTCTGGGGACAAGCTGCTCTCAGCTTCAGTTCCCCTGTAGACTCTCTGTCTGTCTTTCCTTCAGGAGCTACTCTCTGCTCTTCACTCCTCCTCTCCCTCCAGCAGACTCCTTCCAGAAGCTTCTCTCTGACCACTATCACACTCCATGACTCCTCCCTCTTTTCTACCTTCCCCACCCACTTCCCAACACCCTTTCCTACCCAGCCTCGGTTGAGGCCATGCTCCCAAAGGGTACACTCAGATGCCCCGACTGAACTGGTGTGTGCTGGGTGGAGTGTTAGAGTCCTGGGTAGTGCCCCCTCCTTACCTGAGAGTGGGATACCACACCTCTGGATGAGGTGCAGTACCTCTGTGGCGACTGGACCCCAAGGGGTGCCACACATATACTCCATTTGCTTCCCTAGATATGTGTCCTTGGCCAAAGAAGGGTAGTTGATGCCTCCCTACCTCGGGCATGTACTCCATCAGTCTTCCACAAGCTGATAAGCAAATAACTGCTTTGTAAACGTTTTCGGGATGTGTCATACTTCTATTCACTGACAGGAAACAGACTTCTTTAAAATATGTGGGAAAAAAGTTTTTAAAAAGTTTGAAAAAGTAACATTTAGCAAGAAAACTTTATTTACAGGAAACCAGTAAATCCCCTTCCCTATTACAGACCACACAACCGGGGCTTCTATCCATATTTTAACTCCGAAAATGACTATGGAGACCTCCACAAACCCAATAAAAACCTTAAGTCTGAATTTTGCTTTTCCATACCGATGATTTAAATGAGAACACGTCTGACGAAGGACGGTCCCAGGGCGCACGTGTTGAACCAAGGTGTTCACGCCTGGGTAAAATTAAGCCGCAAGTGAAATTCTCATTTTTGACAGCGGATTTATAATAGGAAAAACCCAGCAGGGACGAAGAGAACGAAATCCCAGACGCTGGAGGATTTTTTTTTTTCATCAAGGCTTTTCTTGATTTAGCTGCCTGGACAAAAAAACAGGAAAAAAAGGGGGCAAACAGTGGAGGTAATCCTATCATCTGCACTCCAGCCAGCACCGTTCCCTGGCCAAGGCTTCATCATGCTGCTTACATGAATTTCAATCATCTGTGTTTGGAGTTAAAGCTCCTGATTGACAGATACTTACAGGTCGCCTCTAGATTATTCGAGATACCTATCGCTCATTACAATGAGCTCCGTGTGATATTTCATCCCTGACGTGAAAATTGTTTTTTAAAGGAGCAAGTGGAGAAAAAAAAATCCTAACTATTACCAGGTGAATGAAATCCGCCTTTTATCCGCCGGTAACAGCGCATAATTGTTTTGAAAATAGAGTTGTTGACTTCTGTCGACAGGAACCGGAACTCATAAAATAATTTTCATGGATTTTATCGTGCAGACTTATATTACGAGATGATAAATGGCGCGGATGTGGGAAAACGCAGCTTGGGATCAAGTTTTCTAAGTCTAACACAAGTATTACTAATAGGGCACTCTATAGACAAAAGGAACTATACTTTGCGTAAATCAAAAGCACAATTAAAGATAAACTTTGTAAAATGTCTTATCAGAGAATTCTGCTTCTTTCTCCACTTATGAGCCACTTCTTCTCCCCCTCCTGCCCTTTGAACTTGTCATCCACTCTGAAAAAACTGCTGAACTTGATCTTGTTCGTGAGAATAACGTACTGTAAGCTCACTGAGGAGTCAGGGTACATGGCGGCTCAGTGGTTACACTGCGGCTTTGTAGCGCTGCCGTAGTGGGTTCGAATCCAACCAATGACAACATCTGCAAGGAGTCTGTATGCTTTCCCATGTTTGTGAGGGTTTCCTCCCACACTCCAAAGACATATAGGATAGGGAAATTAAATTGTGAGCCCCAATGAGGACAGTGTTGATAATGTCTATAAAGTGCTGTGGAATTAATGGTGCTATATAAGTGAGTTAAATAAATAAAAAAAGTTACACCTCCTATTATATTCTATAAGGAGGGTGGAGCAGAAGGAGACACAGATAGTGCTGAGCTTTCTAACAAGTCTTTTACCTTATCCCAGAGCTGGAGTAACATCTACCCTGCTCAGTATTAATCAGTATTGCTCTCCAATTTCTTCCATACTTATGCTCCTTCTGTTCGCATGCTAATTAAGCAATGAAGAGCAGGAATCCCTCTCAGTGAGTTCTGTATGAGAGACATCAGAGCAGCTAGTCTTCTCCCACCAGCTCAGAGTCAATGGCAAATTAAAAGATAGAATCTGCAGAGGGGAAAACTGGTGAAAATGCAGAATACAAGTCATATGACGTTCAGAAATAATGTTATTCTTCACGTGCACACACGAAACAGCTTAATGTGAAAATGTACTTGAAAGTACAAGAGTGCGCTGTCACCATCCTTTGTGTAATCCCTTACTTCTTTAAAGTTAGACTGAATTTTTCTTGCTTGGCTTTCGGACAAACCTCCTCCCATCTATCTACAAAATATTTTACTTTTGATGGTCTAACCAATAACAAATCCGTGCCAATCCACACCGATCACCTGATCTCTAGACCTCCAGTAAGCACCAAGTCCACTTTGTATTTCACCAGGCACAGCGCCATCCATTTACTAGTGGTTGTTCCTGGTATTGCAGCTCAATCCATTCCAACTTTATATCTGCCATTGGGCTGCAGCCATCAGTCCCCCTCCCACATTTTTACGGCCAACCTTTGTCATCAGTCCTACCCTTCCGCTAATGATTGCCTTTAATAGCGCTCTCCGACTGCACCAAAGTTAGCAGCAAACTTTACCCGGGTGGATCTGTCTTACAAGCAGGCTTATGTTCAGGGACCACACTGATTGTATAAGACATTGTCGCGCACGACGTCCCCTTTGTAATCCCGCGGTAATGACATGAAAGCTTTCTTATGTAAATAGAGGCGCTAATAGGCAGTTTAGTAATTGTGGTACTTAAGCATATTAGCAGAAGTATCGGAGAACTTTAGAACATTGCAGCAAGCAGAGCTTTATTCTCGCGTTTTATTATTCGCGTCCTATGAGGAAATCTTTCATAATTGTTTTTTCATTTAATCTGGTGGCTCAGCATGGGCCGATTTATAGTCTGGCAGCGGGTGGGAACCAATATACTGACTGCACTGACTTCTGACGACTCCATTTATACTTCCTTTTATTATGATTTTTTTAATACATAATTTCTTTCTTCTTTTTTTCCCCCCACAAGCAGCGTTACATATTTCATGCAGAAATTATAGTTGTATGTTTCATCTCGTTTTTTTTTTTCTTCATTTTTCACCCACGATGACATTATTATTTTTTATGTTACATATAAATGTAAAAATCGGGGGAACAAATCGGCTTTTCATGAAGGAGTACGGCGTGACTATTTCTGTCCTGGATGTGGAATAAAAAAAAGTACAATCTGAAAAGATCTAGTGACACAATACATTCTAGCATTGTGCTACCACCCGGCCTAATAGAGGGTGTATAGCGCCACTATTGAAGACCTTTCTGCCCAAATTTTTATACTTGTACTCTGCACAGTATATCACTTTGTTAAAGCAGCTGATTGTGCCCCAGAGCAGAAGTTCTTACTCTAAAGCCGGGGTCACACTTGCGAGAAACTCGCACCTCAATACCTGGCAGCAGGTCCGGAGCGTTCAGCTGCATAGAAATACATGAAGCCGCACACTCCGGTCCCTAGTGCCGGCGGCAGTGCCGGGTATTGAGGTGCTAGACTCGTGCGAGTTTCTCGCAAGTGTGACCCCGGCCCAAGGGTGCATTCAGACATCCTGTAAATCGGTCCGAAATCGGTCCGAAATCGGACTGGCCGACCCAAGTGTGACAGCTTCATAGCAATGCACAAAGCTGTCACGCTCGGCTCATGGGACCCGCAGACAGTCCGTGCATTGCGGTCTGATCTTGATCCAATTTAAACTGATGCCTGTATGCGCCCTAAGGAGTTGTCACTACACTATGTTCCAAATTATTATGCAAATCGGTTTTAAGTGTCATAGCGTTTTTTGTTAATGAAACCCATTGATGGTATTGTGTCTCAGGGTTCTTTGATAACTGAAATCAATCTCAGATACCTGTGATAATTATTTGCCATGTGAGCCCAATAAAAGGAAAACTGGATGTTCCACACTATTAAGCATCCAGAGTTTTCAAGTAACATGGGAAAGAAAAAGGATCTCTCTGCTGCTGAAAAGCATCAAATAGTGCAATGCCTTGGTCAAGGGATGAAAACATTAGATATTTCCCGAAAACTTAAGATTGATCATCGTACTGTTAAAGAGATTTGTGGCTGATTCTGAGCACAGACGTGTTCGTGCTGATAAAGGCAGAATGAGGAAGGTTTCTGCCAGGCAAGTTCATCGGATTAAGAGAGCAGCTGCTACAAAGCCATTACAAACCAGCAAACAGATATTTGAAGCTGCTGGTGCCATGGAGTCCCTCGAACCTCAAGGTGTAGGATCCTTCTAAGGCTTGCTGTGGTGCATAAACCTACTATTCGGCCACACCTAAACAGTGCTCACAAGCAGAAACGGTAGCAGTGGGCCCAGACATACATGAAGACTAATTTTCAAACAGTCTTGTTTACTGATGAGTGTGAGAAACCCTGGATTTTCCAGATGGATGGAGTAGTGGATGGTTGGTGGATGGCCACCATGTTTCAACAAGGCTGCTACGTTAGCAAGGAGGTGGAGGAGTCATGATTTGGGCCTGAATCATGGGGAAACAGCTGGTAGGGCCCTTTAAGGTTCCTGAAGGTGTGAAAATGACCTCTGCAAAGTATATAGAGTTTCTGACTGACAACTTTCTTCCATGGTATAAAAAGCAGAAACGTGCCTTCAGGAGCAAAATCATCTTCATTCATGACAATGCACCATCTCATGCTGCAAAGAAACCTTGAGTCATTGGCTGCTATGGGCATAGAAGGAGATAAACTCATGGTGTGGCCACCATCTTCCCCTGACCTCAACCCTATAGAGAACCTTTGGAGTATCATCAAGCAAAAGATCTGAGAGGGTGGGAGGCAGTTCACATCAAAACAGCAGCCTTGGGAGGCAAAGAAATACAAGAAGAAACTCTCCAAAACTCACAATGTTCAATGGATGAAAGAATTGTGAAGGTGATATCAAGAAGGGTCCTATGTTACCTGTAACTTGGCCTGTTAGGATGTTTTGGAGTTAAGTAGCTTTTTGTTCAGTGAATGTGACCTCCTAATGCTGCAAATTCCACAAATGAGCATTTTCAGTTCTTTAAAACAGATCAAATGTTCAGAAATTCTACTGGGCCTAATAATTTGGAACAGTGCATTTTGAGTTTTTTCCATTTTGGAGATTATACTGTTATCATTGGGAGGTTTCTTCAATAAAATTCGATGTTTACTCTAACAGGTGATGACTTTTATTAGACTGACTGTCATTTGCACCGACCACTTAGGAAAATCAGAGAAAAATATCATTTGCATAATAATTTGGAACATAGTGTATGGTCAACCACTTTGGAATTTACAGAGTTGAGTCATCTAGCCCCAGAGTTCTCTCCACGCAGAGAAGCATAGTCCCTGTCCCCTTGGCCTCTATGGCTACTAGTGATAAGTAGACGTGGACGATTAGGTGTTATCTGAGCATGCTCGGGTGCTAACCGAGTGTCTTCGCTGTGCTTAAAAAATATGTCCAAGTTCCCATGGCTGATAGCCAATCCATGCATGTGTTGTTGCTGTCGAACAGCTGCAGGGATTCGAACATAGTTTTCGAGCACACATAAGACACTCGGTGAGCACACGAGCATGCTCAGAAAACACTTTACCAGAGCACGTTCGCTCATCACTAATGGCTACCAAAAGGTTTGCTATCCAGATAGATCCGCTGTCTAAGGGTAGTGGTCCTGCTAGATCCACCTTTCCATGATACTGGCCAGGTTCACACAAGGCGGCTTTTTCCTGTGAATATTAGGGATTTTACCCATTGTTAAAAGTTTTGCAACTTTGTAACATACTTTAGGTTTCCTTCCCTCATCAGTTTTATCAGGGGAGTTACAATAAGGAGTGGTGCAACTAACCAATATTATGCATGGTGGCATTTTCCTATTTGGGGTTTCTTTAGGTTGGGGCACCCTACAAGGGAAGATGTTGGGTGGCGGATCCTGGTGATGGGAGGACCAGGATGAACCGCTCACTCATTAGGGCAGACAACATGCTCTCTAGTGATGGGGAAAGTACATTCTCATTAACTCCATAACTCACCAGTCACTTTGTGTCCTTCTGTCCAGGTCCTTAGGACCTCAAACTATCTGCTACAGAATTGCTCCCAACAACTCTCAGTAGCAAAAGCACAATTATTGAGGATACAGTCTCCAGACCACCATATGGTCTCACAGTCCCAATCCAAGTCCCTGTTGCCAAATACAGTAGATACTGTCTCTTTAAGAACCACTCACATTTTAACCTACAGCAACAGCCGTAAACTAGCACATAATGCTAAAGCATTTCATGCAGATTAGTTGCGCCTTTTCCCAGGTCACGTCAGCAGCACTGCAGCCAATCGCTATGCTCAGCATCTGCAGAGCCACTGAGCTTGGTAATTGGCTGCAGCACCGTTGTACTATTATGGGAGGATCCTGTAGGGATCGTGATGACGCTCTGTTATTGGGAGGGAGTGTACATTAGGGTCTGTGGATGACGCTGTTATGGGGATCTGTGGATGATGCACTGTTATGGGGGGGTCTGTGGATGACGTACTGTTATGGGGATCTGTGGATGATGCACTTTTATGGGGATCTGGGATGATGCACTGTTATGGAGGATCTGTGGATGATGCTTTGTTATGGGGGTCTGTGGATGACGTACTGTTATGGGGGAATCTGTGAATGACTCACTGTTATGAGGATCTGTGGATGACGCACTGTTATGGGGGATCTGTGGGTGACGCTCTGTTATGGGGGATCTGTGGATGATGTGACGCGCACCACATTGGTGGTACCAGGGCTATGGGGTACTCGGACCGAGCCCATGGAAGTCTATGGGGATGTCACTGGCAGCAGAGTTCGGTCCGTGGCCCTGGCGGTCATGCAATGGGGGAATATTTACAGGGGATTGTAGTTATAGTTCGTGACGCCACCTGTGGTTTCTGATCTGATTGACCAGCGCTGCAGGGTAGATCTCTGAGGGGATGTTATGGCAGCTAGGTGTGAAGTCCCCCACAGGTGGGACTGGTCCCTCAAAGTCTATGGTGGTGATGCAGGATGCAGATAAGAATTCAGTCACACACAATGCAGTCTCTTTCCATACCTTTACTTGTAGATGTTGCAGGTATGTCCCGGGAAGCTGGTCAGGTTGGAGAATGCACATTCAGGAAACTGTTGAGCAGGTTAGAGGCCTCCTTTATCCTTTTAATGTGTGTGAGTACAACTTGCATAAAGTCAAGTGCAACTCTTTTAATAGCAACTACGCCCGGCCAACATTGTGGTGGAGTCTTCTGTTGGATAGAACTAGTCTTTGGTGCAGGGCCCTGCTAGACTGTTGTTCTTCCTGACCCCGGTTACGTATCGGCACTTAGGGCTACCTTCTGCGACTTGTAGTCCAGAAAGGCCTCCGGTTTTCTTATTACTAGGCGTGAAGCACTAGCAACGCTTCGGACCCCGGTGTCCGGTTAACTGAGTGAGGGTGATTTGTCCCTTTTGTCACTCTTGCTTCTCCACTCGCCCTTCGCCCTGCTCTCGCCCTTAACATAAGCACGTGTAGCAATGGTATAAAGGTCAGCTTTCCTTCAGTGCTCACTGACCTGTTCTCAGTTGACTCATTGGTATAACTGCTGTAATTCCTTTCCTTCTTTCCTTCACAGAACTCTGTCCAGAGCAGCTCACAGGACGCTTCGTCAGACTGTATTTACGCTGTAGCTCTGAGAGTCACCTTCCACTTTCTTAGGAACACAGGCAGCTTGTTCAGAGTAGCAGGTTAAGGGGTAGCTCTGACTAGGCTAAGATGATTCACTTCACCCGTACTAGCCTCCACTTTCTTATCAGATGAGCTACACAAGCTCTGTGTGGGTTCAGTCTTCTCTCCTCTCCCTCCAAGACTAATCTGATCTTCTCTGTCCAAAGACAGGAACTTGAATCACTTCTGTCTAGCTCAGGCTGAGCTCTGACTAGAATGACTCACTATTGCTACGTCACACTACTAAATAGTCTGATATGCCTCTAGTGGCAATGCTGAGAAGTGTGCGTGAATGAATATCAAGCTTTACAGTTACCTTCCTGTGCATTTTCCAGGAGACATGTGTGCCTTGCGAAGCTGGGCCACACAGATGCACTGTTATGGGGGATCTGTGGATGACGCACTGTTATGGGGGATCTGTGGATGACACACTGTTATGGGGGATCTATGGATGACGCACTGTTATGGGAGATCTATAGATGACCACTGTTATGGGTGACAGGGCCGGCGTCAGCACCCGGCATACCCGGGCAAGTGCCGGGCCCTGAGCAGGCGGGGGGGCCCACTTGCCATTGGGCACCCCAGCGCCCGTTAGCGGAGGAGAGCGGTGTCAGCGCCGCCACTGCCCCCCCCCCACTTGCTCAGGGCCCCGGCAGCAGCTGGCACAATACTTCCTCTCCCCGTGCCTCCGCTGCCGCAGCGCCGGGCTCCAGGGGGCGCCTGCGCTTACTCTCACAGCAGCACCGCTGAATGACGTCATCATTCAGCGGCCGGCTGTGGCAGAGAGAGCGCGGATGCCGGACAGGTGAGATGTGATGTGTATGTGTCTGTGTGTGTGTCTGTGTGTATCAGTGTGTGTGTGTATGTAGTGCGGTGCTTTGTGTGTGTGTATGTGAGAGAGTGCTTGTGTGCTGCGGTGCTGTCTGTGTGATGGTGGTGGGGGGAGGGCAGTGATGATGATGATGGGGAGGAATTGATGATAATGGAGAGGCAATGATCATGATGGAGAGGCAATGATAATGATGGGGAGACGATGATGATGATGGGCAGGCATTGATGATAATGGGTAGGCAATGATTATGATGGGGATGCGATGATGATGATGGGCAGGCATTGATGATAATGGGGAGTCAATGATGATGATGGGGAATCAATTATGATGATGAGGAGGCAATGATGATGATGGGCAGGCATTGATGATGATGGGGAGCCTATGATGATGATGAGGAGGCAATGATCATGATGGGGAGGCAATGATCATGATGGGGAGGCAATGATGATTATGGGGAGGCGATGATGATGATGGGCAGGCATTGATGATAATGGGGAGGCAATGATGATGATGGGGAGGCGATGATGATGATGGGAAGGCAATGATGATGATAATGGGGAGTCTTTCCACAGCCCTTTTCCTGAGCCGTAACAGTGCAGAACGCAGCACAGCGCAGAGGAGAGCTCCATATTTTCTATGGAGCATTATATGGGGACCAGTATCCTGTATGGAGCATTATATGGGGACCAGTATTCCGTATGGAGCATTATTTTGGGTCCAGTATTCTGTATGGAGCATTATATGGGGATGGGGGGGTGACATCCTGCATGGGGTATTATATGGGTGATGAGGGGGAGACTATGTGGTGCCCATAATATTGTATGGAGGACTGTACTGTCCAGTCTGTACTGTGCGCTGCGAGGATTTGGCGGTTTTTGAGCTATTGTACAATTTACAATAGATATCAGTCATGTAATGGAAGAAGTGAAGTATTTGGCATTGTACTATACCCATATTTCTCTGCCGTATCTGTGCATCCTGAATCGTGGTCTGTGTTAAAGGGGCCCACTGAGGCTCTTTCGCCCGGGGCCCAAAAAACCTGGAGCCGGCCCTGATGGGTGATCTGTAGATGATGTACTATTATGGGGATCTGTGGAGGACGCACTGTTATGGGTGATCTGTGGATGACGCACTGTTATAGGGATCTGTGGATGATGCACTGTTATGGGGATCTGTGGATGATGCACTGTTATGGGGATCTGTGGATGATGCAGTGTTATGGGGGATCTGTGGATGACGCGCTGTTATGGGGATCTGTGGGTGACGCACTGTTATGGGGGATCTGTGGATGACGCACTGTTATGGGGGATCTGTGGATGATGCACTGTTATGGGGGATTTGTGGATGATGCACTGTTATGGGGATCTGTGGATGACGCACTCTTATGGGTATCTGTGAATGACGCACTGTTATGGGGGATCTGTGGATGACGCAGCGTTATGGGGGATCTGTGGATGATGCACTGTTATGGGGATCTGTGAATGACGCAGTGTTATGGGGGATCTGTGGATGACGCAGTGTTATGGGGGATCTGTGGATGATGCACTGTTATGTTATTTCTGCTTTCTTCTCTGCTCGCTTTCTAAAACTGAACATGGACAAAACAGAATTCATCATCTTTCCCCCATCTCACTCTACCCCCCACCAGACCTGTCCATTAACATCAATGGCTGCTCACTTTCCCCGTCACGCCAGCTCGGTGCCTCGGAGTGATCCTCGACTCTGCCCTCTCTTTCAAGCCACATGTCCAAACCCTAGCCTCCTCCTGCCGTCTCAAACTCAAAAATATTTCCCGGATCCGTGCTTCCTTGACCATGAAAGTACAAAAACACTAGTGCATGCCCTCATCATCTCCCGCCTCGACTACTGCAACCTCCTACTCTCTGGCCTTCCCTCTAGCACTCTGGCACCACTCCAATCCATCCTGCACTCTGCTGCACGACTAATACACTTGTCTCCCCGCTATTCCCCAGACTCTCCTCTCTGCCAAGCCCTTCATTGGCTTCCTATGTTCAGAGGCTCCAGTTCAAAACCCTAACCATGACCTACAAAGCCATCCACAATCTGTCTCCTCCATACATCTGTGACATGGTCTCCCGGTACATACCCACACGCAACCTTCGATCCTCTCAAGATCTCCTCCTCTACTCCCCTCTTATCTCTTCTTCCCACAACCGCATACAAAGCTTCTCCGTGCCTCTCCCATACTCTGGAACTCTCTACCCAACACATCAGACTCGCGCCTACCATGGAAACCTTCAAAAAGAACCTGAAGACCCACCTCTTCCGACAAGCCTACAACCTGCAGTGATCATCAGTCTACTGAACCATCCGCACGATCAGCTCTTCCTTCTCCTAGTGTATCCTCACCCATCCCTGTAGACTGTGAGCCCTTTGCGGGCAGGGTCCTCTCTCCTTCTGTACTTGTGTGTGCCTTGTATTGCTCATGTTTACTGTACTTGTCTATATTTGCCCCTCTTCACATGTAAAGCGCCATGGAATAAATGGCGCTATAAAAATCTATAATAATAATAATAATAATAATAAAATGGGGATCTGTGGATGACGCAGTGTTATGAGGGATCTGTGCATGATGCACTGTTATAGGGGATCTGTGGTCGACATACTGTTATTGAGGGATCTACAGATGACACGTTCTAGGTCACAATAAATTATAACTGATATATTTTATATTATTTATTTATTATACTTTTTCTACAAACTGACCGATGCCAGCCAACCTTCCAGCATAGCAATGCTCCATAGGATCCTCCAATATTCTATTTGGGAACCAATTTTATTCCATCAACCACAGATTAAATCTCCGTCTCTTGCAGCAGAATAATGCCTTCTTACATGTGATGGTAATTTGGACAAGCAAATGACAGCTCCCATCTCCAGACACAAATGCAATCCTTTCTGTATTGTGCCGGCGCGGTAATAGTGTGCGGCACAATGAGCTATTCAGTTCCAGCAGTATGAAACCAGACTCCTGCATATCCTCCCTAGAAGCTGACTACACCGAAATTCACGTCTTCCTTTGTCCGTAGTCCATCTGCTCGCATAATAGTGTGAGCCTAACATTGCAATCATGTAGGCGTCAGGTATGGTACACAACACAACGCGTTTCCAGTGTTTACCGCACAATATATACCCATTATTCAATACCGTCCGGAGAGTGCGCAGGAATCAGGCTCTGCCGATAGTAGGGGAGGTCGCATCAATGCAACATTAGCTCTTTAATTAGGAAGACGGTAATTATTATTATTTAATGGAAGGAATTTGTGAATCGTTACATATTGTACGTTTTAGTCTTTTTGCGCATAACATGTAATAAAAATTGGAGCTAAAACCAATTGATTCCCTTTAAAGGGGTTTCCAGAGGATGAAAAGTACCCTTTAAAGCACTCCGACCAGTATAAAAAAATTCTCATTTAACCCTCACAGGTTCCATTCGTGTGCTTCCTAAGTCCTTGCTGGTCTTTACTTATTTCTTCAGTAGGGACTTCATCGTTGTGCATGATCAAAAATGCCACTGACATCATTGGAGATGTCTCATAAGAAATGCCAAGACAGACTTTCACATTATTGAGATAGGAGAGGACAGTTGGTGCTCTTGAAATTCTATGGAGAAGGAGGAGCTAAAGACATTCTGCTGCAAGTTATCCTGAAATAACAGTTACAGTTCTCCATAGAACAATATGAGCACCAACTGTCATTTCCGATCTCAGGAATGGGAAAATCTGTGTACACTGAAGACACATTTTACCTGTGAAGTAAGTCCAGGAAGATAATTTCTCTAATAAGATATATGACAAAGTGTATCATGTTCTATTGATTTATGAAAACAAAATAATTTAAATAACTGTTACTTTGTAATACAATGGAAAAGATTATATTATTAGAAAACTCCTTTTTCTTCTAGAAATTCCCCTTTAAGAAGTCCAGACCTCTATCCCAGCTTCAATATTTATGCAAAGAAATGACAATAAGAAAATGAAAATCATTCCGAAACGCGTTGAAAGGTTTCAATAAGTGAAAGTATTTTGTGTATTAACCTCCTGAATAGTAATGATAGATGAAGGATTATCAGCGGTAAGAGCCAGAGATGTCTATTCATGTGTGGGCCAAACGGAAGAAATACCCAGGTGAATTACATCCTTAGGGGACTCGAGTTTTTCAAACTCATTTATTAAACTTGTTACAAACAATATTGAAAAGAATTGTCACAATTTAAAGGTATAAAACACGTAGGTAACATACTTTTACATGGGATTCCTTTAAAAAGCAACCATTGTTTTATTTTTGCTTGTTTTTTTTCATAAGTCAATAGGACAGGTGAAGATAAAAAACTTTCCCCGGTCAGTAAATGCTGCGTGTTTGACGCTGTGCACTGGCGCAGCGTCAAACACGCAGCGTTCAGATGTTACAGCATAGTGGAGGGGATTTCAAAAATCCCGTCTCCACTATGCGTAAAAACACGCAGGCGGCAGACCTGCGTTAACGGACATGCGGCGCGTCTTTTTAGATCGCAGCATGTCCTTTTCCCTTACGGCAACGCTCCGTTGCCGCAAGGGAAATAACACAAGCCTATGTAGCGCTGCGGTGATTCCGGATGCGTTCAACGAGCACATCCGGATTCACCGCGCGTTCACAAGGGGGCGGGGCTTTGGGCGGAGCGTACCTTCCGCTCCGTCAAAAACGCCTGCCTTACTGACCGTGGAAACACAGCCTTATTTTTCTCAAACTTCTTAGTTCACAGGTAAAATCTGTCTTCAGTAAACACAGGCTTTCCCATTACTGAGAGTGGAGATGACAGTTGGTGCTCATACATTCATTCCAGTACAACTAGTCCCTAATGGTTCCTGCATGAGCAGATGTGGCGCACCTGAGGGTCCAGTCGCCACAGACGTACTACACCTCATCCAGAGGTGTGGTATCCCACTCTCAGGTAAGGAAGGAGCACTACCCAGGACTCTAACACTCGCACCCAACACACACTAGTTAAGTCAGGGCACCTGGCCATACCTTAGGGAGGAGGGCCTCATTTCAGGCTGGGTAGGAAAGGGTGTTGGGGTGTGGGTGGAGAAGGTAGAAGGGGAGGAGCTTAGTGAGCAGGAAGAACAGAGCAGTTGGTCTGAGGAGACCAAAAGAAAGGAGTGCAGCAGAGAGGCTGCAGAGAGACAATTGTGAGGGGAGTCTAAAGGGAGCACCCGGGAGGACGAAAGGGGTCCAAGGGATATGGAGAGTGCTGAAGTCACCCGTGGGCCCGAATCCAGTAGTGGAGGGTCCAGGTCGCAGTAGTGGAACTGGCCCCAAAGACTAGTGGAGGACTGCAAGACTCAGCTAGCAAGCTGGAGGCAGGGCATCTGTAGGTGCCCAAGTCACATCCACAATTAATCGCCAAAAAGGCAGCCATATATTAGCAAGGGGAAGCAGAGGACGTCGCCCGACAAGGTCCGTGGCTGCTGGCTTGGACACTGTGATGGTGCTGGCAGGAATAGCGGAAAGTCAGTGCAGTGAGACGGCCAGGAGAAGAACATACTGAAGGGAGTCCTTGAAAGGTGTATCTTGATCTACCTGGGAGTTTGCTGGACCCCTCACCTGGAGGACAGGCACCAAGCAGGCATCTGTGTATACAAGAACTGTGAGTAAAACGTTGGAAACTGCACCCTGCTGAGTCCTCTGAATCATTCCTGCGCCACCTGTCCTGCACCACACTCACCACCAACATCACCTTTAACATCCTAACTGCCCTGGGATACAGCTCTACCATGGAGAGCCTAACCACCTTTGCTGACCTATCATCGTCCCAGAGGATCTGTACTGCAGCGTCGGTCCACTGACCGAATGCCACAGGTGGCGTTACGATCATTTAATCCATTTAACATAAACTTTAATTTCCCTTTTCATCATTCCCATTTTGTTGGCCTCCCAGGGCCACGGACTGGGTCACTGCTGCCGTGACACTGCCCTTTTAAGAAGTGCCCAGTACCGGGTACCCACGGCCCAGGCGGTCGCTCCACAGAGATAGCCCTAAAAACAGACTAGAAGATGGCAACTAGGACCTAAACTGCCTAAAGGCTGTCGAGTGGTTGACATTCCTCCTAAAGAACCGGAGGGCAGAGAAGAGTGTGAATTACCTACAATGGGGAAATTGTGCTGAAAAAGCAAAGATCCCAGAGTAAGTAAAGGAAACCCCAAAATGCAAAAAATAAAGTTTAAAATAGGAATTGTTTGAGTATATGCTGTGTTGTGAATTCTCTGGATTCTGAGTTGGGGCTCCCTCTGGTGGCTGTTGATATTAATGAAGCTGTCTTGACTGACAGAGGCCCTTCAGCTGAGGATTCAGCTGCGGATGATTGGCAATCTGGGAGTGATGACTAGGGAGATTTAAGGGAGTAACTTTCCCATGATCCTCGCCGGTGATTAGTTGTCTCTTCCTGGTCCAGTTTGGAAGTCAGCTTGCTGCGGTCTCCTGCTACTTTCAGATAAGCTATTTCTTGCTTGTTTCTGTGGTTTTGTTTTCTTTGTTTTTCTGCCTTCTGAGTGAGGTCAGCCGGGTCCCCCTGATGGGGCCTGTGCTGGTCTCTGTTTTTCAGTTTCTCGGTTCATTTGTTCAGTCCCTGTTATTTCAGTGGCTGCTGGGTAGCTACCTGTTCACATCAGAGTTCTGATATAGCGGTGAGAGATCGTGTGGTCTCAGTATTTTTTTGGAATCAGAAGTATTGCAATTTTTCCTAGGGTTTTGTTGGATTGCAGAAAGTATTCTTTTCTGTCCTGTCCTATCTAGACAGTTTTGGGCCCCAGCGTTTGCTTACTCTATTTTCTGTATTTTATCTTGTCTCACGCCAATATATGTGTGGGGGCTACCTATTCCTTTGGGGCGCTACTCCAGGGCAGTTAGCTTTCCCCTTTCTATCTCTAGGCTTAGCTAACTCTCCGGCTGTGTCGAGGCATCTAGGTCATCGTAGGTAAGTCCCTTGGCTGCTTCTAGTTGTGCGGTTAGTTTAGGGGTCTGCAATCCATTAGTTACAAACCTCTCTGGTTGACTGGTTGCCTTTGCTATTTTTGTTACTGTCCTCCTCGGCTACTATATCATAACAATGCTGCCTACTTCCTAAAAAGAAACAGAAGGTAGGTGCAAAGTAAAGAAAGAGAAAAGAGAGAAACCCTAGCTGGAATTTCACTGACTGGCTTTAAGCTACAGAAGAATTAATGAACAGCCTCAAGAAACTATCACCAGTAGGAAATGCCAGCGGGGGACAGAATATAAAGCTGCACCCGAAAGGTGATAGGGTAGACAAACAAAAACATCTGTGTTATGCTAAACAGACTGCAGCCAGAATAACAGAACCTAACACCTGGAGAAAATGTGTGTCTGCTGAGGCTCCTTGGACCGAGAAGCCGACCACAAAACACAGGCTCAATGGTTCGAACCCAGGAGCATGACAACCTGTTTTCACTCAATAAAGATTTTACTCATGAATTGACAGCAAAAGATCAGTCCTGGAGGAGAAAGAAGCAGATTTCTTTGATAAGATACATTACAAAGTTGCTTATTTTCATCTGTACTATTCATTTATGAAATGAAAATTAAAACAGTGATTACGCTTAACCAATATTGAACCCTGAGCACCGAAATCTTCTCTCGGCTGCTTTATGTTTCCTGTGCACTATAAACAGCTATTACAAACCAATCTGGGCTGGAGTTTGCCCACTGTTGGTGACATGCAAACTGCTGCAGAGAGCGCAGCCCTGGCCTTTCCCAGACCTTAGACCTGAATCTGAAGCTTCCTGCTCACATTTAAGAATTACTGATATACAGTCATGGCCAAAAGTTTTGAGAATGACACAAATATTAATTTTTACAAAGTCTACTGCTTCACTTTTTCTAATGGCAATTTGCATATACTCCAGAATGTTATAAAGAGTGATCAGCTTAACAGCAATTACTTGCAAAGTCAATATTTGGCTAGAAAATGAACTTTATCCCCCAAAACACATTTCAACATCATTGCAGCCCTGCCTTAAAAGGACCAGCTAACCTCTTTTCAGTGATTGCTCCATTAACACAGGTGTGGGTGTTGATGAGGACATGGCTGGAGATCAATCTGTCATGATTAAGTAAGAATGACACCACTGGACACTTTAAAAGGAGGCTGGTGCTTGGCATCATTGTTTCTCTTCTGTTAACCATGGTTATCTCTAAAGAAACACGTGCAGTCATCATTGCAATGCACAAAAATGGCCTAACAGGGAAGAGTATCGCAGCTAGAAAGATTGCACCTCAGTCAACAATCTATCGCATCATCAAGAACTTCAAGGAGAGAGGTTCCATTGTTGCCAAAAAGGCTTCAGTACGCCCAAGAAAGACCAGCAAGAGCCAGGACCGTCTCTTAAAAGTGTTTCAGCTGGGGATCGGGCTACCAGCAGTGCAGAGCTTGCTCAGGAATGGCAGCAGGCAGGTGTGAGTGCATCTGCACGCACTGTGAGGCGGAGACTCTTGGAGCAAGGCCTGGTCTCAAGGAGGGCAGCAAAGAAGCCACTTCTCTCCAGAAAAAAACATCATGGACAGACTGATATTCTGCAAAAGGTACAGGCAGTGGACTGCTGAGGACTGGGGTAAAGTTATTTTCTCTGATGAATCCCCTTTTCGATTGTTTGGGACATCAGGAAAACGCCTCATTCGGAGAAGACAAGGTGAGCGCTACTGTGTGGCCCAGCTGCGCTTGGTACACAGTTCCAGGAGTATGCACTAAAAGGTAACTGCAAAATCTGATTGTAACGGGTCTGGGAGGCGGAACCACTGAGCTTTATTATACAAAGAGGCTTTCCTTGTAAAGGAGCGGGTGGCGCCCGGGGAGACGGACAGGGAGTCACTGCAAGTGACGGGGGCAGTCTCTGGACAGACAGGTGGGAGGTCACGGCAAGTGACTGGGGCAGTCTCTGGGTAGACAGGCAGGTAGTCACGGCAAGTGACCGGGGCAGTCTCTGGATAAACAGGCGGGTAGTCACGGCAAGTGACCGGGGCAGTCTCTGGATAGACAGGCGGGTAGTCACGGCAAGTGACCGGGCAGTCTCTGGGTAGACGGCAGTAGTCACGGCAAGTGACCGGGGCAGTCTCTGGATGAACAGGCAGGCAAGGGACCGGGACAGTCTCTGAATATACAGGTATATACGACCTGAGATGGTGGAGCCTCCCGGTAGGCTAGCAGGCAGATGGCAGATGAGCGCCCCCAAGTGAGCAGGCGAGAGTCTCTGGAATAGCCGATGGTCACCGCATGTGACGGCCGAACCTCCAGGCAGGCTTGCAGGCAGATGGCAGATGAGCGCCCCCAAGTGAGCAGGCGAGAGTCTCTGGAATTGCCGATGGTCACCGCATGTGACGGCCGAACCTCCAGGCAGGCTAGCGGGCAGGTAGCAGAAAGCAAACTGGCAGGAAACAGGCAGGTAACTGGTAACGGACCCTGAGGGCTGAAGCAGAGTTAAACAGTGCAACAACAACATTGCTCGGGCACCTCCATTAGGGAGGAAGTACTTTATATAGGGTGGAGTCCTCTGGCATTGGCCGGGGACCTTTTTGAAAAATGCGCGCGGCCCCTTAAGAGCGGGGGAGCGCGCGGGCGCGCCCCTAAGTCCAGAGGCAGGGAAGGAGCGCGCGGCCCCAGCAGGGCGGAAGGAGGACGCTGAGCGCGGGTAAGGGGACCGACGTCCCTGCCTGGCAGAGGACGCTGTCGCAGGGGAACAGCGTCCCTGCCTGGCAGAGGGCAGGGACGCTGACGCTACAGTACCCCCCCTCTAGGCCCCCCTTTTTTAGGCCAGAAAGAAATTTAGCTAGGATGAGAGGGGCATGGATGTTCTCCCGAGGCTCCCACGTTCTCTCCTCAGGACCAAACCCCTTCCAATCCACCAGAAAATAGGTCTTTCTTCCTACCCTTTTGGTGTCCAGAATGTTCTCTACCTCAAATTCGTCTTCAGCAGACACGGGAGCAGGAGGTGTACCTGTAGACTTGACAAAAGAGATAAGTACCACCGGTTTGAGGAGAGATACATGGAAGGAGTTAGGAATCGCAAATTGGCCGGGAGTTTCAATTTATAGGACACCGGGTTGATCTGACTGATGATCTCAAAAGGGCCGATGAACGAGGACCTAACTTGTAGGAAGGAATCTTGAGCCGGACATATTTGGACGAAAGCCAGACCTTATCCCCAGGACGGAATTGAGGAGGATCCAGACGTTTTTTGTCAGCATGTTTCTTCATGCGCTCGGATGACAGAATGAGTGCGGACCGGGTACTCTCCCATATGGAGGAAAATTCGTTAACCAGAGATTCCGCAGCTGGATTGTCCACAGAGATGGAGACAGGAACAGGGATCCGAGGGTGTTGACCGAAGACTACAAAAAACGGAGATTTGGAGGAAGATTCGCTCTCGTGATTATTATAAGAGAATTCGGCCCAAGGCAGGAGATCCACCCAATCAGAATGGTGGGCATTAACGAAGTGCCGGAGATAACTGGTCAGATTCTGATTGATTCGCTCGACTTGTCCATTGGACTGCGGGTGGGTAAGCGGAGGAGAAATCCAAGGTGACGTCTAGCAACTTACAAGTGGCTCTCCAGAAACGTGAGGTGAACTGTACCCCACGATCCGACACAATGTGACGAGGCAGACCATGAAGACGGAAGATGTGGCGGATAAAGTCTTTAGCCAACTCGGGTGCAGACGGAAGCCCTGGCAGGGGAATGAAGTGAGCCATCTTGGAAAATCGGTCAACGACCACCCAAATGACCGTACAACCGGCAGAGACGGGCAGATCTGTTATGAAGTCCATGGCTATATGCTGCCAGGGAGCAGCGGGTACAGGAAGCGGAAGAAGACGGCCGGCAGGCAGGTGTCTCGGAACTTTGTTGCGGGCACAGGAGACACAGGCAGAAACAAAGTCTATTACGTCCTTGTGCAGGGTAGGCCACCAGTAATGCCGAGTAATGAGCTGGAGGGTCTTTTTCTGACCAGCGTGGCCAGCTAGTTTAGACGAATGACCCCAGTGTAGAATTCTCTCCCGATCGGTTACCGATACGAACGTCTTGCCAGGAGGGAGACGATTTAGACTCACGGGAGCCACCCGCATCACTCTGGTGGGATCGATGATATGTTTAGGTTCCTCCTCGAGATCCGACACCAGGAAGGACCGGGACAAGGCGTCCGCCTTGATGTTCTTGTCGGCCGGTCGAAAATGTAAAAGAAAATCAAAGCGGGCAAAAAATAAGGACCACCGGGCTTGGCGAGGGTTAAGTCTCTGGGCATGCTGGAGGTAAGCCAGATTTTTGTGGTCAGTGTAAATGATTACCGGATGAAGAGCCCCCTCGAGAAGGTAACGCACTCCTCCAATGCCAGCTTGATGGCCAATAACTCTCGGTCTCCTATGGAGTAATTGCGCTCAGAAGAGGAGAAGAGTTTGGAGAAGAAGCCGCAAGATACCATCCTCCCGGATGAAGATTTTTGAGTAAGTACCGCTCCGGCTCCAGAAGAGGAAGCGTCCACCTCCAGGAAGAACTGCTTGTTGCCGTCCGGGCGATGCAGCACTGGAGCGGAAGAGAAGGCCTGTTTTAAAGAAAGAAAGGCCTCCTCTGCTTCGGGCGTCCACTGTTTGGGATTAGCATCCTTGCGGGTGAGCGCGGAGATTGGAGCAGTCCGGGAAGAGAAGTGCGGTATGAAAAGACGGTAATAATTGGCGAATCCCAGGAACCGCTGAATGGCCTTCAACCCCTCGGTCGGGGCCATTTCTCGATGGCAGACAGTTTCTCCGGATCCATTCGTAGGCCTGTCTGAGAAATGATGTAACCCAAAAACGGAAGCGAGGTCTGCTCAAAGAGGCACTTCTTATATTTGGCGAAGAGGTGATTCTGCCTGAGCCTGAGCAGAACCGACGAACATCCCTCCGGTGAGACTGGAGATCCGGAGAGAAGACCAAGATGTCGTCTAGGTACACCACAACGCAGGAGTAGAGAAGGTCCCGGAAGATGTCATTGACCAACTCCTGAAAGACTGCTGGAGCATTACAGAGACCAAAGGGCATTACCAAATACTCGTAGTGGCCGTCCCGGGTATTGAATGCCGTCTTCCATTCATCTCCCCGACGGATACGGACCAGGTTATATGCCCCACGAAGATCCAGTTTGGTGAAGATTCTAGCCCCCCTCAACGATCAAACAATTCTGGAATGAGCGGAAGAGGGTACTTATTCTTCACCGTGATCAAATTTAGGCCTCTGTAGTCAATGCAGGGACGGAGAGAGCCGTCTTTCTTTTTAACGAAGAAGAAACCTGCTCCCGCTGGGGAGGTGGATTTCCGGATGAATCCCTTAGCCAAATTCTCCTCGATATATTCGGACATCGACCTGGTCTCAGCAGCGGACAATGGGTAAATACGCCCACGGGGAGGCGTAGTACCGGGTTGCAGGTCGATCGGGCAATCATACGGTCTGTGAGGGGGTAATGTCTCTGCTTCCTTTTTATTAAAGACATCAGCGAAAGACCAATATGGAATCGGGAGCCCTGGTAGATTAGTTGGTGTAGGAGAAGGACGGACGGGATGAACGGAACCAAACAAGTTTTATGACAGTCCTGTCCCCAGCGAATGATCTCTCCAGTCTGCCAGTCGAGCACGGGTGCATGTTTTTGGAGCCAAGGCAGACCTAGTAAGAAAGCGTGCGAGAGTCCAGGCAGAACATGAAACGAGATGCTCTCAGAATGCAGCATTCCCACCTGCAGGGTTATGGCTTCAGTGATAAGTTGGATGGGACGTGGTAGGAGACCCCCATCCACAGCAGCAACAGATACTGGTTCAACCAGAGGTTTGGTAGGAATGCGATATTTTTCCACTAGAGCCTGTGAAACAAGATTCCCGGCTGCTCCAGAATCAAGTTGGGCTAGTTCGAAATAACGGTTTTCACCGAGGAGAATTGAGACTGACAACAGCAGAGATGAAGAGGATTTATTTTTGTCTAGGTGGACCTCTCCGAGCGAACCTAGACACAGGCGTTTCCCGACCTCTCTGGGCAGGTACGGATCCAGTGCTCCTTACTGCCACAGAAGAAGCAACTCCCCTCAGTACGGCGTAAGTCCTGACGGGCTTTGACCATCTTGGTCTGGTCGACTTGCATAGGCTCAGAAGAGTGTACCTGAGGAGAAACGGAAGGGAGTTACAGGTCTCTGAAAAGAAGGAGCTAGACGAGGAAACCTTCTCTCACGGGTGACCTCTTTAGCGCGCTCCTGGAACCGTAGATCAATTCGATTGGCAAGAGTTATTAGGTCATCGAGAGAGGTTGGAATGTCCCGACCGGCAAGTTCATCTTTAATACGGCCGGACAGACCCTCCCAGAAGACAGATATCAGAGCGTCATTATCCCAAGCTAGCTCCGAGGCAAGGGTACGGAACCGTATGGCATATTGACCCACGGTGAGACTTCCCTGACGGAGACGCAGCAGAGAAGATGCAGAGGAGGTCTTCCGTCCGGGTTCGTCGAATATCTTCCGGAAGGCTGAGAGAAAAGCCGACAGGTCAGACACAGAGGATCCTCTCTCTCCCAAAGAGGATTTAGCCAAGCCAGGGCCTCTCCGGTGAGATGGGACATGATGAAGGCAATTTTGGCCCGGTCGGAGTTAAACTGGTGTGCCAGGAGTTCAAAATGCAGGGTGCACTGGTTAATGAAACCCCGAGCCAGAGCAGGGTCGCCTCCAAACGAGGAGGAGCTGAAAGTCGAGGTCCAGGAACGAAACCACGGAATTGGTAAGCAGCGGAACTGCCGGATTGCGAGTCATGGCGCCCGCGGTGGTTGCTGGTGAAGTAGTCAGGGTGTCCAGGCGGGAATTAACATTCCGCAGGGACCCAGGATGGACTCCTGTTGAGACCTCTGACGAGACAGTTCATGACACAGGTCAGAGAGCGAGGGAGTTTGGGTGCCACCGGGTTCCATGGCCCGAGCAAACTGTAACGGGTCTGGGAGGCGGAACCACTGAGCTTTATTATACAAAGAGGCTTTCCTTGTAAAGGAGTGGGTGGCGCCCGGGGAGACGGACAGGGAGTCACTGCAAGTGACGGGGGCAGTCTCTGGACAGACAGGTGGGAGGTCACGGCAAGTGACTGGGGCAGTCTCTGGGTAGACAGGCAGGTAGTCACGGCAAGTGACCGGGGCAGTCTCTGGATAGACAGGCGGGTAGTCACGGCAAGTGACCGGGGCAGTCTCTGCGGGTAGACGGGCAGGTAGTCACGGCAAGTGACCGGGGCAGTCTCTGGATGAACAGGCAGGCAAGGGACCGGGACAGTCTCTGAATATACAGGTATATACGACCTGAGATGGTGGAGCCTCCCGGTAGGCTAGCAGGCAGATGGCAGATGAGCGCCCCCAAGTGAGCAGGGAGAGTCTCTGGAATAGCCGATGGTCACCGCATGTGACGGCCGAACCTCCAGGCAGGCTTGCAGGCAGATGGCAGATGAGCGCCCCCAAGTGAGCAGGCGAGAGTCTCTGGAATTGCCGATGGTCACCGCATGTGACGGCCGAACCTCCAGGCAGGCTAGCGGGCAGGTAGCAGAAAGCAAACTGGCAGGAAACAGGCAGGTAACTGGTAACGGACCCTGAGGGCTGAAGCAGAGTTAAACAGTGCAACAACAACATTGCTCGGGCGCCTCCATTAGGGAGGAAGTACTTTATATAGGGTGGAGTCCTCCGGCATTGGCCGGGGACCTTTTTGAAAAATGTGCGGGCCCCATTAAGAGCGAGGGAGCGCGCGGGCGCGCGCCCTAAGTCCAGAGGCAGGGAAGGAGCGCGCAGCCCCAGCAGGCGGAAGGAGGACGCTGAGCGCGGGTAAGGGGACCGACGTCCCTGCCTGGCAGAGGACGCTGTCGCAGGGGAACAGCGTCCCTGCCTGGCAGAGGGCAGGGACGCCGACGCTACACTGATATTCATTCACAACACACACTTCTCTAGATTACCACCAGAGGGAACCTTAGACTATTTAAGGGTGTGACTTAGGCAGCAGTAGTGAGTATGCTTCCTGTCAGAGCTCAGTCTGAGCTGGAGAGACAGACGTGTGTGGATTTCCTGTCAGAGACAGAGGAGAGAGAAATTGCAAGCTGATATCTCAGAACAGACAGACTGCTAGTACCCTATGCAAGTGGAAAGTGACTCTCGGAGCGGGCTTGTAATCAGTCTGACGAAATGTCCTGAAAGCTGCTCTGGACAGAGTCTTTGAAGGAAGGAAAGAAGGAAGGGGACTACAGTTGTTTGCAGAACATCGAGTTAACTGAGAATCAGTCAGCGAGCCTTGGAAAGAAGGAAGAAAGCTAATGACAGAACCTACTGCTGCCCTGTGCTTATGTTAAGGAGGAGAGTAGGGCGACGGGCGAGTGGTTACCCTAGGAAGGAGTGACTTCGGTGACAGATCACCTTCCCTCGAACTAACCGGACACCGGGTCCGAAGTATTGCTGGTACCTTCACGGCTAGTGATAGAAAACCGGAATCCCTGCTGGGCTTCAAGTCGCAGAGGGTAGCCCTAAGTGTCGATACGTAACCGGGGTCAGGCAGAACAGGAGTTTAGCAGTGCACTGCAAAATATAGACTTAGTTCTTCCAATTTCTGGTCACCAATGTTCTGGTCACCAGAATAAGCAAAAGGCTCCACCACAATGTTGGCCGGGCGTAGCTGTTGCATCAAGAGTTAAACTTGACTTCACGCAAGTTAGGACTCATACACTTTAAAGGGAAAGGAGGCCTTTAACCTACTCAGCAATTACCTGGATGTGCATACTCCACCCTGAACAGCTTCCCGGGACATACCTGCAACCATCTACAGTAAAGGTATGGAAAGAGAACAACTTTGTGTGACTGACTTATTATCTGCACCCTGCACCACCATAGACTTTGAGGGAAAAGTCTCACCTGTGGGAGACTTAACATCTTGCTGCCCCATAACATCCCCTCAGAAGATTCACCTTGCAGCGCTGGTCAAAGTGATCAGAAACCACAGGTGGCGTCACGAACTATTCCTAAAATCCCCTGTAAATATCCCCCTTTGAATGAGCGCCCAGGGCAACGGACCGAGCTGTGCTACTTGTGACATTCCCCATAGACTTCAATGGGCTCGGTGCCGAGTACCCCATAACCCTGGTACTGTATGTGCGGCTCACTACCACCAGTCTTGTCTCATGCCAACTGTTAAGCATCCTGAAACCATTCATGTGTGGGGTTGCTTCTCAGCCAAGGGAATCGGCTCTCTCACAGTCTTGCCTAAAAACACAGCCATGAATAAAGAATGGTACCAGAATGTCCTCCAAGAGCAACTTCTCCCAACCCTCCAAGAGCAGTTTGGCGATCAACAATGCCTTTTCCAGCATGATGGAGCACCTTGCCATAAAGCAAAGGTGATAACTAAATGGCTCAGGGAACAAAACATAGAGATTTTGGGTCCATGGCCTGGAAACTCCCCAGATCTTAATCCCATTGAGAACTTGTGGTCAATCATCAAGAGACGGGTGAACAAACAAAAACCTAAAAATTCTGACAAAATGAAAGCATTGATTGTGCAAGAATGGACTGCTATCAGTCAGGATATGGTCCAGAAGTTGATTGAGAGCATGCCAGGGAGAATTGTGGAGGTCCTGAAGAAGAAGGGTCAACACTGCAAATATTGACTTGCTGCATTAACTTGTTCTAACTGTCAATATAAGCTTTTGTTACTCATATGTTTGCAATTATTATATTTCTGTCTGTGATAAAAACATCTGTCAAACACACATAAAAACCAGAGGGCAGCAGATCATGTGAAAATATAATATTTGTGTCATTCTCAAAACTTTTGGCCATGACTGTACAGCGCCTTGCGAAAGTATTCGGCTCCCTGGAACTTTTCAACCTTTTCCTACATATCATGCTTCAAACATAAAGATACCAAATGTTAATTTTTGGTGAAGAATCAACAACAAGTGGGACACAATTGTGAAGTTGAACGAAATTTATTGGTCATTTTAAATTTTTGTGGAAATACAAAAACTGAAAAGTGGGGCGTGCAATATTATTCGGCCCCTTTAACTTAATACTTTGTTGCGCCCCCTTTTGCTGCGATTACAGCTGCAAGTCGCTTGGGGTTTGTCTCTATCAGTTTTGAACATCGAGAGACTGAAATTCTTGCCCTTTCTTCCTTGGCAAACAGCTCAGGGAGGTTGGATGGAGATCGTTTGTGAACAGCAGTTTTCAGCTCTTTCCACAGATTCTAGATTGGATTCAGGTCTGGACTTTGACTCGGCCATTCTAACACCTGGATACGTTTATTTGTGAACCATTCCATTGTAGATTTTGCTTTATGTTTGGGATTATTGTCTTGTTGGAAGACAAATCTCCGTCCCAGTCTCAGGTCTTTTGCAGACTCCAACAGGTTTTCTTCAAGAATGGTCCTGTATTTGGCTCCATCCATCTTCCCATCATGCTGAAGAAAAGCAGGCCCAAACCATGATGCTCCCACCATGTTTGACAGTGGGGATGCTGTGTTCAGGGTGATGAGCTGTGTTGCCTTGACGCCAAACATATCGTTTGGCATTGTTGCCAAAAAATTTGATTTTGGTTTCATCTGACCAGAGCACCTTCTTCCACATGTTTGGTGTCTCCCAGGTGGCTTGTTGCAAACTTTAAAGGACACTTTTTATGGATATCTTTGAGAAATGGCTTTCTTCGTGACACTCTTCCATAAAGGCCAGATTTGTGCAGTGTACGACTGATTGTTGTCCTATGGACAGACTGTCCCACCTCAGCTGCCAATTCTTTTATTCTGTTCGGAGATAAACCGCCACCGGAGGAGTCTGAGGGAAATAGGAGCCTTCGGCCGAGCGTTACCGTGTATGGGGGAGTCAGGAAATCACACTATAACAGGTGCTGCACTTCTACAAATGATGGGAATATTGAGCGGACAGGTTTTGGGGGAACTGTAGGAGCACAGCGCATTGACATTAGTAACGGGCATCACGAGCCCAATTTTTATGGCTATGGCTACTGATAAAAGGGTTATTCCTTTTTTGACATTTTTGGACATATATGTCATATAAATATGGGGCCCAAGGCTGGGACCTGCATCTATCTCAAGAATAGGGCCCCACCACACGCTGTCAGAAGTAGACAGGTGGTCCACATGACAACTTTCGTCATTAATTTCTATGGGAGCTCCGACAATTGTAGAGCGATGGCTCTCTCCATTCCTGAAAGTGTGTGACACGGCCCCGTTCTCGAGACAGACGCAGGCCCCATCTAGTTAGAAGAAATAATGGAATGTATGATCTATACATTGAGGCAAATTTGTTACTCAGTGGCCTAAAAAAGCTAGTAACCTGCCCTGCGGGTCAAAGATGGCAGCCATATTGAGTCCATGGCAGTAGTTATATTGGTTGTCAGCCTGATTTTCCCAGATGCACATAACGCACTTTGGGCCTCATTTATCAAATCTGTCTAACAGTAAAACTGTCTTTGTTACCCATAGCAACCAATCAGAGCCCTGCTTACATTTCTTAAACGTCCCTAAAAAAATGAAAGCTGCACTCTGATTGGTTGCTACGGGCAACAATAACAGCTTTACTGTTACACAGTTTTGATAAGTGAGGCCTAGTAGCCTTCACAACTGGACCTAGAAGGACTACTTAAAAGGAATTTTCTGTGTTGATAAATATATTTTTAAGGGGGCTGAAAGGAGTAATATTAATCCCTAGCAGTTCCTGTACCACATTTATATGGTTCTGCCTGCTCAGTCAGTAACTGGACAACCCCTTTAAGAACCTTTTTAAAATGTAATTTAAAGGGAAATTTCCTCCAACCTCAATAATTTTAGTGCAGAGACGAATGATTAACTTTCTATGATCCTAAAGGAACTCTGACAACTTACATAAGTCCTTTTATGAACTCCATTATCCCCCAAAACCCATATTTAGGCCTCACGCCTGTCCCGGATTTACTAAAGTCAACGGCGGATTCGGCTACTGGAAACTTTACACTTATAATGTTTGTTTTTATGACTCTTTATACCAGAGAAATTACAAGAAGAAGAAAGCTTCCTGCCGCTATTTCACTGGATTCGGTTTCCACCATGAATCACCCTGTGGCTTTTTATGGGCTCGGTTAAGTTTTTGTTGTCAGAGAGTCCCAATCTTTCCCCTTTACAAAAATCCCGGCGCCCCTCTCTCGTGTCATCCCCTGTATGGAGGCGAGGACGTGCTGACCGTACATATATATAGACACTCAGTTCTGGTTTCCATGAGGCTCCGCTCGGTTGTAGACGGTAGCCCGCCGTCACTCCCATCTTCAGAGTACGCCAGTTGTGGCCAGGGGCTGCGGTGAGTTTGAAGTGGAAAAATGTCAGGCAGAGACTAAAATAAGACCACCAAGTGTATTCCTGTCCTAACCAAAAACATTTTCCTTGTGTATATGCTACGGGGCTACTGTGAAACATCATCCTCCACATTAGTGGCTCCCGCCCGCTACCGGCTTTCAGTTTGATTGTACAGAATGAGAAACACTGGCGGCGTAATATCGGCCAGATGCAGCCGTGTGGATTGGTGACTCCATTCCTCTACATGTCCCGAATGCAACGTACAAGAACAAGATGTCACATGAAAGTCCCGTCCTATTGAGCTGCATTTAGGGGGAAAGTGGCAGCAGATGGCATTCAGAGCATTCCTGCTTGGGTGCGGCTCTCTAGCTGTTGTGGAACTACAACTCTCAGCATGCCCTGACAGCCTTTGACTACGGGATTCATCTGTAACCTGTAGCTCTCCAGCTGTTGCAAAACTACAACTCTCAGCATGCATTGACAGCCTTGGGCTACTAGAGTGGTCTATAACCTGTGACTCTCCAGCTTTTGTAAAACTACAACTCTCAGCATGCCTTGACAGACTTTAAATACTGGACTTATCTGCTCCCGATGGCTCTCCCGCTGCTGCATAACTACAACTCTCAGCATGACCTGAAAGCCTTTGACTACTACTGGACTTATCTGTTCCCGATGGCTCTCCTATTGTTGCATAACTACAACTCTCAACATGTCCTGACAGCCTTTGACTACTACTGGACTTATCTGTTCCCGATGGCTCTCCCGCTGCTGCATAACTACAACTCTCAGCATGACCTGACAACCTTTGACTACTACTGGACTTATCTGTACCCGATGGTTCTCTAATTGTTGCATAACTACAACTCTCAGCATGACCTGAAAGCCTTTGACTACTACTGGATTTATCTGTTCCCCATGGCTCTCCTATTGTTGCATAACTACAACTCTCAGCATGTCCTGACAGCCTTTGACTACTGCACTACTTATCTGCTCACGATGGCTCTCCAGCTGTTGTAAAACTACAACTCTCAGCATGCCCTGACAGCCTCTTGTAACTGGTTTGGACTGCAACCTGTGGGTCTCCATCTTTATAAAGTTACAACTCTCAGCATGTCCTCAAAGCCTTCAGCTATTGTAGTAGCCTGCAGTAGTCTCTTCAGCTGTTCCAAACTACTACTCTCAGCATTTGACTATTGGAGTGCTCTATACCACCTGTTGCTCTCCAGCTATTGTGAAACTACAACCCTCAGCATGTCTAGATGTCCTTTCACTACTAAGTAGTTTGTGACCTGTGGTTCTTTAGCGGTTACAAAACTACAATTCCCAGCATGCCCCGAAACCTTTAACTGCTGCAGTGATCGTAGTCTGTGGCTCGCCAAGTGTTGTTAAACTACAACCCACAACATGTCCACACAACCATTGATAATAGTAGTCTGTAACTAGTGACTCTCCAGCTGTTGCACAACTCTCAGGCTATGTGCACACTGAGGGTTTTTTTACATAAAAAATACAAAAGTTTTTCAAGCAGGAACCAGTTCGTGAAACGCTCCTTTTTTGAAGAGTTTTGCCATTAAGGAAGTGGTTTTGGAGAGGTTTTCAAGGATTTTGGAAGAGTTTTTTCCTAAAGTCTTCTTTGCAGTCTCTTGATTGGACAGTGCCTAGTTTGGAGCAGTTTTCTTTAAGATTCTTTTCAAAGAAGTCGCATGCACTTGGTTTTTTTCCACCAGGCTCGTATGCTTCATAATAGCAAGATCACAGACGTCCATGCAAGCATCGTGTTACACACAATACACAAGTCTGGAATGATGGCCCGAAAAAGGTGAAGAAACCTCAACTTCAATATTGTGATAAGAATCATCGGGCCGAGTTTGTAAACAAGTATGAAAAGTGGACAGTAGAAGATTGGAAATGGGTGATTTGGAGCGATGACATGAAAGTCAATAGACTGGGCTTTGATGTGTTGTGCAAATGGGTCTGAAAGAAACAAGTGAAAAAGGGCTAATGGATGGAGAAATTGTAGGAACGGTGAAGTTCAGTGTAGAAAGCCTGATGATATGGGGATGTTTCACAGCCAAAGGCGTTGGATACTTGACCAGGATCGATGGCGGTCTCAATGCTGAGCTATATGTGAGTATCCTACAAGATGAGTTACTTCGTACACTCGAGTACTATTGGTATGAAAAGGACAACTTAGTGTTCCAGCAGGACAATGACCCGAAGCATATCTCAAGATTGGAGAAGAAATGGTTCAATGACAATGAAGTGGAGGTGCTGGATTGTCCCCACAGTCCCCAGACCTCAACCCAGTCAAACACTCGTGGGTAGAGTTGAAGAAAAAACTTTATACATACCCAAGTGAGTTGACCAGTATGCACCAACTATCGGAATGTTTAGAAGAGACCTGGGATCAGATTTCGGTCGAGACATGTTTGAATCTGATCGAAAGCATGACCAGAAGGATTCAGCCAGTGGTGAAAGCCAAAGGTGGATTTACAAAATAATAAAAATGCAAATGTTCATCTTCCAGACTGTTGCACAAACACAAGGGTTAATTTGATCACAGACAGCCCCTTTCTGAACGTGACCTCGTGGAGAAGCCCCAGGTATCTCTACTGGTATTGTCGCAATCAACCAACTGGCATCTCACATCAAGTACCCACTGTGGTGTGGACTATGGATTTTGAGATCTGGTTTAATTTGGGGATATGGATTTGATTTAAAAGGATTATTTGGATATATTAAAAATAGTAATTTTTACTCGAAGTAGTTTCTGAACATCCCCTCCCTCTATATACAAACCTGGCGTCCAGGTTGTCACAATTATAAAAGTATGTTCTAACAAACCCCACTTTATTGCAAACCACATCCCATGGCAGGCCACTCTCTTCCAAACCTTGCCCCAGAAAAGACCAAACCCCTATAAACCCCACCCCAGAGAAGACCCATACTCACAAACCGCACCGCACGTCAGGACACCCTATGGCGAACCCCACCCCAGAGCAGACAAGACTCGGACAAACCATATGCCATAGTAGGCCAGCCTTTTACAAACCTTGCCCCAGAGCAGAACACATTGCGACAAACCTTATCCCATGGTAGGCCACACTATGACTAACCCCACGCCAGAGCAGACCAAACCCTGACAAACTCCACACCACAAAAGACCACATACTGACAAACTGCACCCCACGTCAGGCAACCCATGACTAACCTCACCCCAGAGCAGACCAAACCCTGACAAACCCCACACCATGGTAAATTACCCTATGAAAAACCCCGACCCAGAGTAGATCAAACCCATACAAACCCCACTCAAGGGCATACCACCCTATGAAGAACCCCACACAGACAAATCCTATCCCATGGTAGGCCACCCTATGACAAACCATACCCCAGGTCAAATCCTGACAAACTCCACCCCATAGGCAAGCCACCCTATGACAAACCTCACCCAAAAGCAGATTGAACCTCTAAAAATCCCACCCCACAGAAGACCACATATTGACAAACTGCACCTCAAGTCATGCCACCCTATGGAAAACCCCATCCAAGAGCAGACAAAACCCAGACAAACCATACGCCATAGTAGGCCACCCTATGACAAACACCACCCCAGAGTAGACCATACCCAGACAAACCACATGGAATACCACCCTATGAAGAACCCCACTCCAACAAATTCCATTCCATAGTAGGCCACCATATGACAAATCGTACCGCAGACCAGATCCTGACAAACTCCACCCTATGGCAGTCTACCCCATGACAAACCCCAACCCATGGAATACTACCGTATGATAAACCCTCTCCCAGAGCAGACCAAACCCTAACAAATCCCACCCCATTGAAGGCCAACCTATGACAAACCTTAACCCATGACAGGCCACTCTATGATAAACCCTTGTCCAGTGCAGATCAAACCTTGGCAAATCCCATCCCATGGCAGGCCAACCTACAACAATCCCCACCCCAGAGCAAACAACATCCTGACAAACCACACCCCATGGTAGGCCATCCTATTACAACCTTCGCCCTAAAGTAAATCATACCCTGGCTAGCCACTTTCCAGAGCAGTCCAATCAATGACAAACCTCACCACATAGCGGGCCCATTACAAACCCTGCCCCACAGTACACCACACCCCTACAAACAACACCCCAAAAGTAGACCACACCCAAACAAACCCCACCTGTCACGCTGTCTCTGCATACAGGAGGACCGGGGTCTATGCTGACCCTAAGCTGGGGTCCTGACTAATCCCTCTACCTGGAGGTACTGTTTGATGGTACAGAGGTCCAGGCCGCCAGCGTAACCCTATCTCCTGTGAATCCCTGACCACTGTAATCTAGTCCTGAGAAGGACCCTGATTACCACCACAGGGAACGGGAAGGTAACTGCCTACACACAGTATAAGACGAACGAGACAGTACAAGGGGTAAAATAAAAGACACCTTGCATACAAAACTATCACTACAGAGGGAACACCAACGGGTAAGGAGATAAATAATAAAGCGAGGAGAGGAGAAAACCACAACAGGTAATCTTAGCTTTAGACTTCTCAATATGATCCGCTCTGCTGGTCTGCATGAATGCTTTCATTGACACTTCCCTAGCAGACAGGCAGGTATTTGAAGGAATCCAATTATCGCAACATTAATTGCAGCTGAGCGAGGCTGGTCTTGTCCAGCACAGAGAGAGGGAGAATTTAACTCTCTTACTGCCAAAAAACACTCAGCAGCAGAAACTCAGCTGTGAGAAGTCAGGGTGTGCAATTGCGACGATCTTCGCAGCGACACACCCGTGACACCACCCCAGAACAGGCCAACTTGTTACAAGTCCCACCCCGGAGGAGGTCACATTGCAACAAACAATACATCCAACCCTTTCACAAGCTTTCCATATGCGCCATATCGGTAAATATCAGGTCTTAACTTAAATTCCCACAAACTAATAGGTAAGGTTACTCCTTGTGGAGAGTGACATACCAGCTCTGGCGTGTCGAGGTAAGGAGGCTTATTCGCCGTGCAATGCTCCTCTGGGAAATTTTAATATGCAAATTGCCTCTTCAAACAAAGAGGACTTGTACTCTATAGCGCCACCTATTGGAAGTAGCGATCCTACAAGTCACAATCAACCCTTTAACGAGTCTTGTAATATGACTTAGGATAAAAGCCAAATCAGATCTCCATTTGCAGACACGGTGTTTCGGACTGTTGGTCCTCGTCAGTGCAAAGTAGGAGAGATCTGATTTGGCTAGATGAGAGGCTCTGGACTGGGGTCTGGGGGGTAAGGTTACTCCTTGTGGAGAGTGACATACCAGCTCTGGCGTGTCGAGGTAAGGAGGCTTATTCGCCGTGCAATGCTCCTCTGGGAAATTTTAATATGCAAATTGCCTCTTCAAACAAAGAGGACTTGTACTCTATAGCGCCACCAATTGGAAGTAGCGATCCTACAAGTCACAATCAACCCTTTAACGAGTCTTGTAATATGACTAAAGGTACTGCCACACTAAGCTATCCCGCTAGCGATCTCGTTAGCGTTGCATACTAATGAGATCGCTAGCGGGATTGTTTCTATATCGCTAAATGCAGTCACATTTAGCGATATAGTTAACGACGCTATCGCCGTTAGCGATCTTCTTAACGACTTTAGCGGTACAAAAGTACCGCTAAATCGCTAAGAAAAGGTGCCACACAGCGATTAGATACTTACCCAGCGGGAGCGCCGACGAGAAAATAGGGTCCGGAACGATTCCAGCGACGAGCGAGATCACAGCAGGAAGCTCGTCGCTGGAAGCTGCCGCACTGAACAACATCGCTAACGGGATCGCTAAATAGTGAAGTTTTTTAGCGATCCCGTTAGCGATATTGTTTTGTGTGGCATACCCTTTAGGATAAAAGCCAAATCAGATTCTCCATTTGCAGACACGGTGTTTCGGACTGTTGGTCCTCGTCAGTGCAAAGTAGGCTTTTCTGATTTGGCTTTTATCCTAAGTCATATTACAAGACTCGTTAAAGGGTTGATTGTGACTTGTAGGATCGCTACTTCCAATAGGTGGCGCTATAGAGTACAAGTCCTCTTTGTTTGAAGAGGCAATTTGCATATTAAAATTTCCAGAGGAGCATTGCACGGCGAATAAAGCCTCCTTACCTCGACACGCAGACTGGTATGTCACTCTCCACAAGGAGTAACCTTACCCCCAGACCCCAGTCCAGAGCCTTCATCAGCAAATCAGATTCTCCTACTTTGCATGACGAGGACCAACAGTCCGAAACACCGTGTCTGCAAATGGAGATTCTGATTTGGCTTTTATCCTAAGTCATATTACAAGACTCGTTAAAGGGTTGATTGTGACTTTGTAGATCGCTACTTCCAATAGGTGGGGCTATAGAGTACAAGTCCTCTTTGTTTGAAGAGGCAATTTGCATACACAAACTAATAGAACATTTTCCAGTCGCCTCCTGTTTGTCTTGTAATTTATATAAACCCTGCAATTAACGTGTCAGCCGGCAGTTACCTCGGGTATTGTATTCCTCACCCATCTAGTTAAGTGCTGTCATGTCCGCAGTGATGTGTGTATTTCGAAATATGTCAATCGCAAAGATTTTAACGTAAAAGTTCCAGGAGAATAAAGTGGTTATTACAGATCGCGCTGTTATAATTTACTCAAATAAATATGGTGTCTCTAAATGGACAGGCATTATCTTGTCAAGGCTCTCAGGTTATATCACCTATACTCCAATCAGGGATGACATTTCGGCAGAACTTTAAGGTATATGTCATACCTAAGAGATCTATTAAGACTTCCGTCAGCGAGTAATAGCGACACTCTAGCGCTGACGCAGGTCGGAGATTTTATATTCCTGACTTTTAGTTCACTTTCCATTTTACCAATGTGCCAGAAAGTTCATAGAGGCTGTGAGAGATGTGTAAAAAAAACACTACAACCCTCAACTTAACCCAACCAGTGAATGGGACTAAATTCCAATTCTATTATACTCTATGTATCGAACACTACAACCCCCAACATGGTCATAAAACAATTGTATTGCAAACTATAAAAACACTACAACCCCCAACAGGATCATAAAACAATTGTATAACATGCTATAAAAAACACTACAACCCCAAAAAGGTCCATAAAACATTTCTATTAAACACTTATCCACTTGGCGTGGCCACATGCAGTGGTGTAACTAGAATCTGATGGGCCCGATGCAAAATGTGGACCTGTGTCCCCGCCCCCACATATTAGTCAGATTTATGGGCCCTTGTAGCCTTCTAAGTCCTATAAGTACATACGAGTTGCACCCCTATTATGTAATAATGTCCTCCTTCCTGGTATATACTGTATGTCCGCATCCTGGGCCCATCCTAGTATATACGGTATGTCCCCCATCCTGGTATACATTACCTCCATCCTGTTATATATGTTCCCCATCCTGGTATATACAGTTGTGCTCAAAAGTTTTCATGCCCCCTGCAGAATTTTTGCTTTCTTGGCCTTTTTTGCAGAGAACATGAATGATAACACCAAAACTTTTTCTCCACTCATGGTTAGTGGTTGGGTGAAGCCATTTATTGTCAAAATATTGTGTTTTCTCTTTTTAAATCATAATGACAACCCAAAACATCCTAATTGTTCTGCTGTAGCCAATGACAGGTGGACTTGGCCTTGTGTTTTGGACCGTTGGCACGATGGAATGTCCAAGTACGTCCCATGCGCAGCTTCCGGGCTGATGATTGCAAATTTGCCTCCAGTATTTGCTGATAACATGCTGCATTCATCTTTCCTTCAACTTTGACCAAGTTTCCTATACATTTGTAGCTCACACATCCCCAAAATATCATCGATCCACCTCTGTGCTTTACAGTAGGAATGGTGTTCCTTTCATCATAGGCCTTGTTGACCTCTCTCCAAATGTAACGTTAATGGTTGTGGCCAAAAAGTAAAATTTTTGTCTCATCATTTCAAATTACCTTGTTCCAGAAGTTTTGAGGCTTGACTCTGTGCTGTTTTGCGTTTTGTAGGTGAGATTCTTTGTGGAATTTGCGCAGTAATGGCTTTCTTCTGGCGACTCAACCATGCAGCCCATTTTTCTTCAAGTGTCTCCTTATTGTGGATCTTGAAACAGCCACACCGCTAGTTTTCAGAGAGTCCAGTATTTCAGCTGATGTTTTTTGTGGGTTTTTCTTTGCATCCCAAACAATTTTCCTGGAAGTTGTGGACGAAATTTGTGTTGATCTACCTGACCGTGGTTTTGTTTTTACAGAGCCCCACATTTTCTAATTGTTAATCACAGTTTGAATGCCGCTGACTGGCATTATCAATTCCTTGGATATCATTCTGTATCCCTTTCCTGTTTTATACAGTTCAACTACCTTTTCCCGTAGATCCGTTGACAATTCTTTTGCTTTCCCATGACTCACAATCCAGAAACGTCAGCGGCTGGATGAAAGATGCGAGAGTCTGTCTGGATCCCAGAAACTCACTCAGCTTTTCTGCACACACACTGATTACAAGCAAACAGGTCACAGGTGAGGATGTTACCTTTAGTAGCCATTCAAACCCATTTGTGTCAACTTCTGTGCATGTTATCAGGCCAAAATCACCAGGGTATGTAAACTTTTGATCAGGGTCATTTGGATGTTTTGGGTTGTCATTATAATTTAAAAAGAGAAAACACAGAATGGCTTCACCCAACCACTAACCATGAGTGGAGAAAAAGGTTTGGTGCTATCATTCATATTCTCTGGAAAAAGGCCAAAAAAGCAAAAATTCTGCTGGGGTATGTAAACTTTTGAGCACAACTGTATCTTCATCATCCTTTTATATATGTCCCTTATCCTGTGCCCCTTTCTGATATACATATCCCGCATCCTGGTGTATGTCCCTTATCCTGGGCCCCATCCTGATGTCCCCTATTCTACCAATGTTCTTTAATGGATAGAAAAAATAAACAATTGTACCCACCTTCCGTCCGCTCCCCAACCGTGTGGCGTCCTCTTCTGTAGCCGTCAGCTGATTTCACAGTGCAAGAAATGGGAGCTCATGACATCAATGCTAGTCACGGGCACACCGATGTCAGCTGCTGGCCACTGATTGGCCAGCTATGTATTTTGCAGCGCATGGACCCATGCCCCACTTCAGCAGAATGTGCATCCAGTTGAGGTTTGCACTGGAATCGACGGGCCCCTCCTCAATGAGGGGCCCAGTCGTGACCTCTGAGAACACAATTGTTACACCCCTGGCCACATGCAAGTCTATTATACTCTCCACATACAACACTACAAACTTCAATATGAGCCAGAGACAAGACTGTAAATAAATACAATAACATTATTCTCTGCGCATAGAGCACTACAACCCCCAACAGGACCAGTCCAGAGCAGTAGACATGAGGACAGTACAAGTCTATTATACTCTATACATAGAACACTACAACCCCCAACAGGACCAGTCCAGAGCAGTAGACATGAGGACAGTACAAGTCTATTATACTTTATACATAGAACACTACAACCCCCAACAGGACCAGTCCAGAGCAGTAGACATGAGGATAGTACAATTCTATTATACTCTATACATAGAGCACTACAACCCCCAACAGAACCAGTCCAGAGCAGTAGACATGAGGACAGTACAATTCTATTATACTCTATACATAGAACACTACAACCCCCAACAGGACCAGTCCAGAGCAGTAGACATGAGGATAGTACAATTCTATTATACTCTATACATAGAGCACTACAACCCTCAACAGGACCAGTCCAGAGCAGTAGACATGAGGACAGTACAATTCTATTATGCTCTATACAAAGAACACTACAACCCCCAACAGGACCAGTCTAGAGCAGTAGACATGAGGACAGTACAATTCTATTATACTCTGTACATAGAGCACTACAACCCCCAACAGGACCAGTCCAGAGCAGTAGACATGAGGACAGTACAATTCTATTATACTCTATACATAGAGCACTACAACCCCCAACAGGACCAGTCCAGAGCAGTAGATATGAGGATAGTACAATTCTATTATACTCTATACATAGAGCACTACAACCCCCAACAGAACCAGTCCAGAGCAGTAGACATGAGGATAGTACAATTCTATTATACTCTATACATAGAGCACTACAACCCCCAACAGAACCAGTCCAGAGCAGTAGACATGAGGATAGTACAATTCTATTATACTCTATACATAGAGCACTACAACCCTCAACAGAACCAGTCCAGAGCAGTAGACATGAGGATAGTACAATTCTATTATACTCTATACATAGAGCACTACAACCCCCAACAAGGACCAGTCCAGAGCAGTAGACATGAGGACAGTACAATTCTATTATACTCTATACATAGAGCACTACAACCCCCAACAAGACCAGTCCAGAGCAGTAGACATGAGGACAGTACAATTCTATTATACTCTGTACATAGAGCACTACAACCCCCAACAGGACCAGTCCAGAGCAGTAGACATGAGGACAGTACAATTCTTTTATACTCTGTACATAGAGCACTACAACCTCCAACAGGACCAGTCCAGAGCAGTAGACATGAGGACAGTACAATTCTATTATACTCTATACATAGAGCACTACAACCCCCAACAAGACCAGTCCAGAGCAGTAGACATGAGGACAGTACAATTCTATTATACTCTATACATAGAGCACTACAACCCCCAACAAGACCAGTCCAGAGCAGTAGACATGAGGACAGTACAATTCTATTATACTCTGTACATAGAGCACTACAACCCCCAACAGGACCAGTCCAGAGCAGTAGACATGAGGACAGTACAATTCTATTATACTCTGTACATAGAGCACTACAACCTCCAACAGGACCAGTCCAGAGCAGTACACATGAGGACAGTACAATTCTATTATACTCTATACATAGAACACTACAACCCCCAACAGGACCAGTCCAGAGCAGCAGACATGAGGACAGTACAATTCTATTATACTCTATACATAGAGCACTACAACCCCCAACAGGACCAGTCCAGAGCAGTAGACATGAGGACAGTACAAGTCTATTATACTCCATACATAGACCACTACAACCCCCAACAGGACCAGTGCAGAGCAGTAGACATGAGGATAGTACAATTCTATTATACTCCATACATAGAGCACTACAACCCCCAACAGGACCAGTCCAGAGCAGTAGACATGAGGACAGTACAAGTCTATTGTACTCTATACTTAGAGCACTACAACCTCCAACATTACCCTACAGTTCCACCAGTATATGGGTAGGATTATTAATGCTGGAGTGTAATATAACAATTTGTAGTGGTAAAGTGGGAGCAGCTGTAGGGAGCGGGCAGTGTAATCAGTCGCCCGCCCCATTGGTAATCACAGGCCATGGAATCAGGAGGGTGACAAGTTTCTGGTTAAGATCAAGCTTCACCCCAGCTGCCAAGAGCGTGCAGATCGCAGCACATGTTCTCCGGCTGTGACACCGGGTCACGCTGTAACTGGCAAGGTCAATTGGAAAATTAGAAGTGTAAAATTTTTTGGAATCTTCATGAATGGACGTTTTTGAGAGAGAGAGGAAAAATTATCATAATGATGCAACCGAGCAACATCTACCCCGAGCGGCTCACATTACTCCGCAGGTCAAGAGAAACGTTCTGCAAACACTCCGTTCTGCCGGACTAAAGACGAGAGGCGCGAGCTGCCGAAAAGAGATTTGCATTGGACATGGAGGACACCAAATCTAGTGATTCACAATACTATGAATGGTTGACAAGTATAAGGCTGTGTTCACACGTAGCATAAATGATGTGATTTATCTGCTGCTTTTTATTGCCTGTTTTCTGCAGGTGTCCACACCAAAGTCCGCAATAACAATATTCTCTGATTTTTGCATTTTTGATGCGTTTAGCTCTTTATTTGACGCATTTTTGGTGCTTTTTTATAGTCTTTAATTCTGCAGTTAAAATGCATTTTTACAGGCTGCCCATAGAATCCTTAAAGGAAAAAAAAAGCACCAAAAACACTGTTTTCAGTGCACAGTTGGTAGGGGTTCTTAGGAAATCACAGCTGCTTTGCTGGAACTGTTAGTCTACGTTCACACCATGAGCTTTTGCTGACTTTTTGATGTTGCAGGTTTTCTGCTCTATTTCTGCAACCGTTAAGAAAAATAGGTCACTTGCATTTTTTCAAATTTACGCAGCCTAAAAAAATCACCAAAAACTCACTGTGGAAATGTAGCCTTAGGCCTCTTTCACACATCCGTCTTTTGTATCAGGCATGATCCGTCCTATGCCTGAAGGGACGGATCCGGCGCTGAAACAAAAAAACTGATGCAACGGATCCAGTTTTTTGCTGGATCCGACCTGAACTTTTGAACCCATAAAAAAGAGGGTTTCTGATGCCCGGAGACACTGGAAAATGTAGTAGTAGTAGTAGTAGAGTAGTAGTAGTAGTAGTAGTAGAGTAGTAGTAGTAGTAGTAGTAGTAGTAGAGTAGTAGTAGTAGAGTAGTAGTAGTAGTAGTAGTAGTAGTAGTAGTAGTAGTAGACCTCGATTTCCAGAATCCGGATCAGACTTTTGCCAGATTGCACAAAAGTCTGATCCGGTTCCATTGACTTCTATTGTTTGCGGCTGCCTGATGCGCCGCTTCAGGCACATCAGGCAGCTACGGCAAAAAAAAAAAACGTTACATGCTGCGTTGTGTCCGGCCGCCGGAATGTACATTTCTGCCGGATCCGGACAAAAACGCATACAACGCACTGACATCAGGCGCCATCCGGCGCTAATGAAAGGCAATGCAAAAAAAACCGCATCCAGCATTACATTTCGCCGGATGCGGTTGGATAAAAAAATGCCGGAGGGTGCCGTCAGGCGCACAACGGATGTGTGAAAGAGGCCTTAGGCTGTCTGCACACATTGCATTTTTGTCTCATTTTTTCTACACAGTTTTGTCACAAAATCCTGAAGAGTTTCTCTGATGCCAGCAAAGTGAATGAGAATCCTGAAGTCTCAAGTATTATTATATTATTATATTATTATTATTATTTTTTCCTTGCAGATTTTGAGCACAGCATGTCAATTCTGTCAGCGTTTTTGCAGCAGATTTCACCAAAAGTAATGAGTGGGTAAAAATCTGCACCAAAAACGCATGTAAAAAAAAAGTATCAAAACCACATAAAAATTGCTTAAAAAACACACGTATTTTACCGTGCATTTTTTCTGCCAAGAGATGCCGGAAAATACTTAATGTGTGCACGTACCCCTAAATACAACAGATTTTCAGGACCAAAAAAAAAAAACAGTGCAAAAATCAGCAGCACGTCTCCACCTCCCTCACTGGTGAGTGACAGCACTGGCTTGCCTAAGCTTTCACTGCAGCACTGTCAATCACCATTGAGGGAGGTGGAGACATGCAAAACCAGTGGAAGAAAATGGGACTCTGAGCCACTTGGCCATGCCCAGGGTGCATCGGCCACGCCCAGGGTGCATCGGCCACGCCCAGGGTGCATCAGGCATCCTAATTAACATGTTTGATTAAACTTTAGTTTCTGCAGAATGGAGGCAGCGATAAGAGCACTAAAGGTGATATTTTTATTGGGGCTATATCTAGTGTTGCAATGAGGAGCGTTGGGTCCACAAGAGGACTTGATTCTGATGGCCGACCTTTCATCTTTACAAAACCAATGCATTATTAGGGTTTTTGGACCAGGGCTAATGTTCGTCAGGTGCTGTATCTTACAGTATTGCCACGAGATTCACAATATTAGGACTCGGCTCTGCGTGCCAGTTCACTTGAACATCACATGATTGCTCATATGCGATTTGCAGCTTTGTGGTCAAGTGGTGACAGCTCCCTATATACAGTATGATGTCCCCACATCTCCCTCTATATATTATGATGTCCCCATACCTCTCTATATATAGTATGATGTCCCACACCTCTCTATATACAGGATGATGTCCCCATACTTCTCTACATATAGTATGATGTCCTCACACCTCCCTATATACAGGGTGATGTTCCCATACCTCCCTATATACAGTATTATGTCCCCATGCCTCTCTATATACAGTATGATGTCCCCATACCTCTCTATATGTAGTATGATGTCACCACACCTCTTTATATACAGGATGATGTCCCCATATCTCTCTTTATGTAGTATGATGTCCCCACACCTCCATATATACAGAATGATGTCCCCATAGCTCCCTATATATAGTATGATGTCCCCACACCTCCCTATATACAGGATGATGTCCCATACTTCTCTACATATAGTATGATGTCCTCACACCTCCTATAACAGGATGATGTCCCAATACCCCCCTATATATAGTATTATGTCCCCACGCCTCTCTATATACAGTATGATGTCCCCATACCTCTCTATATGTAGTATGATGTCACCACACCTCTCTATATACAGGATGATGTCCCCATATCTCTCTATATGTAGTATGATGTCCCCACATGTCCTATATAGAGTATGATGTCCCCATACCTCTCTATATACAGTATGATGGCAAACATATGCTTGAAGAAGGAGCAGGAACTGCTACGAAATGCATAACAAATAAAGTTTTTAAAACCTACTTTTCTCGTTCTGCATTGGACATTCGTGGGCAGTGCTGTAAGATCACCTCAACAAGAAACCTCCCTTGTTAACAAATGAAGAAGGAATTCATCAGGAGTGAAATACAAGCACCGCACATAAACTACCGGCGCAGAGAGGCGCACTGCAAGTCTATCTCATTGTGGAGACTACGGTTGGGGCGACAAGTCGGCGAGACCACTCAGCGCGAGGATGTTTCTTATCACTGTTGCTGAGGTTCATTGCACTCTCAATTCTCATGAACCAAAGTATGTACAGTACAAATTTCAGTACAGTCTCTATTAGAAGTTACAGCAATTTTTCCAAGTAGAACATTGAGTGATTCACCCTGTATAATACTGCTTCCTATGTACAATGTTCAAGAATATAACTGTATTTTAGACACTGTGGGGACATCATACTGTATATAGGGAGCTGTGGGTCATCACACTGTATATAGGGAGCTGTGGGAATATCATATTCTATATAGGTAGCTGTGGGGACATCATACTGTATATAGGGAGCTGTGTGAATATCATACTCTATATAGGGTGCTGTGGGGCATCATACTGTATATAGGGAATTGTGGGGACATCATACTGTATATAGGAAGCTGTGGGGTCATCACACTGTATATAGGGGCTGTGGGAATATCATATTCTATATAGGTAGCTGTGGGGACATCATACTGTATATAGGGAGCTGTGTGAATATCATACTCTATATAGGGTGCTGTGGGGCATCATACTGTATATAGGGAATTGTGGGAATATCATACTGTATATAGGGAGCTGTGGGGCACATACTGTATATAGGGAGCTGTGGGAATATCATACTGTATATAGGGAGCTGTGGGAATATCATACTGTATATAGGAGATGTGGGGGCATCATACTGTATATAGGAGCTGTGGGGCATCATACTGTGTATATGAAGATGTGGGAGCATCATACTGTATATAGGAGCTGTGGAGGCATCATACTGTATATAGGGAGCTGTAGGAATATCATACTGCATATATGGAGCTGTGGGGCATCATACTGTATATAGGGAGCTGTGGGAATATCATACTGTATATATGGAGCTGTGGGGGCACCATACTTATATAGGGAGCTGTGGGAATATTATACTGTATATATGGAGCTGTGGGGGCACCATACTATATATAGGGAGCTGTGGGAATATAACTGTATATATGGAGCTGTGGGGGCACATACTGTATATAGGAAGCTGTGGGGCACCATACTATATATAGGGAGCTGTGGGAATATACTGTATATATGGAGCTGTGGGGGCATCATACTGTATATAGGAAGCTGTGGGGCATCATACTGTATATAGGGAGCTGTGGGAAATCATACTGTATATATGGAGCTGTGGGGCACCATACTATATATAGGGAGCTGTGGGAATATATACTGTATATATGGAGCTGTGGGGGCACCATACTATATATAGGGAGCTGTGGGAATATACTGTATATATGGAGCTGTGGGGCATCATACTGTATATAGGAAGCTGTGGGGGCACCATACTATATATAGGAGCTGTGGGAATATACGTATATATGGAGCTGTGGGGCATCATACTGTATATAGGAGCTGTGGGGGCACCATACTATATATAGGGAGCTGTGGGAATATCATACTGTGTATATGGAGCTGTGGGGGCATCATACTGTATATAGGGAGCTGTGGGGCATCATACTGTATATAGGGAGCAGTGGGGCACATACTATATATAGGGAGCTGTGGGAATATTATACTGTATATATGGAGCTGTGGGGGCATCATACTGTATATAGGGAGCTGTGGGGCACCATACTATATATAGGGAGCTGTGGAAATATACTGTATATATGGAGCTGTGGGGGCATCATACTGTATATAGGGAGCTGTGGGGGCATCATACTGTATATAGGGAGCTGTGGGGGCACCATACTATATATAGGGAGCTGTGGGAATATCATACTGTATATATGGAGCTGTGGGGGCATCATACTGTATATAGGGAGCTGTGGGGCATCATACTGTATATAGGGAGCTGTAGGGGCACCATACTGTATATAGGGAGCTGTGGGAATATCATACTGTATATATGGAGATGTGGGGGCATCATACTGTATATATGGAGCTGTGGGGGCATCATACTGTGAATATGGAGCTGTGGGAGCATCATACTGTATATAGGGAGCTGTGGGAATGTCATACTGTATATAGGGAGCTGTGGGAATATCATACTGTATATATGGAGATGTGGGGGCATCATACTGTATATATGGAGCTGTGGGGGCATCATACTGTGAATATGGAGCTGTGGGAGCATCATACTGTATATAGGGAGCTGTGGGAATGTCATACTGTATATAGGGAGCTGTGGGAATATCATACTGTATATAGGGAGCTGTGGGAATATCATACTGTATATATGGAGATGTGGGGGCATCATAATGTATATAGGGAGCTGTGGGGGCATCATACTGATTAGGAAAGTGTGCGAATATCAGGAGGGAAATCATGCTGTATATAGTGAGTTCTGCAGTTTTTCCCCATACAGTGTGTTGAGTTGAGGGATCCTGAGCAGACATCACCAGTGTCACTGATAACTTCTCTAGTTCTGAATCTGTAACATAACTTGTATCAGTTGTAACAATGAAAAAAAAACGCTAACAAAACTGTAAGATAGCGGAATATTTTCTGTATTTTATCATCTCACATCTATCAGAACCCCCATCCCTCTCCTCTCTCCGTGTGTGTGAATAAAAACAGCAAGCGCCACATAATTTCCAGTGACCGCCAGCTGGCCTGTGTCCAGGATCACGAGCGCACGGTGCGGCAGGCGCGGGCCACGGCCTTATAAACTTGTCGGAGGAGGTAGAATCTCACACGGTCCATTCACGCTGGTTTTGATTTAATGTGACAAATTTAAATATTTAATATAGCTGACTTATGTGGCAGCCATAATGCCCTTTCGGTGTCCGCAGTGGCCCTTTTGCAACACAGGATGCCCCTTATGCAAGACATGATGCTCTCCTGACAGCCATTAGTCCTATAGTACCAGCCAAAACCGCTCCCATGATAGCCCCATTGAAGTGTATGTGGCCCAACTGCAATACCATGGACAACCCATGGTCAAGGGTAGCGCTGTTTTAAAAGGGAATATATTTGATGGCTGCGATCACTTAAAGGGATTTTATAAAAGTAGAAAAATTGGCAACTATGCTGGAGATGGGATAATCTACCGAGTTATTTAATATATATCACTATAATTTTATCTGCCAATTTGTGCAGCGTAGGAAAATCTTAGCAGGAAACCATCAGTAAGCACAGGCTAGCTGCATTCAGATAGTATGCACAGAATATGTAATAATTGCATTAAATATTTATTTAAGGGGCTTTATGGTATCAATGAGACAATCGGACCCATAAACCTTTCACATGAAGATACCTTACATGCATATAAGGATCCGTCAACAGCAGTTTGTTGGGAGGTTTCCAGACGGCAGTCAATTTATCTACATTTTTCAGACTAGAGCAAAATAAAAAATAAACAAGAAATTCAGATTATACGTTTGTTTTTAACTATTTAAAACAATATTTCCCCACTAAATCATTGGATTGTGGAAGGAAAGTGGATTAGCTCGTACCTTCCAGCAGCACGAAGGCAATTGTTGCAATGCGGGGAAGCCCTGACCGCACCTTGCTGTAACTCTAACATATGTAGTCAGCTTCCCTTGATAAATGAATGTAATTCTTGATATAAATCAAAATATCTCACAAATCCCAGCAATCTCGCTTGGCAATCGCTCTTACAGAATAAATTAATTTATCGCACTGGAGGGAACAATATTTCTGCTTGTATTTTTCAATGAACAGCCATAGAAATGCAAGAGCTTATATAACACGTTGGACCTCAAGAAAAAAAATAAGATTATAGGGGGCACTAAAAACACACTCGCAGCACCGCAGCGCCCTCTAGTGGTAGAATTAGTGTACAGCAGCCAGGTCACTTGCAATTGTTATCATCTTTTCAGTTAGCCATTAAAAGGTATCAACCACTGAGGACTCTCAATTCTAAATATTTTTCCAGCAGCCAGGTCGTGAGTCGTGTAAAACAGCCCGGAATGGGGCCCAGAAGCCGTGGGGCCTGGTGCCAGTGCCAGCTCTGCACCCATGGGCGTACCCAGGATCAAAACTAGGGGGGGGCAAGCCAATGTCGCATCTTATACAGGTTACATCATATACACTGTACATTATACTGCATATTAGGTATGGAGCATTAGAACTGTTGTATATTGTATAATACAGCAGTGTATGCGACACTACGCTGTATATACCATATATTATACATGGCAGTCGCGCTCATGTCAGGAGCGGTACCAGCAAGTCCGAGGATTGCAGTGCGATCCTCGCATGAGTTATACGGCCGTCTGTCTATGCCCTTGTTATAATAATACTGAAATATTAATCTATTATTAAAGTATTAAGGAGCTCACAAGTAAAAAAAAGCCCCCTACCTCCCCTGTCCCCCACCCACACCCCAACAGCCTATCGTCTCACATGCACCCCTTAGTGTTCTGTCCCACTGACCCCACAATACCCCCATCCTCTTACATTCAACCCCAGTGACCTGTCCACCCTCCCTCACAATACCCCATCCTCTCACATCAACCCCTGTGCGCCAGCCCCCACAATATCCCCATCCTCTCACATTAACCCCCCCCAGTGCCCTAGCCCCCACAATACCCCATACTCTTACATTCACCCCAGTGCCCTGTACCCCTCCCCCACAATACCCCATCCTCTCACATTAACCCCTCCGTGCCCTAGCCCCCACAATACCCCCATCCTCTTACATTCATCCCAGTGCCCTGTATCCCTCCCCCACATTACCCCATCCTCTCACATTAACCCCCCCAGTGCCCTAGCCCCCACAATACCCCCATCCTCTTACATTCACCCCAGTGCCCTGTACCCCTCCCCCACAATACCCCCATCCTCTCACATTAACCCCCCAGTGCCCTAGCCCCCACAATACCCCCATCCTCTTACATTCACCCCAGTGCCCTGTACCCCTCCCCCACAATACCCCCATCCACTCACATTCCCCCACAGTGACCATGACATGCCTGAGCAGAATGAATTTAATAAATTCCATCCCCTCTTACCATGAAGCTTGCAGGCAGTGGCTGAGGCAGGAGCAGGAAGTGTCCAGTGTCTGCACACAGAGGGCACTAGGACCCAGTGTGGCTGAAACAACCAGAGCCTGCAGGGCAGAAAGTGAAACTACAGCTGCTGCGGCCAGAAAGGAAGGAAGGAGGGAGCTCCTCTGGTGAGACAGCAGCTCCATGCACTGCGCACACAGACAGGCTCTACAATCTGCGGCAGAGGGAGCCGCCATTGTGCTGCTCTCTCTGCTCTCTTTCATTGTGTGCCCCTGCTTCTAGGGGGGGCATGTGCCCCCCCCTGCCCCACGGTGGGTACGCCCATGTCTGCACCCCTGCCCAGCATGGTGCTATAAACCAGGATACTGATGCAGTTGAAAGCAATGATGAAACAGGCAGCAGTCAGTTCGCTCCTCCATCGTTCTCGCTGCTTGACTGAGCTCTGATGTCTCAGTGCAGTGGGCGCAATGACGTCACTACATCATGCCCACTGTGCCCAGCAGTGCAGAGCTTCATCAGAACACACTGTGTAGACCAGAGCAGCGGGGAGAGATGAACATTTTTATTTTTTTAATCAGTGGGGACCCTTATACAGTTACAAGGGCTATGTGTGGGCCACTATACTGTTTTCAGGGTTAGTGGCAGCCATTATACTGTGTACAGGCCGAGATACAATTGAGGGTTGTATTCATGTCATAATACTGTGTGGAAGGTTATGCAAGGGGCCATTATACTGTGTGGGAGCCTTTATACTGTATGGAGGGCTGTGTCAGGGCCATTATACTGTATGGAGGGCTGTGTGAGAGCCATTATACTGTATGGAGGGCTCTGTGCGAGCCATTATACTATATGGAGGGCTGTGTCAGGGCCATTATACTGTATGGAGGGCTGTGTCAGTGCCATTATACTGTATGGAGGGCTCTGTGTGAGCCATTATACTGTATGGAGGGCTGTGTGGGAGCCATTATACTGTATGGAGGGCTGTGTCAGGGCCATTATACTGTATGGAGGGCTGTGCGGGAGCCATTATACTGTATGGAGGGCTGTGTCAGGGCCATTATACTGTATAGAGGGCTTTGTCAGGGCCATTATACTGTATGGAGGGCTGTGTGGGAGCTATTATACTGTATGGAGGGCTGTGTCAGGGCCATTATACTGTATGGAGGGCTGTGTGGGAGCCATTATACTGTATGGAGGGCTGTGTCAGTGCCATTATACTGTATGGAGGGCTCTGTGTGAGCCATTATACTGTATGGAGGGCTGTGTGGGAGCCATTATACTATATGGAGGGCTGTGTCAGTGCCATTATACTGTATGGAGGGCTCTGTGTGAGCCATTATACTGTATGGAGGGCTGTGTGGGAGCCATTATACTATATGGAGGGCTGTGTGGGAGCCATTATACTGTACAGAGGGCTGTGTCTGTAAGGTTCTATGTATATATTCCTGAAACTCAGTTTGTTCGTCAGCCATTTTACTTTCTGTCTTGCTGCAGCTATCTTGCCCTCAGTCAAAATGGAGTTTCCAGCTTGCATGTTCCCGCCCTGATTCTCTCCTTTGCTTCTTAAGCAGCCACAGCTGAGCAATCAGTGCTTCAGAATCTAGCCTGCAGTGAACCTGTGACTTGACTCCTGTAAGCCTTGGACCTTGTACTCCAGCTATTCCTACTGAGGAACTCTGAAGCACTTGTGGACTCTGAACCCTGCTCTTTGAAGACCCACATTTGCATGGACTTACGGTAACAGAGAAGAAGATCCTGAATCTGTATTGGAGAGTGATTGCTGAGCTTGGATTACTCTGGCCTGCTGTGTCTCCTGTTTCTGTGTCTGCAAACTGTGTGACTATTTCTGCCAACTTGTATGAAGTAATACAGGACTTTTCTATATCAAACCTGTGACTCCTGTGTTTTCATCGCACCCAAGCACAAGACGCTATATGAACTGTACTACATACATTACAAGATTCTGAAGCCAAAACGTTAGTGTCTGCTGGGTCTGGAAGGCTGTGTCTGCTGTACTGTGGATATCAGACGTCCGGTTGTACTTTCTGTGATGACAGTGGTTGTGACTTCTCACAACCATTCCAGGTGAGCAATTCCCTTAAGTTTTTTCTTTTTGCAGTGTTACCACAGGTAAACACTATTGTTTTTTTTTTTTCCTTTCTTTTCTCTTTTTTGTCTGCTGTAACTCTGGATATCAGATGTCTGGTTGAAACTTTCTGTGATGATAGTGGTTGTGACTTCTCACAACCATTCCAGGTGAGCAGTTCCCTTAATTTTTTTTCTCTCTGCAGTGTTGCCACAGGTGAACACTATTGTTTTTTTTCTCTCCTATTCTTCCAGTAATCCTGTCTTAAAAGATCTGGAAAATGGAGGCCCGCATAAAGGAACTTTGCGGAGTGACTGATAATATCCTTGCAGATTTGCAGAATATAAAGACCCGTTTTACAAATCTACAGGACCTCAATAATCACAATTTGCAAGTGGTTGGACAGACTACCCAGGATTTGCGAGCCAGGATTGAGGTTCTAGAGGGGCGAGTCCAGGCTCCTGCCGTAGCCCCGAGTGCTGGGATTCCCAAGTTGCCCCTTTTCGTTTTGGCGGTGAACGTGAGAAATTCAGGGGATTTATTAATCAATGCAATCTTTTTTTTTCTGCACATGCTTCACAATTTCCCACTGAACGATCTAAGGTGCTTACTATAATTATGTTGCTTACCAACAAGGCTTTAATGTGGGCAAACCCTCTGATTGAGACTGAGGATGATTGTTTGAATCACCTTGATGATTTTATTTCAGCCATGGGGCAGGTGTTTGATGACCCCAATCGAGGTGCAACAGCTGAAGCAGCCATGTTAGCTTTGCGCCAAGGTAAGCACTCGGTAGCTGAATATGCCTTGGATTTCAGGAGATGGGCCCTTGATACCACCTGGGACAGTTCCGCCAAAAAATCTATTTTTCGAAAGGGGTTATCTCCACTGATTAAGGATGAACTTGCTCGTGCCGACCCTCCCACTGCGTTAGGTGACTTTATTAACTACTGCATCCGTATTGATACTCGTCTGACTGAACGCAGGCAAGTAGAGATGGTTCGAAAGCAATCGTACTAACCTTTTCCTACCTTCCTCTCCAGCTAAGGAACCTTTGAGTAGGATTACACGGGAACCTGAACCTGAACCCATGCAGGTAGACTCTTTACAACGACGGGTTAGTGATGCAGCAAGGAACATCGTTTTAAGGAGAATCTATGTTTCTATTGTGGTAAGTCAGGGCACTTCATTATAAACTGCCCCAGCCGTTCTCGTAAGACTACTGCAGCACTCATTCATTGTGAGTGTTGCGAGAGGGGATCTGTCAGGTCCGAGCCTCAGGCTCCAGAGAGATCTGCAGCAACAGATCTTGATTTCTCGGACTTAAACTCCGTTACCTCTGAGGACGTTGACTGTGTAAACGCTGCCATTTTTCAAGTTTCCTCAGCGGTGTCCCAGCTGAGTTGTAAGAAAAACAATTCTCATTGCTTTCTTTCCATCAAACTCTGGGTTGACTCAGCTTGGGTGTCTAGCTCTGCATGATCGACTCAGGGGCAAGTGGAAATTTTATGGATGTCTCCTTTGCTCTGAAACAGGGAATACGTTCAGTGAAGAAGGCTACTCCAGTACAGATGGAAACTGTGGATGGCTCCCTGCTGACCTCTGGACCAGTGGATCAGGAAACAGAGCCTTTGAGGGTTCTTATGGGTAAAGATCATCAAGAGAAACTGTCCTTTATGCTTATCTCTTCTCCCCACTTTCCCATTATTCTAGGGCTACCATGGCTGCAGGCTACCATTGGTCTTCCATTCTCCTTGGTCTACCATTAACTGGGAGACCAAGGAATTACACTTTCCAGAGAAACAGATGAGTCCAAAAGTTTCAGCTTGCTCTGTTCCTAAAGGAATCATGTCAGTCCCTGAACTACCAGCTGTATACCAGGACTATGTGGATTTATGTGACAAGCTTCCTCCTCACCGTCCATATGATTGTCCAATTGAATTATTGCCTGGAGCAGAGATACCTTTTGGTAAGATCTACCCCCTGGCGGGGCCCGAGCTAAAGGCTTTAAAGGATTACATAGATGAAAATCTAGCCAAGGGCTTCATACGCCCCTCTTCATCTCCTGCAGGTGCACCCATCTTCTTTGTAAAGAAGAAAGATGGATCTCTGAGACCATGCGTAGACTATAGGGAACTCAATAAGGTTACTATTAGAAACCGTTATCCATTGCCTTTAATCCCTGAGTTATTGGAGAGAGTGCGACATGCCAAAATTTTTTCTAAACTAGATCTTCGTGGGGCCTATAACTTAGTCCGTATTAGACCTGGGGATGAATGGAAGACTGCATTCAGGTCACGCTATGGACACTTTGAATATCTAGTTATGCCTTTTGGTCTGAGTACCGCCCCAGCCACTTTCCAACACTTGGTGAATGACATCTTCAGGGATCTCCTAGATACATTCGTGGTAATTTATTTGGATGATATTCTAATTTTTTCTAACTCCACAGAGGAACATCATGGACATGTGAGAATGGTCTTGGAATGTCTAAGACAAAATCATCTTTACATCAAACTTGAAAAGTGTGAATTCCATAGGACCGAAATTCAATTTCTGGGGTATGTACTGTCTACACAAGGAATTAGTATGGATGGAAGCAAAACCCAAGCCATCAAGGATTGGCCAAGTCCTAGAAATGTGAAGGAGGTACAGCGCTTCATCGGGTTTGCCAACTTCTATAGACGTTTCATTAGAAATTTCTCTGATGTAGTGTCACCTATCACTCAACTTACCCGGAAAGAGTCTAGGTTTTCCTGGACTCCCCAAGCCCAGGAAGCATTTTCCCGTCTAAAAGATAAATTTACCACTGCACCTATCCTAGTACATCCCAACCCCGCGCTTGCCTTCATAATAGAGGTGGATGCTTCAGACTGTGCCGTTGGAGCTATACTTTCTCAGAGAACAGGTGAGAAGAATGTCTTGCATCCCTGTGCCTTCTTTTCCCAGCAGTTGTCTTCGGCTGAGAGGAACTACGATGTGGGCAATAGAGAGTTGTTGGCCATTATTGCCGCCTTCAAAGAATGGAGACACCTTCTTCAGGGAGCTGCACAGCAAATAGTCGTCCTGACAGACCATCGTAACCTTGAGTTTATCAGGTCGGCTAAGTGCCTGACTCCTCGCCAGGCTCGCTGGAATCTTTTCTTAAACCAATTTAATTTTATCATCTCTTATAGACTAGGATCGCGCAATGGAAAGGCTGATGCACTCTCTAGGATTTACTCAGCAGAGACACGTCCAATTACTCCTCCTAAGACTATTCTTCCTGACTCTAGATTCCTAGGAGTAATTCATAATCAAGACCTACTTAAGGACATCAAGGAAGCATACCATGCGGATTCCTTTTTGGCACAACCCCCAAGGGACGTAAGTCTTGTCTTTAAGAATGGTGTGTGGATTCAGGGACAACGTCTGTATATTCCTGAAACAGTCAGATTAAGAGTATTGCAACTCATTCACGATTCCAAGATAGCTGGGCATAGAGGAATTCTAAAGACACAGGAATTTCTTTCTCGTTTCTTTTGGTGGCCCACTTGCAGGAAGGATGTTTTGAATTATGTCACTTCATGTGAGGTCTGTGCAAGATGCAAAACACCTCGCTCCTCACCAACTGGTCGGTTACAGCCTCTTCCCACCCCGTCCCGCCCGTGGGGATCCATTTCTATGGACTTCATTGTGGAGTTACCAACCTCTCAGGGGAAGAACACCATTCTAGTGGTGGTTGACCGTCTAACAAAGGCAGCTCATTTTATCCCTTGTGTCGGCTTACCCACTGCAAAACAGACATCAGATTTGATGATTAAAGATGTGTTTCGCTTACATGGAGTACCGGATGAGGTTATTTCGGATCGAGGGGTGCAATTCACTTCTAGGTTTTGGCAAAATTTCTGTGCAGCATTGGACATTAAAGTAAACCTTTCTTCTGCTTTTCATCCCCAGACTAATGGACAGACCGAACGAACCAATCAAACCCTGGAGCAGTATCTCCGCTGCTTTATCTGCCACCTACAGGATGATTGGGTGGATCTACTTCCATTAGCTGAGTTCTCGTATAACAACTCTCAGAGTGCCTCCACTAAACAGTCTCCTTTTTACTCTAATCTAGGTTATCATCCTAACATTCTACCACGATTTCCCATAGAAACGCCTTTACCAGCAGTGGCTGAAAGAATCACGTCTTTACAGAAGAATATGGATCTTCTAAAGGAAAATCTGGAATCGGCTCAAGAAAGGTACAAGAAAGCAGCAGATAAATTTCGTAAACCTGCACCAGCTTTCAAGGTAGGAGACTTGGTCTGGCTGTCAACCAGAAATCTTAAGTTAAGGATTCCATCGTCTAAGTTGGGACATAAGTACATTGGACCCTATAAAATCAGTAAAATTATAAGTGCCGTTGCTTGTCGTCTTCAACTGCCCAGAACTATGAGAATCCACCCTGTCTTTCATGTATCCCTACTAAAGGCTGCGACACCCAATACGTTTCCTGGACGTTCCTCTCCTTGCCCTGACCCAGTGCTAGTCGATGGTCAGGAAGAATTTGTGGTGGAAAGGATTTTAGATTCCAGGTTGTATAGAAATCAGTTACAATATCTGATTAAATGGCAGGGCTACCCAGTGGAGGACAACTCATGGGAACCGGTCAATAACGTTAATGCTCCTCGCTTGCTCCGTCAGTTTCATCAGAGGTACCCACACAAGCCTGGTCTGAGGTCATCCGGAGGTTGTCCTTAAGGGGGGAGTAATGTAAGGTTCTATGTATATATTCCTGAAACTCAGTTTGTTCGTCAGCCATTTTACTTTCTGTCTTGCTGCAGCTATCTTGCCCTCAGTCAAAATGGAGTTTCCAGCTTGCATGTTCCCGCCCTGATTCTCTCCTTTGCTTCTTAAGCAGCCACAGCTGAGCAATCAGTGCTTCAGAATCTAGCCTGCAGTGAACCTGTGACTTGACTCCTGTAAGCCTTGGACCTTGTACTCCAGCTATTCCTACTGAGGAACTCTGAAGCACTTGTGGACTCTGAACCCTGCTCTTTGAAAGACCCACGTTTGCATGGACTTACGGTAACAGAGAAGAAGATCCTGAATCTGTATTGGAGAGTGATTGCTGAGCTTGGATTACTCTGGCCTGCTGTGTCTCCTGTTTCTGTGTCTGCAAACTGTGTGACTATTTCTGCCAACTTGTATGAAGTAATACAGGACTTTTCTATATCAAACCTGTGACTCCTGTGTTTTCATCGCACCCAAGCACAAGAACGCTATATGAACTGTACTACATACATTACAGTGTCAGGGCCATTATACTGTATAGAGGGCTGTGTCAGGGCCATTATACTGTATGGAGGGCTGTGTCAGGGCCATTATACTGTATAGAGGGCTGTGTCAGTGCCATTATACTGTATAGAGGGCTGTGTGGGGGCCATTATACTGTATGGAGGGCTCTGTGCGAGCCATTATACTATATGGAGGGCTGTGTGGGAGCCATTATACTGTATGGAGGGCTGTGTCAGGGCCATTATACTGTATGGAGGGCTGTGTGGGAGCCATTATACTGTATGGAGGGCTGTGTCAGGGCCATTATACTGTATGAAGGGCTGTGTGGGAGCCATTATACTGTATAGAGGGCTGTGTCAGTGCCATTATACTGTATTGAGGGCTCTGTGCGAGCCATTATACTGTATGGAGGGCTGTGTGGGAGCCATTATACTATTTGGAGGGCTGTGTGGGAGCCATTATACTGTATAGAGGACTGTGTCAGGGCCATTATACTGTATGGAGGGCTGTGTCAGGGACATTATACTGTATGGAGGGCTGTGTGGGAGCCTTATACTGTATGGTGGGCTGTGTCAGGGCCATTATACTGTATAGAGGGCTGTGTCAGGGCCATTATAATGTATGGAGGGCTGTGTGGGAGCCATTATACTGTATGGAGGGCTGTGTCAGGGCCATTATACTGTATGGAGGGCTTTGTCAGGGCCATTATACTGTATGGAGGGCTGTGTGGGAGCTATTATACTGTATGGAGGGCTGTGTCAGTGCCATTATACTGTATGGAGGGCTGTGTGGGAGCCATTATACTGTATGGAGGGCTGTGTCAGTGCCATTATACTGTATGGAGGGCTCTGTGTGAGCCATTATACTGTATGGAGGGCTGTGTGGGAGCCATTATACTATATGGAGGGCTGTGTCAGTGCCATTATACTGTATGGAGGGCTCTGTGTGAGCCATTATACTGTATGGAGGGCTGTGTGGGAGCCATTATACTATATGGAGGGCTGTGTGGGAGCCATTATACTGTACAGAGGGCTGTGTCAGGGCCATTATACTGTATAGAGGGCTGTGTGGGAGCCATTATACTGTATGGAGGGCTGTGTCAGGGCCATTATACTGTATAGAGGGCTGTGTCAGTGCCATTATACTGTATAGAGGGCTGTGTGGGGGCCATTATACTGTATGAGGGCTCTGTGCGAGCCATTATACTATATGGAGGGCTGTGTGGGAGCCATTATACTGTATGGAGGGCTGTGTCAGGGCCATTATACTGTATGGAGGGCTGTGTGGGAGCCATTATACTGTATGGAGGGCTGTGTCAGGGCCATTATACTGTATGGAGGGCTGTGTGGGAGCCATTATACTGGAGGGCTGTGTCAGTGCCATTATACTGTATTGAGGGCTCTGTGCAAGCCATTATACTGTATGGAGGGCTGTGTGGGAGCCATTATACTATTTGGAGGGCTGTGTGGGAGCCATTATACTGTATAGAGGACTGTGTCAGGGCCATTATACTGTATGGAGGGCTGTGTCAGGGACATTATACTGTATGGAGGGCTGTGTGGGAGCCTTATACTATATGGTGGGCTGTGTCAGGGCCATTAACTGTATAGAGGGCTGTGTCAGGGCCATTATACTGTATGGAGGGCTGTGTGGGAGCCATTATACTGTATGGAGGGCTGTGTCAGGGCCATTATACTGTATGGAGGGCTGTGTGGGAGCCATTATACTGTATGGAGGCTGTGTCAGTGCCATTATACTGTATGGAGGGCTCTGTGTGAGCCATTATACTGTATGGAGGGCTGTGTGGAGCCATTATACTATATGGAGGGCTGTGTGGGAGCCATTATACTGTATAGATGGTTGTGTCAGGGCCATTATACTGTATGGAGGGCTGTGTGGGAGCCATTATACTGTATGGAGGGCTGTGTCAGGGCCATTATACTGTATAGAGGGCTGTGTCAGGGCCATTATACTGTATGGAGGGCTGTGTGGGAGCCATTATACTGTATGGAGGGCTGTGTGGGAGCCATTATACTGTATGGAGGGCTGTGTCAGTGCCATTATACTGTATGGAGGGCTCTGTGTGAGCCATTATACTGTATGGAGGGCTGTGTGGGAGCCATTATACTGTATAGAGGGCTGTGTGGGAGCCATTATACTGTATGGAGGGCTGTGTCAGTGCCATTATACTGTATGGAGGGCTCTGTGTGAGCCATTATACTGTATGGAGGGCTGTGTGGGAGCTATTATACTATATGGAGGGCTGTGTGGGAGCCATTATACTGTATAGAGGGCTGTGTCAGGGCCATTATACTGTATGGAAGGCTGTGTCAGGGCCATTATACTGTATGGAGGGCTGTGTGGGAGCCATAATACTGTATGGAGGGCTGTGTCAGGGCCATTATACTGTATGGAGGGCTGTATAAGAACCATGATACTGTATTGCGGACTCTGTCAGGGCCATCATATTGTATGGAGGATTGTGTGAGCACCATTATACAGCATGGAGGGCTTTAATGGGAGCCATCATAATGTATGGAAAGCTCTGCCGGGGCCATTATACTGTATGGAGGGTTGTATGGGACCCATTATACTGTATGGAGGGCTTTGTCGGGGCCATCATACTGTATGGAGGGGCCATTATACTGTATGGAGGGCTATGCTGGGGCTACCTACTATTTGGAGGGCTGTGTGGGGGGATTATACTGTATGGAAGGCTGTGCTAGGGTCATCATACTGTGTAGAAGGCTGTGTTGGGGCCATGATATTGTGTGGAGGGTTGTGTGGAGGTCATTATACTTTATGGAGGGCTGTGTTTGAGTCATTATTTATTTAATGGTTCTATACCATAATCACCTATACCTATAGCACAGATCCTTAGTGCAGTGGCTTTTCTGTAGCCATAAGTTTCAGATACTGTGCGACAACATGAGGATTTTTGACAGTTCACTTTGATGAATACGTTCTTATATATTAATGGTGATCCTATTAAAAAGTTATAAATATTATTTCTTTATGTAATAGCATTTAAAACCTATCTATAAAAGGTTCCACTTGTACCTGATGCATATTCTGGTGACTAGTTTTATTGTTCTCATTGCTCTACTGCGCAAGTTTTTTCCATTATTTTTGTATCATTTTGATTGTTTATTTTGTTACAAATATTAGTGACATATATTTACTTATATATATCTTTATTTTTTTCAGTATATAATAAGGTACTTCTTGAAAAAGGCAAAGTCATGCCGAAACGTCGATGAAATGCCTGTATAATCATTATTGGATGATTTCGATATAATCTATCTAATGGTTGTTTATACCTGGATGTAAAGAGATTTTTTTGTCACATTTTTGTGAGCATATTTTCTTCAATAAATATTGACTTCTTAGATTTTCCTCGTGTGCCGGAGTTCATCATAGTGTAGTTATATTCTTGTACATAGGGGCAGTATTATAGTAGTTATATTCTTGTACATAGGGGCAGTATTATAGTAGTTATATTCTTATACATAGGAGCAGTATTTATGTAGTTATATCTTGTACATAGGGCAATATTATAGTAGTTATATTCTTGTACATAGGGAGCAGTATTATAGTAGTTATATTTTTGTACATAGGGGCAGTATTATAGTAGTTATATTTTTGTACATAGGGCAGTATTATAGTAGTTATATTCTTGTTCACAGGGCAGTATTATAGTAGTTGTATTCTTGTACATAGGGCAGTATTATAGTAGTTATATTCTTGTACATAGGAGCTGTATTATAGTAGTTATATTCTTGTACATAGGAGCAGTATTATAGTAGTTATATTCTTGTACATAGGGGCAGTATTATAGTAGTTATATTTTTGTACATAGGGGCAGTATTATAGTAGTTATATTCTTGTTCACAGGAGCAGTATTATAGTAGTTGTATTCTTGTACATAGGGGCAGTATTATAGTAGTTATATTTTGTACATAGGGGCAGTATTATAGTAGTTATATTCTTGTACATTGGAGCAGTATTATAGTAGTTATATTCTTGTACATAGGGGCAGTATTATAGTAGTTATATTTTTGTGCATAGGCGCAGTATTATAGTATTAGTTGTAGTTATTTTCATATACATATATAGCTAAATGCTAAAGCTTTTTATCTGAGAGGTCCTATTAGCACTGAGATTTGGCGGCTAAACAGGTAATGCATATGTCTGCTTTTAGGCTTTCATAGCTTTCTAATGACTTTCTGTGTAGCTTGTGTTCTGGGGAATATTGTCACGGTTCTCAGCAATGTGGATCAGTAATATTTGATTTATGATCCTCTTTTCAGCACTCGGCTAATCTGCCAGAATTAACAATTTAACCATTTTAGCCCCAATAAATCCGATTTAAGATGTGAATGGGACTTGCATTATCCGTCCTTTAATGTATGATGTAAACTCTGACACTTGGGATCACTAGTCTGCAAAACACTGGATCTCAATTTCCTTCGTGGATTACAGCAGCTGTTTATGACACAGGTGGCTCGGGGGGCCGCGCGGGATGTGGACAGTGACACTGACTCTGATCACAGCTACATTTACAAATGGGATTTAGCTTCCGAAACAATTAGGATGTGTTGATGTGGGAAAATAGGGGACGTTCATCATCTGTCAGTCATCCTTTATCAGTGGTAATTATTAGCCACAAATCTTTGCGTCAACTGTCAATCACAGTTTTCAGCTGCCAGTCATTGTCACCGTCCAGCAAGTAATACTTCACAGCTCTCAAAAACTTGTTTATTAATTGTGAGTTATCATTTATCAGTTACAAACATTATCAGCCGTCATGAATTCTATCAACTGTCGATCATCATTTGTCAGTGCTTTTCATTGTCAATCATTGTAATCAGCCTTGACTGTCGGTATTATCGGTCAGTCATTGCTTGTCAGCTGACTTTATTACATTAATTATCATTTATCAGCTGTCAATCCTTTCATCATTCATCACGCACGATATCAACTGTCAGCCAGTGTCTTTCAGCTGTCAATCATTTCTTATTAACCTCAAAGATTGATTTGATTTGTTGTCAACCATCAATCATGCATCAATCATTAATTACCAGCTGAAAATCATTATTTTTGATCAGTCATCATTGTCACTGTCAGTCATACTCATTATCACTCATGAATCATGATATCGACTGTCAGTCACTGCTTGCCATCGATTATCAGCTGTCAATCATTAGTCATCATGCGCTGTGTCAACTGGGAATCGGTTTTTACAATTTGTCAATCATTTCCGATCAACTTCAAAGTTTGTTACGAGCCATCAATCACTGCATCAATTAGTCATTACTTATCAGCTGCCAATCATTATTATCACTTATCAGATTGTTATTTAATATCTTCATTGTATCTTATATATAATCCCAGTTGGGACTTCTGAACGCTGTCCCCGAATCCCATAAAGCACCGCGGCAGTGTCATTTGCGCCTGCGCAAGTGACATACACGTCTCCGCTATTCCCCCGCATGCGCAGTAACAGCCTCAACTGCGCGCTCTACCTGCTCTACCCGCGCATGCGCGGTAACGACTTGGCTGTTACTGCGCCTGCGTGGGGAATAGCGGTGACATCTAATTTCACCGCACTCCCGATGCGATAGCATCGGGCCTATTTCTAGTTAGTCATAATTGTCAGATATCAATCATTTTATATCAGGTGTCAGTTGCTCTTCATCACTTGTGCAGTATAATTTATCACTTGTTAGTCATTGCTGATCAGCTGTAAATCTCAAGTTACCAGCTGTCAGTCATTATTTATCATCAGTAAATCATTGCTATCAGCCATGAAACATATTACCAGCTGTCAGTCATCGTTTATCATGTCAGCCATGTTAGCCACCACCAATCATGTTATCTACTGTCATTCATTGCTTCTCTGCCATTGTTTATTAGCTGAACGTCAACTATTGGTTATTATCAGCTATCAATAATTCTTTTTTTTTTTTGCATCATTGTATTTAAGGCCAGTGAGAAAATGCTTATAACAACCTGTCTGCTTATATATTGGTCACCATTTGTTCGGCCGATCTCGCCTGTGTTCTACATGACAAAGCCGATAACTGACACGTCGGCCGGCAGCTTATCTAAGGGAGAACAATGAAATCGGCAGTCCGAAATCGGACATGCGCGGTCGATTTCTCTCCCAACCGTCAGTTGGGCTGGTGCTCCTTATACATATTAGACCGTTTGCCAAACCTGTGGATACCAGCAGGTTCAGCTGACATTAGTCTAATTTGTATGGAGGCCTAAAAGGGTGCAACTAGGAAAGGCTGGCAAGGCATGTACCAAGAGGAAAGAAGGCCATCAGCAACCTCCTCAGCCTTTCCCAGAGTATTTAAGTACAGGGCTAGAGCTGGAAACTGCAAGAGTAACTATAGCTTTAAGTAATATTTCAGAATATGCTGCTGTGTATTTACATCCCTATTTTTATAACCACCCAAGGGAAAGCAGACAGCTGTAAGCTGGTCTTATTATGCTGGGAAAGGGCCAATATCCATGGACCTTTCCAACCTATTAGTATCAGCCCCCAGTTGTCTGCTTTGCCTTTGCTGGTTATTAAAAATGGGGGGACTCTTAAAAAAAAAATATGCAGGGTCCCCCCCTATTTTTAATAAGCAGCTAAGGCAAAGCAGACAGCTGGGGGCTGATATTAATAAGCTAGTAAGGTCCATGGATATTGTCCCTTTCCCAGCCTAATAAGACCAGCCCACAGCTGTCTGCTTTCCCTTGGTTGGTTATTAAAAATAGGATGTGCATAATTTTTTTTCATGTATTTATTTATTAACAAGTACGGTAAAATACACAGGCAAAAAGTAAAATACTTCATTCCTCCACTTGGACCTCCTCCTCCTGGTTCATGATTATTTATTTTTTCTTTTTTTATTCTAAGTCATTTTCCTATCTACATTTGTTTGCAGGGCAATTGTCCGCTCTTACCCCATTTTGCTTTCTTTTTCAGCCCCCTAGCCCTTACTATGACCATTACCAGTACCAAAGTTCAGGTTCTCATTGACATATGTGGAGTTCGGGTCCGGAGTCACGTCTGAGTACCCTATCCAAACTTTGGACTCAATTTCGGCCAAACCCACCGAACCAAATTTCCACATGTCTGCTCATCCCTAACCATAAGCCATGTGCAGAATAGAGTTTACTAAATTGCCTTGTGCCCGACCTGCACTTGACAGCAGGGGTGTTCCTATTGATCGTCACCCAATTTTTCCAGAGCCTTGAGTATAAGTAATACAATACAATGTAGGTATTACACAGTAACATAGGACCTGATGTTGTATCAGTGCGCTCGTTTCTATTTAATTGCATAATGGTGACCATTTTCGTCGTCACTTAGCCTTGCAAGAAAAATGATATGGTGGAACAGAAACAAGGTGAGTCAAGGTCATTTTTTTCCCAATGTCATCTATGTATATTGTGTTCACTTTAACCTTTTAATCTTTGAGAGTTTCCAGATCTCAGCTTCCAGCTAAGAGGCTGCTCCTCCGTTCCTACCGCGATGACTGAAGATAAATCCATGCCACAGATCAGATATTCGCCTAAGCCAATAAGCCTGCGGGAATCCGGCCCTCGGCCTGTTTAACCAACACGAGAGGCTCTGAATATAAAACACGGCAATCAGTGACACTCAGCCGCCGCCACCACAATGACTCCAAATCGCTTAATCTCTCTAAGTACTTCAGCTATTTTAGCTTCCTTAAATGTATCCACGGATATCACCCCAGTCTCAGAGGACTCAAATCCTCCGAAGATGCCCCTCTTCCTGCAAATTAACCCCAACACCATTGTTTTACGCTTTTTTAAAAAAATATTTTTCATTACATTTTATAACCCTGATGTTTAGAGTTATTGGAAATGTTTGTGTAACACTTGATCCCTATGACCATTCCCCAAAAATGTCATCATCTGTGACCTCTCATGGTCCTTTATGAAGGTCTCACAACATATAAAATAGTGTGTGAGAGAGAGAAGGCTAGCTTTCTGTTTTAACAAACTGTCCCGCCCGCAGGTGGCGCATGTGGTTAGTGGACCCACTGTGCCACGGGCCCGGACTTACCTAGGAGGGGCGTAGCTGAGCAGCTACCTGGTGTTCACTGGAGCTCCTGATGGTTGAGTCAGGCTTGAGTTGCAGGTAGCCACCAGGTACCACGCCTAGGAAGTCCCCAGTACTGCAGCTGCTGACCGCAAGGGTCAGGTTTACTGACACGGACTCGGGTTCTGTTCAGACTAATATGTTCTGGATCTTCTGGCAGAACGGTTACTGGCATGGAGTCTCAAACAGGGCTGATTCGGAGTCTGATTTTAGCAGTCTGGATATACGGAACACTATGACAGCCACATGTGCAGATTCAAGTTCAGGCACCGGCCACACAAGGACCATGGGTTCTGGTTTCAGGACTGGTCACACAAGGACCAGGAACTATGGGTACAGTACTGGTCACACAAGGACCGGGACTACGGTACAGGACTGGCCACACAAGTCCAGGAGTATGGGTACAGGACTGGCCACACAAGGTCCAGGGAGTATGGGTACAGGACAGGCCACACAAGGACCGGGACTATGGTACAGTACTGGCCACATAAGGACCGGGGACTATGGGTACAGTACTGGTCACACAAGGACCATGGAGTATGTGTACAGACTGGCTACACAAGGACCGGGGACTATGGGTACAGTACTGGTCAAACAAGGATCGGGGACTACGGGTACAGGACTGGCCACACAAGGTCCAGGGATATGGGTACAAGACTGGCCACACAAGGACCTGGGACTACGCTACAGGACTGGCCACACAAGGAACAGGGAGTATGGGTACATGACTGGCCACACAATGACCATAATATGGTAAGTGACCGACTGTCGTCATGCACACAATGGTACATGACAGGACTACAGATAATGACTGCACACACAAGGACCATGGAATATTCGCAGTACAGGGCTGGCCACACAAGGACCAGGAACAATCGAGTTTAAGGGCTGGCCACACAAGTACCAGGAACTTCAGGTTCAGCCACACCACGCCTAGGGACTAAAAACTCACTAGGAGAACACCTAACTCACTAATGACTTAATGTTGCTTTGGCACCTCCCTATTGGGTGCCTTTTAAACAAGATGCCTCCCAGCCATTGGCTGAGGGCATCATAATAGGTGCGCGCTTTGGCCCTTTAAGAACAAGGCATTGCGCGCACTAGGTGCACCACCAAGAACTCAGAGAACCAGGAAGCAGAGAGAATGCCAAGGGACACGCTGCAAGGCCGGGGTAGTGAGTATGTCGGCATCCCTGCACGGAGGAGGAAAGGGAGGCTCGCGAGGATGCCGGCAGCAGCATTACACAAACTTTGCATAAATCAAAAGTACAAGTGAATATAGGAAACTATGTAATGTATCTTATCAGAGAAATTTGCTTCTTTCTCCTCTTATGATACACATATTTTTTCACCACGCCTCCTGATTTCATCACTTACTCCGAAAAATTGATTTGGACAAGAAAAGATGAGCTGCCAGCTTACTCTATGAGGGAATCATATTATAGCTGCCTATTAAAGTCTATAAAGACTCGAGGCAGAACGACAACACAGATGGTATTGCTGCTTAATAGTAAATGTTTATCTCACCATATTGCTGCATTCACAGCTACACTGCTCAATCCTGGCGAATAACATTCTCCATGCTACCCCAACTTCTGCATATATACTACAGAGACACAGGGGAGAAGGAATTTCTCTTGTCTGTGTGTGCTGTGTATGGAAGACATCATAAAGGCTAGTCTCTACCCACTAGCTCAGTGGCAACAGAAAATTATATTCTTACAAGGGCCAGATGATGGGATATAGATATATTTTGAAACAGGGTTTATTTTATATGGCAGGGAGGGACCTCTATGTATGAAATGTCCCCTGCAGTGAGATCTGGACAGTAATACACAAGCAGGATGCTGCTGTAGTGTCACCAGTGGAGTGTCACCACAGTGGAGTGTTAATATAGTTTCACCAGTGGAGTGTCACCACAGTGGATTGTCACTATAGTGTCACCAGTGGAGTGACACACCAGTTTTGCCAAATCTCATGATAGTTACAGAGGAGAAAGCCTCAGTGTTTCCATCTAAGACAGTCAAAGGTCTTGTGTTTCTTGGAGCTTTTCTCTTTGTCAGTTTCTCCTCCCGTTCTATCCGCTCAGGTAGTGTCAGTCATCTGGATGCTCTTCTGTTTTATGCTTAGCAACAATTCTGTTCCTGTTAAAGCTGGTGCCTTGCACCAAGTGTTGTTTTACCAGGTGAATGTTCAGTTACCCATATTTCCTAAAGAGACCTGTTCACTCCATCATTCTCCGTATTTGAAATTGCCACCATCATTGCCGAAGAGACTGCATCTCCTCTTAAAAGTGACAATCTTCAACAGAGTCAGCAATCGATAAAACAGCAGGTCTTGTGGAGTGTTCTCGGTATATGGCGGGTCTTGTGGGGTGTTACCGGTGCACAGAGGGTCTTATTGGGTGTTATCGGTATACACCAGGTCTTTTAGGGTTTTCCTGGTCTATGTCAGGTATTGTGAGATGTTCCTTGTACATGGCAGGTCTTGTGAGGGTGTTTTTATAATACAGCAGGTCTTCTGGTGTGTTTCCGGTATACAGTAGGTCTTGTTTGGTGTTTACAAGATATGGCAGGTCTTGTGGGGTGTTCCCGGTATACGGCAGGTCTTGTGGGGTGTTCCCAGTATACGACAGGTCTTGTGGGGTGTTCCCAGTATACGACAGGTCTTGTGGGGTGTTCCCAGTATACGACAGGTCTTGTGGGGTGCTACCAGTATACAGCAGTTCTTGTGGGATGGTCCTGGTATACAACAGGTCTTGTGGGATGTTACCATTATACAGCAGGTCTTGTTTGGTGTTCATGGCATACGGCAGGTCTTGTGGGGTGTTCCCAGTATACGACAGGTCTTGTGGGGTGCTACCAGTATACAGCAGTTCTTGTGGGATGTTAACAGTATACGGCAGGTCTTGTTTGGTGTTAACGGTATACGGCAGGTCTTATGGGGTGTTCCCGGTATACAGCAGGTATTGTGGGGTGTTCCCGGTATATGGCAGGTATTGTGAGGTGTTCCCAGTATACAGCAGGTCTTGTGGAGTGTTCCCGGTATACGGCAGGTCTTGTGGGGTGTTCCCAGTATATGGTGGGTCTTGTGGAGTGTTCCTGGTATATGGCAGGTCTTATGAGATGTGTACGGTATATAGCAGGTCTTGTGGAGAGTTTCCATTATATGGTGGGTCTTATGGAGTGTTCCCGGTATACGGCAGGTCTTGTGAGGTGTTCCCAGTATATGGTGGGTCTTGTGGAGTGTTCCCAGTATATGGTGGGTGTTGTGGAGTATTCCCAGTATATGGTGGGTCTTGTGGAGTGTTCCCGGTATACGGCAGGTCTTGTGGGGTGTTCCCAGTATATGGTGGGTCTTGTGGAGTGTTCCCGGTATACGGCAGGTCTTGTGGGGTGTTCACAGTATAGGACAGGTCTTATGGAGTGTTCCCTGTATACGGCAGGTCTCGTGGGGTGGGTGTTCCTGGTATATGGTAGGTCTTATGAGATGTGTACGGTATATGGCAGGTCTTGTAGAGTGTTTCCAGTATACGGCAGAGCACACAGACAGGTCACGATGCTTATATTATCCCCTGTCTTCCCCCGAAGGCACCTAAAATGAGCATGTGAACATAAGAACTGGCAAAAAAAAAGTAACGTAAACTGGTGGCCTGATGACTTGGGACATGTGATGATGCAATGTTCTGGAAGTTTTGGGTCCTGGCATCATGCGGATGAGACACGTACCACCTACCTAACATTGTATGGTCCTAGTAATAGCAGTGCCCTTTTTTTTAGTAGGATGATGCCCCTGCGAAACTGTAAAAACGAACTAAGGATCACAACAAGGATATCAAGCTGATGACAGCAGATGTACTGGAAAAACAAAGCCTGATCCATGGAGGACGAACCCAGAAACTTATGGGACAAAAAGGATCTACAGCTCTTGGTGCAGGTATCACAGGACACCTCCGGAACGCTCATACATGCAACATCACGACAGGTCGGAGCCATTTTGGTGGCATGAGGCTGGACAACACAGTATAGACCGGTGGTTTTAATATTCTGACTGATAGGTGTAAAGAGCTGCAGTGATACATAATACCATAATTTTTACACATAAAATCAAATAAATCCAATACTGAGGAAATGTGAACACATAAGACGGCACAAAAATGTTGATAGATCGATAGTAGATAGATAAAGTATTTGTCGTCTTGGACTTTATATCTTGCAGAATAAAGAAGAAATAGAGAAAACCGAGCTTTAATCTCCTGCCTCTCGTGCACATGTTCCCATCTGACAGCGATGTCCCTTCTCCATACAAACTATTAGACAGTAGCAGAGCAAAGACTTCAAAGCCGAGCGCCCAGGAGCACGAAGGCAGCTCATGTAAATCTCTCAATGCCTCCCTAATTCCACCCAAAGTACCGGCACAGATGCACAATAATCATTTGTGTCCTTTGTTCCTTATTTACCACCAGGAGCTGTGATCAGTAAGAATCTGAAGATGAAAGTCCTCCTGATGCAAACCAGAAGCCTCTGAGCAGTGATATCACTAAGAGGTTCGCAGCAGCAATAAAAATGCAAAAGTCCAGGAAAATGTCCCGCTATCTACGTCTTTACATGTCACATAAACCAACAAAGTTTGCACGTCTGGGTTTCATTTTAAATGTTGAAATCTGAAAAAACAAAAATTAGCTTTACATGTTGTATCTGATATTAATGCTGCACTTGGGTTTCTAAATACATTGGTGCCCATCAGGTACAGACTGGGGCTAAAATTCAGCCCTGGCATTTGAAATCGCACAGGCCCATGCTGTCCCCGTGCCCAAGCACCAGATGGGATATATTACTAATATTACCCTGGATGGAGGAAAGCAAGATTTACTACAAGCCAATATTTTTTAATGATCCCGTGCCTGGGCATAAGTGCGGAGTCAGCGACTTTTTTGCTTTGCCAACTTTAGAGTATGGGGTCTTTAAAAACACCATTTGTTAAAAAAAGCGACAAAAGGGGGCCCTTGACCAAACAGGCCCTTTTGGGATTTGCCGAATTTTTCCCCATGGCCCTCCGGCCCGGGCCCATGGCAGAATGGAGAAATGTCCCCCCCTCTTGCTAAATTTCCCCCATACACGCCCAAAAATTTCTTAAAACTTAGAGGTTAGCGATAGCATTAATTACCAAAGGGTTTTTAGGTTTAAAATCCCCATGCTAGGCAGTTATAAAATAAAGGCAACAATTAAAGAGGTCTAAAAGGGATCTGTATAACAAGTAAAACCCCAGGGGGGTCCGGTCTTTTTTTAAAAATGGGAAAAATCCCAAAAGGGGGTAAAGGAGTCTGTTAACAATAATACCCCAGGAGTCCAATCTTTTTTTTAATAAAAAGGGAAAAATTAAAAGGGGGTAAAACAGGGCTGATAACTGTATTTCCCCAAAAGGGGGTCCAGTATCTTTTATAATAATGCAATAATAAGAGGTCTAAAACGAGTCTGAGAAAAAGAAATCCAGGGGGTAGGTCTTTTAAATAAAAGGCAAAAACCAAAGGTGTAAAACGGGTCTGTGTAACATGTAATCCCCGGAGGTCCGGATCTTTTATAAAAATAGGCAAAATCCCAAAAGGTGTAAAAAGGTCTGCATAACTGTAAAACCCCAGCATCCCGGATCCCTTTTTTAAAAAATTAGCAATAACCAAGATCTAAAGTGGGGCTGTAGTAACTTTTTTTACCCCAGGGGTCCCGGTCTTTATATAAAAATAGGCAAATCCAAGGTCAAATGGGGCTGTAGTGCATTAATACCCCAGGACATCCGGTCTTTATTAATAATAGGCAATAAAACCCAAAAGGTCAAAGGGGTTGTAAACAGTTACCCCAGGATTCCCGGATTTAAATTAATAATGGCAATAATAAGAGGTGTAAAACGGGTCTGTGTAAATGTTCCCCCCGGAGGTCCCGGATCTTAATATAATAAATAGCAATAACCAAGGGTTTTAAAGCGGGTCTGTGTAACAAATAATACCCCGGGAGGGCCGGGTCTTTATATATTTATAACTAAACTCTCAGTTTGGTCTAGAAACTTTATTATTTAAAAACTAATACCCCCGGGGAACCAGGATCTTTAAATTTTAATAATTGAAAAACCCCGGGAAGTCCGGATCTTTATATATTATA
>JARQOD010000006.1:9011310-9043564 GCA_033576555.1 Oophaga sylvatica | reverse complement strand
TTGCACTGCCTATTCCTTGCTGCAGAATGATTAAAACAAAATTTTTTTGGTAAGCTCCTTCTGAGGTCTGATGGGAGTTTGAGCACTTTATCTGTCTTTTTCTGAGCTCCTTATCAGGTGATTTATGCCACACCCACATAAAGTTGAAGCAAAGCCCCTTAAAAGCCAATGCTAAAAAATTTTAAAAAAACCTGCAAAAATTTTTTAGCCCTAAATTTTAAAAGACAAAAGATCCCCAGGAAAATTGGTTATTTATGAAAATCATTTAAATCCGGGGGGTATCAGGTTTAGTTGTTTTTTAACCTTGCCAAGGGATAATGAAAAAATAAATACCCTAAATTTGGGTATTAGTTATTTCTAATTTACTGTTCTCTAAATCTTCATGTATTAAATATTCATATTTTTATTAGTATTCAAAAACTTCCTGGGAAAAAAAATCATTATACATAACCATTTTACCCCTTGGGGATATTAGAGTTAAAAATTTTGCTACCCTAGACCCCAGGGTTTATATACTGTTTAAAATGTTAAAACCTTCTAAACCTTCTAAGAGACTGGTATTAATTTTTTAAAAAACCTTTATCTTTGAATTATTAGTATTATTATATTATCACTCGATTCCCCCTGGGATACACAGTCATGGAAAAATTTTTTTGAGAAAGAACAAATAAATTTTTTACAAAGTCTACTGCTTCACTTTTTTAATGGCAATTTGATATACCCAGAATTTTAAAAAAGAGTGATCAGCTTAACAGAATTACTTGCAAAGTCAATTTTGGGGCAAAAAAATAACTTTACCCCCCAAAAACCCCTTTTCCATCATTGCACCCTCCCAAAAAGGCCCAGCTAACCTGTTGTGAAGGGTTTTTTGAGATATTTCTAGCAGGGCCCCCTCGGGGTTCAAGCATCTAGTGAGGATTGGGAAAAAGGGGTTATGATTGGCTTATTTAAGGGAACATTTTCCCCCAGGGTTGCCGGTGAAAAATTTTTTTTTTTTTTCTGGTCTAAACCTTTTTTTTCCAGTTTCCCTGTCCCTGCTGTGTCGGCTGCATCTCCTGCTATCAGAAAGACAATTTTTTTTTTTTTTTTTTGAAAATTTTTTTTGCATTTTCCCCTCCTTTTTCGGGGGGGCCTTTGGGTCCCCTCCGGGGTTTTGCCCTCTCAGTTTGTCCACCCCTGTTTTTTGTTTTTTTTTTTTTTTGCAGTTTTTTAGTGGCTGCGTTTTTTACACCGGAACTATTTGGGGGGTAGAGGTGTGTGATCCAGGTTTTTTTGAAATTAAGTTTTTGGTGCTTTTCAGGGTTTTTGGATTGCGTAGGTACCCTTCCTGTCCTTTTTATTTAGATTTTTGGGGCCCAGCGTTTGCCATTTTTTTTCTTTTTTTTCATATTTCCTCTTGTCTAACCGCCTTACTTTTGGGGGCTTTCTATTATTTTTGGGGGTTCGCTCGGGCGTAGCTTTTATTTCTCCCCGGTGTAGTTAGTTTCTAGGCTTGACGAGGGTCTGGCCAACGTGGAAAACGTCCACGGCCCCTCTTTTTGTGGTGTTAGTCAGGGTATGCAATCTATAGATTAACTCTCTGGTGTTTTTTCCCTTTTTTAGCCTCCTACAACGTAACAAACAGTAAAAAACCGGCCAAAAAATTTTGTAGGTATCACAGAAGGGAAAAAATATTTTGAAGGAAAAAAGTTGTCAAGATTTTTTTTCTGTTTGTTGCATTTTTTTTTTTTTTTTTTTTTCCCTCGTACTCGGGTGCTGGGGGGATCTTTTCTCCCAATGGAGTTTGACTTTTGTCGGGCCGGGGGATCATTTTGCCACTAGTGGGGGTTTTTCTGAAAATTTTGCTGGGTTTTTCCTGTTGTGGAACCCCAGGTCCCCATGCAGATTTTTTTTCGGGGATCGAGCTAATTTAGTTTTTAAAAATATTGTAAATTTTTCTTGCCTTAAAATCTAAGTCCCCGGGGGAAAGCAGCCGCGGGCAAATTGTCACTTTTCCCTGCGCGGCGTCCCAGGATTGGGGGCCTTTTCCCTGAACTGGGGATCCTGTTTGGTGATGTTGATGCATTTTTTCCGGCTTTGGGGGGGTTTTTGTACGAGAGCCAATGTCCTGATCAAGCTGAAAAAAACCCTTTTTGGGGGGTTAAATCGGCGCTTGGGCGCTGATTATCTGTCAAAATTCCTAGGGGGGCATTCCCCACCTGGAAGACGACGCTTTGGCGGCCCTTTTTTGGAAGGGCTGTGGATAATGAAAGGATGTTTTTGGGGGGGATTCCCGTCCCCTCGTCTCAATGTTTTATGTCATTGCGATTCAAATTGACAGACGTTTTTGTGAGGGAGAAGTTGGGGAATAGTGTTGCCTTTTGCCAGCGCTGAGCCCTGCAGGTGATGGGTGGTGTCGGGGCACGCGCATGAGTTTTTAAAGCGAATGGTTTTGTTTCCCCCGTGGGGGTCCCCCCTGCATTTCAGTCTGCCATAAGCGGGGGAAAACGTTTTGCACCTCGTTGTCTTGGGTATGTTTTGACTAAATTTTTTTTTAAAAGTCACCTGTTGCTCTCTGTCCTCATTTTGCTCAGGTTTTTTTGTTTTTGGAGCGCATTAACCTAGGGGTTTTGATTTTGCTAAACGTTTGTGGATTTCCTTTTTATACCCTACAAAGTCTTTCCCCTACTGGGGATCGTTCCCCCCCTTTTGGGTGAGAATAAACTCCATTTTTATGGTGAAATTTTGGGGGTTAACCCCGATCCCAGGAGTGCTGCAAATTTTTGGTTCTATATAACTGCATGACATTATCGTGCTGGTTTCCTTGGTTACAGTTCCCATAATCCTTTTTTTGGTTTGGAATCTGTTTTTTAAACCCCGTTGGGGTGCCAATGTTTAATACCAACACCCCTGTTTTTTCTGCCCCCCCCAGCTGAGGTTTTCCCTGATTTTTTTTTTTTTTTGTGGTTTAGCGAAAAAAAAAGGGCATCCTTACCTCCCCATAGGACTATGACTGCGTAGAATTATGCCAGGTATAAATTCCCAAAGGGGGTCGCCTTTTTAACTTGTTGTACCGAACTTTAGTATGCGGTCTTATATAAGGGGAACTTGGGGAGAAGGGTCAATCAGACCATCCTTTCCCCCTTAGGGCCGGTTTTTTTCTTTGTGGCCAAAAAAGATGGTTCTTTAAAGGGCCGTGTATTGTTATGTTTTGAACAATATTACTGTGAAATTTTCAATAACCGTTACCCTTGATTTTGACCTGTTTTCCGGGGTGAAAACGCTACTTGGTTTACCAAGCTTGACCTCAGGGGGGTATAACCTTATTCGCATTAACACGGGGTGAATGGAAGACGGATTTAACCCCCTGAAGGGCATTTTGAGTACCTTGTGTGCCCTTTGGGGGGCTCACTAATGCCCTTCCGTCTTCCACCTTCATGAAGACATTTTCGGGTTTTGTGGACAAGTTTCTGATTGTTTATTTGGATGTTCTTATTTTCTAATGAATGGGGAATTCAGGTGGGAAACATTTTTCGAACTGTATTCCCCAGATTTTGAAAAGAGAATGCTTCTGTTGTGAAGGGATCAAAGGTTTTTTGGGTTCGAAGTCTCTTTCGGGATTTTTTTTGTCCCATCTTTTATTGAAATGGACCCGGTCAAGGTTTCAGGCCATCTGTGATTGGGTCCAACCTACTTCATTAAAGGCTCTTCAGAGTTTTGGGTTTTGCCACTTTTTATCGTAAATTTATGTAATTTCTCTGTTATTGTTAACCATTAACTGATTTGACCAGAAAGGGTTCTGATGTGGTGAATTGGCCTCCTGAGGCAGTCTCTGCGTTTCAGGAACTTAGCAGAGATTCACTTCTGCTCCGTTCTACGCAGCCTGATGTTTCTCTGCCATTTCAGGTGGAGGTTGATGCCTCTGAAATTGGGGCAGGTGCCGTTTTGTCCCAAAAGATCCAGAGACCTCTAAAAGTAACCCTTGTGCCTTTTCTCTCGAAAATTTTCTCCTACTGAACGTAATTATGACGTGGGTAATCGGGAGTTATTGGCCATGAAGTGGGCTTTTGAAGAGTGGAGACATTGGCTGGAGGGAGCCAAACATCAGGTGGTGGTCCTTACGGACCATAAGAATCTGGTCTATCTGGAATCTGCCAAGCGACTCAATCCTAGACAGGCCAGGTGGGCCTTGTTTTTCACACGTTTTAATTTTTGTGGTTTCATTTCTTCCTGGCACTAAGAAGTTAAGGCGGATGCCCTCTCGAGGAGTTTCCTTGCGGACTCTCTGAGCTATCTGATCCCTCTGTTATTTTGAAGGAGGGTGTAGTTCTTTCCGCCATCTCGCCTAATTTGAGACTTGCTCTGGAGGGGTGTCAGGAGGATAGGCCCGAGCGCTGCCCTGTTGGAAAATTGTTTGTCCCGGACCAATGGAAAAAGAGTGTGATGTCTGAGATTCATTGTTCCGCATTGGCTGGGCATCCCGGAATTTTTGGTACCAGAGACTTGGTTAGTCGGTCCTTTTGGTGGCCTACCTTGTCTCGCGATGTCAGGGAATTTGTGCAGTCCTGCGGGACTTGCTCTCGCTCCAAGCCTGCTCTCGCTCTAGTGGTTTGTTGATGCCATTGCCTGTGCCCAAGAGACCATGGACCCATATCTCTATGGATTTAATTTCCGATCTTCCTGTTTCTAGAGAATGACCACCATCTGGGTAATTTGTGATAGGTTTTCCAAAATGATACATCTTGTGCCATTACCTAAGTTGCCTTCCTCCTCTGAATTGGTGCCGTTGTTCCTTCAGCAACGTGGTTCGTTTACACGGCATTCCTGAGAACATTGTGTCTGACAGAGGAGTCCAGTTTGTTTCCAGATTTTGGAGGACTTTTTGTTCTAAACTGGGTGTTCAATTGTCTTTCTCCTCGGCATTTCATCCTCAGACCAATGGTCAAACTGAGAGAACAAACCAGACATTGGAGACTTATCTAAGATGCTTTGTGTCTGCTGATCAGGATGACTGGGTCTCTTTTTTGCCTTTGGCTGAGTTTGCTCTTAATAATAGGGCTAGCTCTGCCACTTTGATGTCTCCGTTTTTCTGTAATTCTGGGTTTCACCCTCGATTTTCTTCAGGACAGACGGAGGCTTCTGTCTGTCCAGGTGTTGACTCTGTTGTTGAGCGTATGCAGCAGATTTGGGACAGGTAGTGGAGAGGTTGTCCTCTCTCAGGAGAAGGCCCAGCGGTTTGCTAACCGGCATAGGACTGATGGTCCTCGGTTTAAAGTGGGGGACTTGGTCTGGTTGTCCTCAAAGAATATTCCTATTGAGAGTAGCATCTCCTAAATTTAAGCCTAGGTTCATTGGACCTTATAAGATCATGGAGATTATTAATCCTGTTTTCTTTTCGTTTGCTTCTTCAGGGACATTTAAGATCCATAACGTGTTCCACAAGTCCTTGTTGAAGAGGTTTGTTGAGCCAGTGGTTCCTGCTGCTGTGTCCTGACCCTGTTTTTGGTTGAGGGCAATCTGGAGTATGTGGTTGAGAAAATATTGGATTCTCGTTTTTCTAGACGAAGACTCCAGTATTTGGTTAAATGGAGAGGTTATGGTCAGGAAGATAATTCTTGGGTGTTTGCTTCGGACATCCTGCTAGGAGACTTATCCGTGCGTATCATAGAACTCATCCTGACCGACCTGGTTGCTCAAATGGGGTTCGGTGACCCCTCCTCAAGGGGGGGTACTGTTGTGAATGGGTTTGAGATGAGTTCTGAGCAGAGGCTCCCTCTGGTGGTTACAAGCGTACTAGTGAGGATTGGGAATCAGGTGTTACTGATTGGTCTTATTTAAGGGAATCATTTTCCCATCAGGGTTGCCGGTGATCAATTGTTTCTGGTCTGAATCCTTCTTTCCGTTTCCCTTGTAGCCTGCTGTGTCGTGTCTGCATCTCCTGCTATCAGATAAGACAATTTCTTTATTTTGTGTTTTTGCTATATTTTTGCATTTTGTCCTGCCCTTCTGTGGGGCCTTCTGGGTCCCCTCCGGGGGCTTTTGCCCTCTCAGTTTAGTCCAGCCACTGTGTTTTGTACTTTTGCTTTTTGCAGTTTTTTCAGTGGCTGCTGTTTTTGTTACACCAGAGAACTAATTTAGGTGGTAGAGGTCGTGTGATCTCAGGTGATTTTGAAATTAGTAGAGTTGGTGTTTTTCAGGGTTTTCTGGGATTGCAGTAGGTACCCTTCCTGTCCTTTTCTATTTAGATAGTTTGGGCCCCAGCGTTTGCTCATACTATTTTCTTCTGTGTCAGTATTTCCTCTTGTCTAACCGCCATTACATGTTTTGGGGGCTTTCTATTATCTTTGGGTTCTGCTCCGGGGCAGATAGCTTTCCTATTTCTATCTTTAGGTGTAGTTAGTTTCTCAGGCTGTGACGAGGCGTCTAGGACCATCGTAGGAACGCTCCACGGCTGCCTCTAGTTGTGGTGGTTAGTCAGGGTACTGCAATCTCATAGATTCCAACTGCTCTGGTGTATTTCCTTTTTTACCTGCACTCCTCAGCTACCGTAACATAACACTAACCTCTTTTCAGTGATTGCTCCATTAACACAGGTGAGGGTGTTGATGAGGACATGGCTGGAAATCAATCTGTCATGATTAAGTAAGAATGACACCACTGGACACTTTAAAAGGAGGCTGGTGCTTGGCATCATTGTTTCTCTTCTGTTAACCATGGTTATCTCTAAAGAAACACGTGCAGTCATCATTGCAATGCACAAAAATGGCCTAAACAGGGAAGAGTATCGCAGCTAGAAAGATTGCACCTCAGTCAACAATCTATCGCATCATCAAGAACTTCAAGGAGAGAGGTTCCATTGTTGCCAAAAAGGCTTCAGGGTGCCCAAGAAAGACCAGCAAGCGCCAGGACCGTCTCTTAAAAGTGTTTCAGCTGCGGGATCGGGCTACCAGCAGTGCAGAGCTTGCTCAGGAATGGCAGCAGGCAGGTGTGAGTGCATCTGCACGCACTGTGAGGCGGAGACTCTTGGAGCAAGGCCTGGTCTCAAGGAGGGTAGCAAAGAAGCCACTTCTCTCCAGAAAAAAACATCATGGACAGACTGATATTCTGCAAAAGGTACAGGCAGTGGACTGCTGAGGACTGGGGTAAAGAATCCCCTTTTCAATTGTTTGGGACATCAGGAAAACGCCTCATTCCGAGAAGACAAGGTGAGCGCTACCACCAGTCTTGTCTCATGCCACCTGTTAAGCATCCTGAAACCATTCATGTGTGGGGTTGCTTCTCAGCCAAGGGAATCGGCTCTCTCACAGTCTTGCCTAAAAACACAGCCATGAATAAAGAATGGTACCAGAATGTCCTCCAAGAGCAACTTCTCCCAACCCTCCAAGAGCAGTTTGGCGATCAACAATGCCTTTTCCAGCATGATGGAGCACCTTGCCATAAAGCAAAGGTGATAACTAAATGGCTCAGGAACAAAACATAGAGATTTTGGGTCCATGGCCTGGAAACTCCCCAGATCTTAATCCCATTGAGAACTTGTGGTCAATCATCAAGAGACGGGTGGACAAACAAAAACCTAAAATTCTGACAAAATGAAAGCATTGATTGTGCAAGAATGGACTGCTGTCAGTCAGGATTTGGTCAGAAGTTGATTGAGAGCATGCCAGGGAGAATTGCAGAGGTCCTGAAAAGAAGGGTCAACACTGCAAATATTGACTTGCTGCATTAACTCATTCTAACTGTCAATATAAGCTTTTGTTACTCATATGTTTGCAATTATTATATTTCTGTCTGTGATAAAAACATCTGTCAAACACACATAAAAACCAGAGGGCAGCAGATCATGTGAAAATATAATATTTGTGTCATTCTCAAAACTTTGGCCATGACTGTAGTCATAAGTACCAAACCATTCTAGACCTCCTGGGAAATTAAGTGTTAATACATTGCTACCCTCGACCACCAGGATATTATGTATTATTATAAAGCTTCCCTAGACCTTCGGGGTATTAGAAGCTAAAATCTAATCACACTAGACTTCCTGGGACATTACGTGTTAGTCCATAATCACTCTAGACCTCCTGGAATATTAGAAATTAATATTGAACACCCCCTCCCCCTTGATCTTCTAAAATTTTAGGATTTAATATACATATCCACCCCAGACCTCCTTAAATGTTGGGCCTGTTGGGATGTTATTGGGACCACCTCGGATATTCATTATTAATACTACCGTAATCCTGGGGCATTAGCTATTAATATTTTACTATTTCTAGACCTCCTCGGATAATAGTTATTAATATATAACTTCTTTCAGCCTCCTGGGGTATTAGTTATTAATACATAACATCTCCAGATCTCCCTCCTGGGATATTAGTTATTAATAATAATGTCTCTAGATCTCCTGGGATAATAGTTATTAATATATAACATCTCTAGACCTCCTGAGATACTAGTTATTAATATATAACATCTCCAGACCTCCTGGGATAATAATTATTAATATAGAACATCTCTAGACCTACTGGGATATTAGTTATTAATATATAACATCTCCAACCTCCTGGGCTATTAGTTATTAACATATAATGTCTCTAGACCTCCCAGGGTATTAGTTATTAATTTATAACTTCTTTAGACCTCCTGGGGTATTAGTTATTAATAAATAACATCTCTAGATCTCCTGGTGTATTACCATAGTTATTAATATATAATATCTTCAGACCTCCTGGGGTATTAGTTATTAATATCTAACATCTCAAGACCTCCTGGAATATTAGTTATTAATATATAAAGATCCTGGACTTCCTGGGATATTACATATTATTATATAAAGATCCTGGATCTCCTGGGGTATTAGTTATTAATATATAAAGTTTTAGACCGACCTGAGAGATTAGTTATCAATATATAAAGATCTGGACCTCCCGGGGTATTACTTGTTACTACAGACCCGCTTTAGACCTCTTGGATTATTGCCTATTATTATATTAAGATCCTGGACCTCCTGGGTATTACATGTTACTACAGACCCGTTTTACACTCTTGGATTATGCCTATTATTATATTAAGATCCTGGACCTCCTGGGGTATTACATGTTACTACAGACCCACTTTAGACCTCTTGGATTATTGCCTATTATTATATAAGATCCTGGATGTCCTGGGGTATTACATGTCACTACAGACCCACTTTAGACCTCTTGGATTATTGCCTATTATTATATAAAGATCCTGGACCTCTGGGGTAATACAAGTTACTACAGACCCACTTTAGACCTCTTGGATTATTGCCTATTATTATATAAGATCCTGGATGTCCTGGGGTATTACATGTTACTGCAGACCCGTTTTACACCTCTTGGATTATTGCCTATTATTATATAAAGATCCTGGACCTCCTGGGGTATTACATGTTACTACAGACCCGTTTTACACCTCTTGGATTATTGCCTATTATTATATAAAGATCCTGGACCTCCTGGAGTATTACTTGTTACTACAGACTCGCTTTAGACCTCTTGGATTATTGCCTATTATTATATTAAGATACTGGACCTCCTGGGGTAATACATGTTACTACAGACCTGTTTTACACCTCTTGGATTATTGCCTATTATTATATAAAGATCCTGGACCTCCTGGGGTATTACTTGTTACTACAGACTCGCTTTTAGACCTCTTGGATTATTGCCTATTATTATATAAAGATCCTGGACCTCCTGGGGTATTACTTGTTACTACAGATCCGCTTTAGACCTCTTAGATTGTTGCCTATTATTATATAACTGCCCTAGACCACTAGGGATATTAACCTCTAAACCACTTGGTATATTATATGCTATCGCTAACCTATAAGCTATTAATGAAACATTTGGCGTAGTATGTGTGGAATTTAGCAAGAGAGGACATTTCTCCATCTCTGCCATGGGCACCAGGGCCGGACTGGCCATCTGCAATTTGGCAAATGCCAGAAGGGCCTGTCTGGTCAAGGGCCACCTTGTCTGCTACGTTGTTAACAGAATCGGTGTTCTTAAGACACCCATACTCTTAAGAGTTGTGACGAAGCACAAAGTCGCTGACTCCGTCACTTATGCCAGCAGGCCACGGGTATCATTAGAAATATTGGTCTTGTAGTAAATCTTGCTTTCCTCCATCCAGGGTAATATTAGTAATATATCCCATCTGGTGCTTGGGCACGGGGACAGCATGGGCCTGTGCGATTTCAAATGCCAGGGCTGAATTTTAGCCCCAGTCTGTACCTGATGGGCACCAATGTATTTAGAAACCCAAGTGCAGCATTAATATCAGATACAACATGTAAAGCTAATTTTTGTTTTTTCAGATTTCAACATTTAAAATGAAACCCAGACGTGCAAACTTTGTTGGTTTATGTGACATGTAAAGACGTAGATAGCGGGACATTTTCCTGGACTTTTGCATTTTTATTGCTGCTGCGAACCTCTTAGTGATATCACTGCTCAGAGGCTTCTGGTTTGCATCAGGAGGACTTTCATCTTCAGATTCTTACTGATCACAGCTCCTGGTGGTAAATAAGGAACAAAGGACACAAATGATTATTGTGCATCTGTGCCGGTACTTTGGGTGGAATTAGGGAGGCATTGAGAGATTTACATGAGCTGCCTTCGTGCTCCTGGGCGCTCGGCTTTGAAGTCTTTGCTCTGCTACTGTCCTAATAGTTTGTATGGAGAAGGGACATCGCTGTCAGATGGGAACATGTGCACGAGAGGCAGGAGATTAAAGCTCGGTTTTCTCTATTTCTTCTTTATTCTGCAAGATATAAAGTCCAAGACGACAAATACTTTATCTATCTACTATCGATCTATCAACATTTTTGTGCCGTCTTATGTGTTCACATTTCCTCAGTATTGGATTTTATTTGATTTTATGTGTAAAAATTATGGTATTATGTATCACTGCAGCTCTTTACACCTATCAGTCAGAATATTAAAACCACCGGTCTATACTGTGTTGTCCAGCCTCATGCCACCAAAATGGCTCCGACCTGTCGTGATGTTGCATGTATGAGCGTTCCGGAGGTGTCCTGTGATACCTGCACCAAGAGCTGTAGATCCTTTTTGTCCCATAAGTTTCTGGGTTCGTCCTCCATGGATCAGGCTTTGTTTTTCCAGTACATCTGCTGTCATCAGCTTGATATCCTTGTTGTGATCCTTAGTTCGTTTTTACAGTTTCGCAGGGGCATCATCCTACTAAAAAAAAGGGCACTGCTATTACTAGGACCATACAATGTTAGGTAGGTGGTACGTGTCTCATCCGCATGATGCCAGGACCCAAAACTTCCAGAACATTGCATCATCACATGTCCCAAGTCATCAGGCCACCAGTTTACGTTACTTTTTTTTTGCCAGTTCTTATGTTCACATGCTCATTTAGGTGCCTTCGGGGGAAGACAGGGGATAATATAAGCATCGTGACCTGTCTGTGTGCTCTGCCGTATACTGGAAACACTCTACAAGACCTGCCATATACCGTACACATCTCATAAGACCTACCATATACCAGGAACACCCACCCCACGAGACCTGCCGTATACAGGGAACACTCCATAAGACCTGTCCTATACTGTGAACACCCCACAAGACCTGCCGTATACCGGGAACACTCCACAAGACCCACCATATACTGGGAACACCCCACAAGACCTGCCGTATACCGGGAACACTCCACAAGACCCACCATATACTGGAACACTCCACAACACCCACCATATACTGGGAACACTCCACAAGACCCACCATATACTGGGAACACCTCACAAGACCTGCCGTATACCGGGAACATTCCATAAGACCCACCATATAATGGAAACTCTCCACAAGACCTGCTATATACCGTACACATCTCATAAGACCTGCCATATACCAGGAACACTCCACAAGACCCACCATATACTGGGAACACCCCACAAGACCTGCCGTATACCGGGAACACTCCACAAGACCTGCTGTATACTGGGAACACCTCACAATACCTGCCATATACCGGGAACACCCCACAATACCTGCTGTATACCGGGAACACCCCATAAGACCTGCCGTATACCGTTAACACCAAACAAGACCTGCCGTATACTGTTAACATCCCACAAGAACTGCTGTATACTGGTAGCACCCCACAAGACCTGTCGTATACTGGGAACACCCCACAAGACCTGCCGTATGCCATGAACACCAAACAAGACCTGCTGTATAATGGTAACATCCCACAAGACCTGTTGTATACCAGGACCATCCCACAAGAACTGCTGTATACTGGTAGCACCCCACAAGACCTGTCGTATACTGGGAACACCCCACAAGACCTGTCGTATACTGGGAACACCCCACAAGACCTGCCGTATACCGGGAACACCCCACAAGACCTGCCATATCTTGTAAACACCAAACAAGACCTACTGTATACCGGAAACACACCAGAAGACCTGCTGTATTATAAAAACACCCTCACAAGACCTGCCATGTACAAGGAACATCTCACAATACCTGACATAGACCAGGAAAACCCTAAAAGACCTGGTGTATACCGATAACACCCCATAAGACCCTCTGTGCACCGGTAACACCCCACAAGACCCGCCATATACCGAGAACACTCCACAAGACCTGCTGTTTTATCGATTGCTGACTCTGTTGAAGATTGTCACTTTTAAGAGGAGATGCAGTCTCTTCGGCAATGATGGTGGCAATTTCAAATACGGAGAATGATGGAGTGAACAGGTCTCTTTAGGAAATATGGGTAACTGAACATTCACCTGGTAAAACAACACTTGGTGCGAGGCACCAGCTTTAACAGGAACAGAATTGTTGCTAAGCATAAAACAGAAGAGCATCCAGATGACTGACACTACCTGAGCGGATAGAACGGGAGGAGAAACTGACAAAGAGAAAAGCTCCAAGAAACAGAAGACCTTTGACTGTCTTAGATGGAAACACTGAGGCTTTCTCCTCTGTAACTATCATGAGATTTGGCAAAACTGGTGTGTCACTCCACTGGTGACACTATAGTGACAATCCACTGTGGTGACACTCCACTGGTGAAACTATATTAACACTCCACTGTGGTGACACTCCACTGGTGAAACTATATTAACACTCCACTGTGGTGACACTCCACTGGTGACACTACAGCAGCATCCTGCTTGTGTATTACTGTCCAGATTCCACTGCAGGGGACATTTCATACATAGAGGTCCCTCCCTGCCATATAAAATAAACCCTGTTTCAAAATATATCTATATCCCATCATCTGGCCCTTGTAAGAATATAATTTTCTGTTGCCACTGAGCTAGTGGGTAGAGACTAGCCTTTATGATGTCTTCCATACACAGCACACACAGACAAGAGAAATTCCTTCTCCCCTGTGTCTCTGTAGTATATATGCAGAAGTTGGGGTAGCATGGAGAATGTTATTCGCCAGGATTGAGCAGTGTAGCTGTGAATGCAGCAATATGGTGAGATAAACATTTACTATTAAGCAGCAATACCATCTGTGTTGTCGTTCTGCCTCGAGTCTTTATAGACTTTAATAGGCAGCTATAATATGATTCCCTCATAGAGTAAGCTGGCAGCTCATCTTTTCTTGTCCAAATCAATTTTTCGGAGTAAGTGATGAAATCAGGAGGCGTGGTGAAAAATATGTGTATCATAAGAGGAGAAAGAAGCAAATTTCTCTGATAAGATACATTACATAGTTTCCTATATTCACTTGTACTTTTGATTTATGCAAAGTTTGTGTAATGCTGCTGCCGGCATCCTCGCGAGCCTCCCTTTCCTCCTCCGTGCAGGGATGCCGACATACTCACTACCCCGGCCTTGCAGCGTGTCCCTTGGCATTCTCTCTGCTTCCTGGTTCTCTGAGTTCTTGGTGGTGCACCTAGTGCGCGCAATGCCTTGTTCTTAAAGGGCCAAAGCGCGCACCTATTATGATGCCCTCAGCCAATGGCTGGGAGGCATCTTGTTTAAAAGGCACCCAATAGGGAGGTGCCAAAGCAACATTAAGTCATTAGTGAGTTAGGTGTTCTCCTAGTGAGTTTTTAGGTCCCCTAGGCGTGGTGTGGCTGAACCTGAAGTTCCTGGTACTTGTGTGGCCAGCCCTTAACTCGTTGTTCCTGGTCCTTGTGTGGCCAGTCCTGTACCCAAATTCCATGGTCCTTGTGTGTCCAGTCCTGTACTCGTAGTCCCTGTTCCTTGTGTGGCAAGTCCTATACCCATAGTCTATGGTCATTGTGTGGAGTAAGATAATGCACTGCACACTCTGTAGGAATTCTATGCAAAATAACAGAAATTTATTGACACAACCAATTAGAAGAGGCATACAGTGAATATAAGTGACAAATAAATCATTTGACGTTTTGACTCTCCTGAGTCTTAATCATAAGTCACTGATAATAAGTGAGTCCTAACTAGAGAAATACCTTTTAGGACAAAGCTGAAGAATTATATTAGAGGTAAGACTCAGGAGAGTCAAAACGTCAAATGATTTATTTGTCACTTATATTCACTGTATGCCTCTTCTAATTGGTTGTGTCAATAAATTTCTGTTATTTTGCATAGAATTCCTACAGAGTGTGCAGTGCATTATCTTACTTTACAATAGGTACCATACCGTTGCACTTGCACCTCGACCATTTGTCCGTGTGCACACCATTTTCCTATTATTATGGTCATTGTGTGGCCAGTCATGTACCCATACTCCCTGTTCCTTGTGTGGCCAGTCCTGTAGCGTAGTCCCAGGTCCTTGTGTGGCCAGTCTTGTACCCATACTCCCTGGACCTTGTGTGGCCAGTCCTGTACCCGTAGTCCCCGATCCTTGTTTGACCAGTACTGTACCCATAGTCCCGGTCCTTGTGTAGCCAGTCCTGTACACATACTCCATGGTCCTTGTGTGACCAGTACTGTACCATAGTCCCGGTCCTTATGTGGCCAGTACTGTACCCATAGTCCCGGTCCTTGTGTGGCCTGTCCTGTACCATACTCCCTGGACCTTGTGTGGCCAGTCCTGTACCCATACTCCCTGGACCTTGTGTGGCCAGTCCTGTACCCGTAGTCCCCCGGTCCTTGTGTGACCAGTACTGTACCCATAGTTCCTGGTCCTTGTGTGACCAGTCCTGAAACCAGAACCCATGGTCCTTGTGTGGCCGGTGCCTGAACTTGAATCTGCACATGTGGCTGTCATAGTGTTCCGTATATCCAGACTGCTAAAATCAGACTCCGAATCAGCCCTGTTTGAGACTCCATGCCAGTAACCGTTCTGCCAGAAGATCCAGAACATATTAGTCTGAACAGAACCGAGTCCGTGTCAGTAAACCTGACCCTTGCGGTCAGCAGCTGCAGTACTGGGGACTTCCTAGGCGTGGTACCTGGTGGCTACCTGCAACTCAAGCCTGACTCAACCATCAGGAGCTCCAGTGAACACCAGGTAGCTGCTCAGCTACGCCCCTCCTAGGTAAGTCCGGGCCCGTGGCACAGTGGGTCCACTAACCACATGCGCCACCTGCGGGCGGGACAGTTTGTTAAAACAGAAAGCTAGCCTTCTCTCTCTCACACACTATTTTATATGTTGTGAGACCTTCATAAAGGACCATGAGAGGTCACAGATGATGACATTTTTGGGGAATGGTCATAGGGATCAAGTGTTACACAAACATTTCCAATAACTCTAAACATCAGGGTTATAAAATGTAATGAAAAATATTTTTTTAAAAAAGCGTAAAACAATGGTGTTGGGGTTAATTTGCAGGAAGAGGGGCATCTTCGGAGGATTTGAGTCCTCTGAGACTGGGGTGATATCCGTGGATACATTTAAGGAAGCTAAAATAGCTGAAGTACTTAGAGAGATTAAGCGATTTGGAGTCATTGTGGTGGCGGCGGCTGAGTGTCACTGATTGCCGTGTTTTATATTCAGAGCCTCTCGTGTTGGTTTAAACAGGCCGAGGGCCGGATTCCCGCAGGCTTATTGGCTTAGGCGAATATCTGATCTGTGGCATGGATTTATCTTCAGTCATCGCGGTAGGAACGGAGGAGCAGCCTCTTAGCTGGAAGCTGAGATCTGGAAACTCTCAAAGATTAAAAGGTTAAAGTGAACACAATATACATAGATGACATTGGGAAAAAAATGACCTTGACTCACCTTGTTTCTGTTCCACCATATCATTTTTCTTGCAAGGCTAAGTGACGACGAAAATGGTCACCATTATGCAATTAAATAGAAAACGAGCGCACTGATACAACATCAGGTCCTATGTTACTGTGTAATACCTACATTGTATTGTATTACTTATACTCAAGGCTCTGGAAAAATTGGGTGACGATCAATAGGAACACCCCTGCTGTCAAGTGCAGGTCGGGCACAAGGCAATTTAGTAAACTCTATTCTGCACATGGCTTATGGTTAGGGATGAGCAGACATGTGGAAATTTGGTTCGGTGGGTTTGGCCGAAATTGAGTCCAAAGTTTGGATAGGGTACTCAGACGTGACTCCGGACCCGAACTCCACATATGTCAATGAGAACCTGAACTTTGGTACTGGTAATGGTCATAGTAAGGGCTAGGGGGCTGAAAAAGAAAGCAAAATGGGGTAAGAGCGGACAATTGCCCTGCAAACAAATGTAGATAGGAAAATGACTTAGAATAAAAAAAGAAAAAATAATAATCATGAACCAGGAGGAGGAGGTCCAAGTGGAGGAATGAAGTATTTTACTTTTTGCCTGTGTATTTTACCGTACTTGTTAATAAATAAATACATGAAAAAAATTATGCACATCCTATTTTTAATAACCAACCAAGGGAAAGCAGACAGCTGTGGGCTGGTCTTATTAGGCTGGGAAAGGGACAATATCCATGGACCTTACTAGCTTATTAATATCAGCCCCAGCTGTCTGCTTTGCCTTAGCTGCTTATTAAAAATAGGGGGGGACCCTGCATATTTTTTTTTTAAGAGTCCCCCATTTTTAATAACCAGCAAAGGCAAAGCAGACAACTGGGGGCTGATACTAATAGGTTGGAAAGGTCCATGGATATTGGCCCTTTCCCAGCATAATAAGACCAGCTTACAGCTGTCTGCTTTCCTTGGGTGGTTATAAAAATAGGGATGTAAATACACAGCAGCATATTCTGAAATATTACTTAAAGCTATAGTTACTCTTGCAGTTTCCAGCTCTAGCCTGTCACGCTGTATAGCAGATATATATATGAGATGTCTGTAATCTATATCAAAAATGGCAACATACTATATAACATGCGCATAGATATATTATAACATGGATTTACCTGACAGAATGTCCACTGGGTCAAAACGGAATCCGTTATACGCTGTCTCCGGCTAGAGGGTGACCGGGGTCTAAGCTGACCCTGAACTGGGGTCCTAACTAATCCCTCAACCTGGAGGTACTGTTAAAGGTACAGAGGTCCAGGCCACCAGCGTAAACCCTGTCTCCTATCAATCCCTGCCAACTGTATTCTAGTCCTAAGAAGGACCCTGAATACCACCAAAGGGAATGAACAGGTAACGGATAATGAACAGAAAGACATACAAGAAAGAGAAGGAATAAAGTAAATAAAGTCTTACATACAACACTCACACACAGTAGGAACACCTAAGGTCTCAGAGATAAACTATAAGCTATAAGAGTAAAAACACCTAATGAACTCTTAGCTTAAATATTCTCAGAACCGATCCAGTCTGCTGAACTACATGAATGCTTTCACCGGCATCAAACACCCAGACTGGCAGGAATATAAAGGAAACTAATTAGAACATAATCCAAAGCAGCCGGGCGAGGCTGGACCTAGTCTTAGCAAAGAGCTAGGTAAAATTAACTCTCTCATTACCAAACACAAAGAAACAGCAGCTCAGCTGTGAGAAGTCAGAATGTGCAATCGCGACGATCTTCGTGGCGATGCACCCATGACAGTACCCCCCCTTCTACGAGGGGCCTCCGGACCCTCATGACCAGGTCTGTCCGGGGTAAATTGTGTGAAAGGTCCGAACCAATCGATCTGCGTTATCATCAGACGCAGGGACCCACGTCCTCTCCTCAGGACCATACCCCCTCCAATGAACTTCCACGTTATCATTGACTACCACTGAAGGAGGAGGTAGAGGTGACGGTATGACTGGTGCCACATACTTTTTAAGTAATGACTTGTGAAACACATTATGAATTTTAAATGTAGGAGGGAGGTCCAGACGAAATGCCACAGGATTAATTTTGGAACTGATCCTGTATGGCCCGATGAATCTGGGACCCAACCTCCAGGAGGAACTTTAAGTTTTATATTCCTGGTAGACAACCACACCAGATCGTTCACCCTCAGATCTAGACCAGAAACTCTCCTCCTATCAGCCATCCGTTTGTAAGGGTTCTCCGTAACCTTCAGTCTTAAGCGATCTGGAACTATCAGTCTCCCTGGAAGTCCCACAGGGGCGTCCCCCTGAGCCCCCAATACCTCCCCCTCAAGCTCAGAGCATACAGCTGACACTACAACTCCCTCCTGAGGAATAGGAACCGGATCATCCGTCTTCCCGACCCCTGGGAAAGTACGAGATAAGGCATCAGGAAGCAACTTTATTGAGAAGTCATATGTGCGATGAGGAGGTAACTCTTTACACCCCTCCTCTGAGAACTTCTCCCAAAAGTCCTCCAGAAAAGGAGGCAAAGTCCTAGCACAACCGCACCGATGACCGTGCTCATGCAGTTATTCTTGCAAAATTCACCCCACTGGCTTATCTTTCTGGATTGCCAATCAATCACTGGGTTATGTTTAGCCAACCAAGGAAGTCCCAACACAATAGGAGCAGGCAGACCCTCCAACACATAACAAGACAATTGCTCTTTATGTATTGCCCCTACTCGAAGATCTATGTTATGAACAGCTTGTACCAAGCTACCTTGACCAAGAGGTCTAGAATCAATAGAGAGTATAGGGACCGGTTTGGCCAATACACTCAGTTGCATACCATGCACCTGGGCAAACCGAGTGTCCACCAAATTAGCCCCGGACCCACTATCAAGAAAAACAGAAATCCTCTCAGTTCTAGTACCATCACCACCTCCGCAGGCACGAGAAACTGAGAGGGATTTGGGGACGAAATACACACTCCCAGGTTAACTCCTTGGTTCAAAGAGGTCCGGGATGGACACCCCCCAACAAAATGTCCCTCTCTCCCGCAAAAGAAACACCTTCTAGTCTTGCGGCGCACCGCTGATTCCCTCCTACAAAATGATGTCCCTCCCAACTGCATGGGTTCCTCAGAACAGACCAGGGGAACCTCAGTATAAGGGACTTTAGTAGTAGGTGGAGTCATCATGGGGGGCGGAGTTACCTCGCGTCTTCCCCGAAGTCGTCTATCAATGCGAATAGCGAGGGCCATAGCAGCCTCCAGTGATGGAGGAGAATCATACTGAGCCAACACATCTTTTAATTTGTCAGACAACCCTTGACAAAACTGGCTCCTAAGAGCTGGGTCATTCCACTGAGTATCTGTTGCCCATCTACGGAACTCAGAAGAATATTCCTCCGCTGGACGATTTCCTTGCCGTATTTTACGTAACTTTGTTTCAGCAAGGGAAACTCGATCCGGATCATCATATACCAGACCCAGGGCAGTAAAAAATCGATCCACTGACTGGAGATCTGGGAGCCTGGAGGAATAGAGAACGCCCAAGATTGAGGATCCCCTTGTAAGAGCGAGATAACAATTCCCACCCTCTGCTCTTCACTCCCAGATGACCGAGGCCGCAGCCGAAAGTACAATTTACATGCCTCCCGGAAAGTAAAAAATTTGTCCCGCCCACCAGTGAACCTGTCCGGGAGAGCAACCTTAGGTTCAGATCTGGTTTGCTCTGGGGGGGACAAAACCTTGGACTTAATGTCTGCCAACTCCATGGACAATCCCTGCAACTGCCGGGCCAGCTGGGCTACTGGATCCATGATAGCTGGGAGAAATCTTTAGTATGGGCCGGTGAAAATGTCACGCTGTATAGCAGATATATATATGAGATGTCTGTAATCTATATCAAAAAGGGCAACATACTATATAACATGCGCATAGATATATTATAACATGGATTTACCTGACAGAATGTCCACTGGGTCAAAACGGAATCCGTTATACGCTGTCTCCGGCTAGAGGGTGACCGGGGTCTAAGCTGACCCTGAACTGGGGTCCTAACTAATCCCTCAACCTGGAGGTACTGTTAAAGGTACAGAGGTCCAGGCCACCAGCGTAAACCCTGTCTCCTATCAATCCCTGCCAACTGTATTCTAGTCCTAAGAAGGACCCTGAATACCACCAAAGGGAATGAACAGGTAACGGATAATGAACAGAAAGACATACAAGAAAGAGAAGGAATAAAGTAAATAAAGTCTTACATACAACACTCACACACAGTAGGAACACCTAAGGTCTCAGAGATAAACTATAAGCTATAAGAGTAAAAACACCTAATGAACTCTTAGCTTAAATATTCTCAGAACCGATCCAGTCTGCTGAACTACATGAATGCTTTCACCGGCATCAAACACCCAGACTGGCAGGAATATAAAGGAAACTAATTAGAACATAATCCAAAGCAGCCGGGCGAGGCTGGAACCTAGTCTTAGCAAAGAGCTAGGTAAAATTAACTCTCTCATTACCAAACACAAGAAAACAGCAGCTCAGCTGTGAGAAGTCAGAATGTGCAATCGCGACGATCTTCGTGGCGATGCACCCATGACATAGCCCTGTACTTAAATACTCTGGGAAAGGCTGAGGAGGTTGCTGATGGCCTTCTTTCCTCTTGGTACATGCCTTGCCAGCCTTTCCTAGTTGCACCCTTTTAGGCCTCCATACAAATTAGACTAATGTCAGCTGAACCTGCTGGTATCCACAGGTTTGGCAAACGGTCTAATATGTATAAGGAGCACCAGCCCAACTGACGGTTGGGAGAGAAATCGACCGCGCATGTCCGATTTCGGACTGCCGATTTCATTGTTCTCCCTTAGATAAGCTGCCGGCCGACGTGTCAGTTATCGGCTTTGTCATGTAGAACACAGGCGAGATCGGCCGAACAAATGGTGACCAATATATAAGCAGACAGGCTTGTTATAAGCATTTTCTCACTGGCCTTAAATACAATGATGCAAAAAAAAAAAAGAATTATTGATAGCTGATAATAACCAATAGTTGACGTTCAGCTAATAAACAATGGCAGAGAAAGCAATGAATGACAGTAGATAACATGATTGGTGGTGGCTAACATGGCTGACATGATAAACGATGACTGACAGCTGGTAATATGTTTCATGGCTGATAAGCAATAATTTACTGATGATAAATAATGACTGACAGCTGGTAACTTGAGATTTACAGCTGATCAGCAATGACTAACAAGTGATAAATTATACTGCACAAGTGATGAAGAGCAACTGACACCTGATATAAAATGATTGACATCTGACAATTATGACTAACTAGAAATAGGCCCGATGCTATCGCATCGGGAGTGCGGTGAAATTAGATGTCACCGCTATTCCCCACGCAGGCGCAGTAACAGCCAAGTCGTTACCGCGCATGCGCGGGTAGAGCAGGTAGAGCGCACAGTTGAGGCTGTTACTGCGCATGCGGGGGAATAGCGGAGACGTGTATGTCACTTGCGCAGGCGCAAATGACACTGCCGCGGTGCTTTATGGGATTCGGGGACAGCGTTCAGAAGTCCCAACTGGGGATTATATATAAGATACAATGAAGATATTAAATAACAATCTGATAAGTGATAATAATGATTGGCAGCTGATAAGTAATGACTAATTGATGCAGTGATTGATGGCTCGTAACAAACTTTGAAGTTGATCGGAAATGATTGACAAATTGTAAAAACCGATTCCCAGTTGACACAGCGCATGATGACTAATGATTGACAGCTGATAATCGATGGCAAGCAGTGACTGACAGTCGATATCATGATTCATGAGTGATAATGAGTATGACTGACAGTGACAATGATGACTGATCAAAAATAATGATTTTCAGCTGGTAATTAATGATTGATGCATGATTGATGGTTGACAACAAATCAAATCAATCTTTGAGGTTAATAAGAAATGATTGACAGCTGAAAGACACTGGCTGACAGTTGATATCGTGCATGATGAATGATGAAAGGATTGACAGCTGATAAATGATAATTAATGTAATAAAGTCAGCTGACAAGCAATGACTGACCGATAATACCGACAGTCAAGGCTGATTACAATGATTGACAATGAAAAGCACTGACAAATGATGATCGACAGTTGATAGAATTCATGACGGCTGATAATGTTTGTAACTGATAAATGATAACTCACAATTAATAAACAAGTTTTTGAGAGCTGTGAAGTATTACTTGCTGGACGGTGACAATGACTGGCAGCTGAAAACTGTGATTGACAGTTGACGCAAAGATTTGTGGCTAATAATTACCACTGATAAACGATGACTGACAGATGATGAACGTCCCCTATTTTCCCACATCAACACATCCTAATTGTTTCGGAAGCTAAATCCCATTTGTAAATGTAGCTGTGATCAGAGTCAGTGTCACTGTCCACATCCCGCGCGGCCCCCCGAGCCACCTGTGTCATAAACAGCTGCTGTAATCCACGAAGGAAATTGAGATCCAGTGTTTTGCAGACTAGTGATCCCAAGTGTCAGAGTTTACATCATACATTAAAGGACGGATAATGCAAGTCCCATTCACATCTTAAATCGGATTTATTGGGGCTAAAATGGTTAAATTGTTAATTCTGGCAGATTAGCCGAGTGCTGAAAAGAGGATCATAAATCAAATATTACTGATCCACATTGCTGAGAACCGTGACAATATTCCCCAGAACACAAGCTACACAGAAAGTCATTAGAAAGCTATGAAAGCCTAAAAGCAGACATATGCATTACCTGTTTAGCCGCCAAATCTCAGTGCTAATAGGACCTCTCAGATAAAAAGCTTTAGCATTTAGCTATATATGTATATGAAAATAACTACAACTAATACTATAATACTGCGCCTATGCACAAAAATATAACTACTATAATACTGCCCCTATGTACAAGAATACAACTACTATAATACTGCTCCTATGTACAAGAATATAACTACTATAATACTGCCCCTATGTACAAAAATATAACTACTATAATACTGCCCCTATGTACAAGAATACAACTACTATAATACTGCTCCTGTGAACAAGAATATAACTACTATAATACTGCCCCTATGTACAAAAATATAACTACTATAATACTGCCCCTATGTACAAAAATATAACTACTATAATACTGCTCCCTATGTACAAGAATATAACTACTATAATACTGCCCCTATGTACAAGAATATAACTACTATAATACTGCTCCTATGTATAAGAATATAACTACTATAATACTGCCCCTATGTACAAGAATATAACTACTATAATACTGCCCCTATGTACAAGAATATAACTACACTATGATGAACTCCGGCACACGAGGAAAATCTAAGAAGTCAATATTTATTGAAGAAAATATGCTCACAAAAATGTGACAAAAAAATCTCTTTACATCCAGGTATAAACAACCATTAGATAGATTATATCGAAATCATCCAATAATGATTATACAGGCATTTCATCGACGTTTCGGCATGACTTTGCCTTTTTCAAGAAGTACCTTATTATATACTGAAAAAAATAAAAATATATATAAGTAAATATATGTCACTAATATTTGTAACAAAATAAACAATCAAAATGATACAAAAATAATGGAAAAAACTTGCGCAGTAGAGCAATGAGAACAATAAAACTAGTCACCAGAATATGCATCAGGTACAAGTGGAACCTTTTATAGATAGGTTTTAAATGCTATTACATAAAGAAATAATATTTATAACTTTTTAATAGGATCACCATTAATATATAAGAACGTATTCATCAAAGTGAACTGTCAAAAATCCTCATGTTGTCGCACAGTATCTGAAACTTATGGCTACAGAAAAGCCACTGCACTAAGGATCTGTGCTATAGGTATAGGTGATTATGGTATAGAACCATTAAATAAATAATGACTCAAACACAGCCCTCCATAAAGTATAATGACCTCCACACAACCCTCCACACAATATCATGGCCCCAACACAGCCTTCTACACAGTATGATGACCCTAGCACAGCCTTCCATACAGTATAATCCCCCCACACAGCCTCCAAATAGTAGGTAGCCCCAGCATAGCCCTCCATACAGTATAATGGCCCCTCCATACAGTATGATGGCCCGACAAAGCCCTCCATACAGTATAATGGGTCCCATACAACCCTCCATACAGTATAATGGCCCCGGCAGAGCTTTCCATACATTATGATGGCTCCCATTAAAGCCCTCCATGCTGTATAATGGTGCTCACACAATCCTCCATACAATATGATGGCCCTGACAGAGTCCGCAATACAGTATCATGGTTCTTATACAGCCCTCCATACAGTATAATGGCCCTGACACAGCCCTCCATACAGTATTATGGCTCCCACACAGCCCTCCATACAGTATAATGGCCCTGACACAGCCTTCCATACAGTATAATGGCCCTGACACAGCCTCTATACAGTATAATGGCTCCCACACAGCCCTCCATATAGTATAATAGCTCCCACACAGCCCTCCATACAGTATAATGGCTCACACAGAGCCCTCCATACAGTATAATGGCACTGACACAGCCCTCCATACAGTATAATGGCTCCCACACAGCCTCTATACAGTATAATGGCTCCCACACAGCCTCCATACAGTATAATGGCTCACACAGAGCCCTCCATACAGTATAATGGCACTGACACAGCCCTCCATACAGTATAATGGCTCCCACACAGCCCTCCATACAGTATAATGGCCCTGACACAGCCCTCCATACAGTATAATGGCTCCCACACAGCCCTCCATACAGTATAATGGCCCTGACACAGCCCTCTATACAGTATAATGGCCCTGACACAGCCCTCCATACAGTATAATGGCTCCCACACAGCCCTCCATACAGTATAATGGCCCTGACACAGCCATCTATACAGTATAATGGCTCCCACACAGCCCTCCATATAGTATAATGGCTCCCACACAGCCCTCCATACAGTATAATGGCTCACACAGAGCCCTCCATACAGTATAATGGCACTGACACAGCCCTCCATACAGTATAATGGCTCCACACACAGCCCTCCATACAGTATAATGGCCCTGACACAGCCCTCCATACAGTATAATGGCTCCCACACAGTCCTCCATACAGTATAATGGCCCTGACACAGCCCTCTATACAGTATAATGGCCCTGACACAGCCCACCATATAGTATAAGGCTCCCACACAGCCCTCCATACAGTATAATGTCCCTGACACAGCCCTCCATACAGTAATAATGGCCCTGACACAGTCCTCTATACAGTATAATGGCTCCCACACAGCCCTCCAAATAGTATAATGGCTCCCACACAGCCCTCCATACAGTATAATGGCTTGCACAGAGCCCTCAATACAGTATAATGGCACTGACACAGCCCTCCAGTATAATGGCTCCCACACAGCCCTCCATACAGTATAATGGCCCTGACACAGCCCTCCATACAGTATAATGGCTCCCACACAGCCCTCCATACAGTATAATGGCCCTGACACAGCCCTCCATACAGTATAATGGCTCCCACACAGCCCTCCATATAGTATAATGGCTCGCACAGAGCCCTCCATACAGTATAATGGCCCCCACACAGCCCTCTATACAGTATAATGGCACTGACACAGCCCTCTATACAGTAAATGGCCCTGACACAGCCCTCCATACAGTATAATGGCCCTGACACAGCCCTCTATACAGTATAATGGCCCTGACACTGTAATGTATGTAGTACAGTTCATATAGCGTCTTGTGCTTGGGTGCGATGAAAACACAGGAGTCACAGGTTTGATATAGAAAAGTCCTGTATTACTTCATACAAGTTGGCAGAAATAGTCACACAGTTTGCAGACACAGAAACAGGAGACACAGCAGGCCAGAGTAATCCAAGCTCAGCAATCACTCTCCAATACAGATTCAGGATCTTCTTCTCTGTTACCGTAAGTCCATGCAAACGTGGGTCTTTCAAAGAGCAGGGTTCAGAGTCCACAAGTGCTTCAGAGTTCCTCAGTAGGAATAGCTGGAGTACAAGGTCCAAGGCTTACAGGAGTCAAGTCACAGGTTCACTGCAGGCTAGATTCTGAAGCACTGATTGCTCAGCTGTGGCTGCTTAAGAAGCAAAGGAGAGAATCAGGGCGGGAACATGCAAGCTGGAAACTCCATTTTGACTGAGGGCAAGATAGCTGCAGCAAGACAGAAAGTAAAATGGCTGACGAACAAACTGAGTTTCAGGAATATATACATAGAACCTTACATTACTCCCCCCTTAAGGACAACCTCCGGATGACCTCAGACCAGGCTTGTGTGGGTACCTCTGATGAAACTGACGGAGCAAGCGAGGAGCATTAACGTTATTGACCGGTTCCCATGAGTTGTCCTCCACTGGGTAGCCCTGCCATTTAATCAGATATTGTAACTGATTTCTATACAACCTGGAATCTAAAATCCTTTCCACCACAAATTCTTCCTGACCATCGACTAGCACTGGGTCAGGGCAAGGAGAGGAACGTCCAGGAAACGTATTGGGTGTCGCAGCCTTTAGTAGGGATACATGAAAGACAGGGTGGATTCTCATAGTTCTGGGCAGTTGAAGACGACAAGCAACGGCACTTATAATTTTACTGATTTTATAGGGTCCAATGTACTTATGTCCCAACTTAGACGATGGAATCCTTAACTTAAGATTTCTGGTTGACAGCCAGACCAAGTCTCCTACCTTGAAAGCTGGTGCAGGTTTACGAAATTTATCTGCTGCTTTCTTGTACCTTTCTTGAGCCGATTCCAGATTTTCCTTTAGAAGATCCATATTCTTCTGTAAAGACGTGATTCTTTCAGCCACTGCTGGTAAAGGCGTTTCTATGGGAAATCGTGGTAGAATGTTAGGATGATAACCTAGATTAGAGTAAAAAGGAGACTGTTTAGTGGAGGCACTCTGAGAGTTGTTATACGAGAACTCAGCTAATGGAAGTAGATCCACCCAATCATCCTGTAGGTGGCAGATAAAGCAGCGGAGATACTGCTCCAGGGTTTGATTGGTTCGTTCGGTCTGTCCATTAGTCTGGGGATGAAAAGCAGAAGAAAGGTTTACTTTAATGTCCAATGCTGCACAGAAATTTTGCCAAAACCTAGAAGTGAATTGCCCCTCGATCCGAAATAACCTCATCGGTACTCCATGTAAGCGAAACACATCTTTAATCATCAAATCTGATGTCTGTTTGCAGTGGGTAAGCCGACACAAGGGATAAAATGAGCTGCCTTTGTTAGACGGTCAACCACCACTAGAATGGTGTTCTTCCCCTGAGAGGTTGGTAACTCCACAATGAAGTCCATAGAAATGGATCCCCACGGGCGGGACGGGTGGGAAGAGGCTGTAACGACCAGTTGGTGAGGAGCGAGGTGTTTTGCATCTTGCACAGACCTCACATGAAGTGACATAATTCAAAACATCCTTCCTGCAAGTGGGCCACCAAAAGAAACGAGAAAGAAATTCCTGTGTCTTTAGAATTCCTCTATGCCCAGCTATCTTGGAATCGTGAATGAGTTGCAATACTCTTAATCTGACTGTTTCAGGAATATACAGACGTTGTCCCTGAATCCACACACCATTCTTAAAGACAAGACTTACGTCCCTTGGGGGTTGTGCCAAAAAGGAATCCGCATGGTATGCTTCCTTGATGTCCTTAAGTAGGTCTTGATTATGAATTACTCCTAGGAATCTAGAGTCAGGAAGAATAGTCTTAGGAGGAGTAATTGGACGTGTCTCTGCTGAGTAAATCCTAGAGAGTGCATCAGCCTTTCCATTGCGCGATCCTAGTCTATAAGAGATGATAAAATTAAATTGGTTTAAGAAAAGATTCCAGCGAGCCTGGCGAGGAGTCAGGCACTTAGCCGACCTGATAAACTCAAGGTTACGATGGTCTGTCAGGACGACTATTTGCTGTGCAGCTCCCTGAAGAAGGTGTCTCCATTCTTTGAAGGCGGCAATAATGGCCAACAACTCTCTATTGCCCACATCGTAGTTCCTCTCAGCCGAAGACAACTGCTGGGAAAAGAAGGCACAGGGATGCAAGACATTCTTCTCACCTGTTCTCTGAGAAGTATAGCTCCAACGGCACAGTCTGAAGCATCCACCTCTATTATGAAGGCAAGCGCGGGTTGGGATGTACTAGGATAGGTGCAGTGGTAAATTTATCTTTTAGACGGGAAAATGCTTCCTGGGCTTGGGGAGTCCAGGAAACCTAGACTCTTTCCGGGTAAGTTGAGTGATAGGTGACACTACATCAGAGAAATTTCTAATGAAACATCTATAGAAGTTGGCAAACCCGATGAAGCGCTGTACCTCCTTCACATTTCTAGGACTTGGCCAATCCTTGATGGCTTGGGTTTTGCTTCCATCCATACTAATTCCTTGTGTAGACAGTACATACCCCAGAAATTGAATTTCGGTCCTATGGAATTCACACTTTTCAAGTTTGATGTAAAGATGATTTTGTCTTAGACATTCCAAGACCATTCTCACATGTCCATGATGTTCCTCTGTGGAGTTAGAAAAAATTAGAATATCATCCAAATAAATTACCACGAATGTATCTAGGAGATCCCTGAAGATGTCATTCACCAAGTGTTGGAAAGTGGCTGGGGCGGTACTCAGACCAAAAGGCATAACTAGATATTCAAAGTGTCCATAGCGTGACTGAATGCAGTCTTCCATTCATCCCCAGGTCTAATACGGACTAAGTTATAGGCCCCACGAAGATCTAGTTTAGAAAAAATTTTGGCATGTCGCACTCTCTCCAATAACTCAGGGATTAAAGGCAATGGATAACGGTTTCTAATAGTAACCTTATTGAGTTCCCTATAGTCTACGCATGGTCTCAGAGATCCATCTTTCTTCTTTACAAAGAAGATGGGTGCACCTGCAGGAGATGAAGAGGGGCGTATGAAGCCCTTGGCTAGATTTTCATCTATGTAATCCTTTAAAGCCTTTAGCTCGGGCCCCGCCAGGGGGTAGATCTTACCAAAAGGTATCTCTGCTCCAGGCAATAATTCAATTGGACAATCATATGGACGGTGAGGAGGAAGCTTGTCACATAAATCCACATAGTCCTGGTATACAGCTGGTAGTTCAGGGACTGACATGATTCCTTTAGGAACAGAGCAAGCTGAAACTTTTGGACTCATCTGTTTCTCTGGAAAGTGTAATTCCTTGGTCTCCAGTTAATGGTAGACCAAGGAGAATGGAAGACAATGGTAGCCTGCAGCCATGGTAGCCCTAGAATAATGGGAAAGTGGGGAGAAGAGATAAGCATAAAGGACAGTTTCTCTTGATGATCTTTACCCATAAGAACCCTCAAAGGCTCTGTTTCCTGATCCACTGGTCCAGAGGTCAGCAGGGAGCCATCCACAGTTTCCATCTGTACTGGAGTAGCCTTCTTCACTGAACGTATTCCCTGTTTCAGAGCAAAGGAGACATCCATAAAATTTCCACTTGCCCCTGAGTCGATCATGGCAGAGCTAGACACCCAAGCTGAGTCAACCCAGAGTTTGATGGAAAGAAAGCAATGAGAATTGTTTTTCTTACAACTCAGCTGGGACACCGCTGAGGAAACTTGAAAAATGGCAGCGTTTACACAGTCAACGTCCTCAGAGGTAACGGAGTTTAAGTCCGAGAAATCAAGATCTGTTGCTGCAGATCTCTCTGGAGCCTGAGGCTCGGACCTGACAGATCCCCTCTCGCAACACTCACAATGAATGAGTGCTGCAGTAGTCTTACGAGAACGGCTGGGGCAGTTTATAATGAAGTGCCCTGACTTACCACAATAGAAACATAGATTCTCCTTAAAACGATGTTCCTTGCGTGCATCACTACCCGTCGTTGTAAAGAGTCTACCTGCATGGGTTCAGGTTCAGGTTCCCGTGTAATCCTACTCAAAGGTTCCTTAGCTGGAGAGGAAGGTAGGAAAAGGTTAGTACATTGCTTTCGAACCATCTCACTTGCCTGCGTTCAGTCAGACGATATCAATACGGATGCAGTAGTTAATAAAGTCACCTAACGCAGTGGGAGGGTCGGCACGAGCAAGTTCATCCTTAATCAGTGGAGAAAACCCCCTTTCGAAAAATAGATTTTTTGGCGGAACTGTCCCAGGTGGTATAAAGGGCCCCATCTCCTGAAACCAAGGCATATTCAGCTACCGGTGCTTACCTTGGCGCAAAGCTAACATGGCTGCTTCAGCTGTTGCACCTCGATTGGGGTCATCAAACACCTGCCCATGGCTGAAATAAAATCATCAAGGTGATTAAAACAATCACCTCAGTCTCAATCAAGGGTTTGCCCACATTAAAGCCTTGTTGGTAAGCAACATAATTATAGTAAGCACCTTAGATCGTTCAGTGGGAAATTGTGAAGCATGTGAAAGAAAAAAAAAGATTGCATTGATTATAAATCCCCTGAATTTCTCACGTTCACCGCCAAAACGAAAAGGGGGCAACTTGGAATCCCAGCACTCGGGGCTACGGCAGGAGCCTGGACTCGCCCCTCTAGAACCTCAATCCTGGCTCGCAAATCCGGGGTAGCCCTGTCCAACCACTTGCAAATTGTGATTATTGAGGTCCTGTAGATTTTTAAAACGGTTTTTATATTCTGCAAATCTGCAAGGATTTATCAGTCACTCCGCAAATTTTCCTTTATGCGGGCCCCTTTTTCCAGATCTTTTAAGACGGGATTACTGGAAGAATAGGAGAGAAAAAAAACAATAGTTTTTCACCTGTGGCAACACTGGCAGAGAGAAAAAAAAATTAAGGGAACTGCTCACCGGGAATGGTTGTGAGAAGTCAAACACTATCATCACAGAAAGTTTCAACCAGAAAATCTGATATCCAGAGTTACAGCAGAAAAAAAAGAGAAAAGAAAGGAAAAAAAAAAAAAAATGGGTTTCCCCCGTGGTAACACTGCAAAAAGAAAAAAACTTAGGGAATTGCTCACCTGAATGGTTGTGAGAAGTTCACAACCATGTCATACAAAGTACAACCGGGACGTCTGATACCACATACAGCAGACACAGCCTTCCCCGACCCAGACACAACGTTTCCTCCCCAATCTTTAAATTTGTTATGTAGTACAGTTCATATAGCGTCTTGTGCTTGGGTGCGATGAAAAACAGGAGCCAGGTTTGAAAAAAAAATTTTGTATTACTTAATACAATTTTGGCGGGAAAATAGTCAAACATTTCAACACAAAAACAGGAGGACACAGAGGCAGAGTAACCAAGCTCAGCAATCATCTCCAATACGCCCAGGAATCTTCTTCCTGTTACCGAAGTCCATGAAAAATGTGGGTCTTTCAAAGAGCGGGGTTCAGAGTCCACAAGTGCTTCAGAGTTCCTCAGTAGGAATAGTGGAGTACAAGGTCCAAGGCTTACAGGAGTCAAGTCACAGGTTCACTGCAGGCTAGATTCTGAAAACACTGATTGCTCAGCTGTGGCTGCTTAAGAAGCAAAGGAAGAATCAGGGGGGAACAGGGAAGCTGGAAACCCATTTTGACTGAGGGCAGATAGCGCAGCAAACAAAGTAAAATGGCTGACAACAAATGAGTTTCGGAATTTTTTACTTGAACCTTACAGCACAGCCCTCTGTACGTTAATGGCTCCCACACAGCCCCCCCATATAGTATAATGGCTCCCACACAGCCCTCCATACATTATAATGGCTCACCAGAGCCCTATACATATAATGGCACTGACACAGCCCTCCATAAGTATAATTTGGGGTCCACCAGCCCCCATACAGTAAATGGTCACACAGAGCCCCCATACAGTATAATGGCCCTGACACAGCCCTCCATACAGTTAAATGGCTCCCACACAGCCCTCCAACAGTATAATGGCCCGACACAGCCCTCCTACAGTAAAAGTCCCACACAGCCCTCCATACAGTATAATGGCCCTGCAAAGCCCCTAACAGTATAATGGCCCTGACACAGCCCTCCATAAGTATAAGGCTCCGCACAGCCCTCCAACAGTAAATGGCCCTGACCAGCCCTCCATAAGTATAAAGGCTCCCACACAGCC
>JARQOD010000006.1:8941270-9011210 GCA_033576555.1 Oophaga sylvatica | reverse complement strand
GTTGGTGGTGTGGAAGGAAGGAGTTTGGCTGGAGTCAGCCTGGAAGCTTGTTTTGTTACAGTGTGTCAGTGTGCACCAGGAAGCGAGTACCAGACCACCCGAATGGCACCTGGCGGTCTCTGCTGTCCTGCAGCCGCTTAGTTAAGCCTGTCCAAGCAAGGGTGAGTCTGGGACCAGTGGTTCTCCAAACTGGAGTGATTTATGTTCTGCTTTGATTTTGTTATCTGGACTTTTTGTTGAACCCGTTATTAAAACCACTGAACTTTGAACTAAAAGCCTGTGTGTATGCCTCATTACTGCGGCCCGGCCCCTGCCTACCAGAGCGGATCCCTACAGCAGGCAATGATGATGATAATGGGGAGTCTTTCCACAGCGGCCTTTCCTGAGCCGTAACAGTGCAGAACGCAGCACAGTGTAGAGAGAGCTCCATATTTTGTATGGAGCATTATATGTGGTCCAGTATTCTGTATGGAGCATTATATTGGGTCCAGTATTCTGTATGGAGCATTATATGGGGATGGAGGGATGACATCCTGCATGGGGTATTATATGGGTGATGAGGGGGAGACTATGTGGTGCCCATAATATTGTATGGAGGACTGTACTGTCCAGTCTGTACTGTGCGCTGTGAGGATTTAGCGGTTTTTGAGCTATTGTAGAATTTACAATAGATATCACTCATGTAATGGAAGAAGTGAAGTATTTGGCTTTGTACTGTACCCATATTTCTCTGCAGTATCTGTGCATCATGAATCGTGGTCTGTGTTAAGGGGGCCCACTGAGACTCTTTCGCCCGGGGCCCATAAAAACCTGGAGCCGGCCCTGCAGACTGGTCACAGTTAATAAAGAGGACCGTTCACCAAATGTTTCATATTGAACTGGACACACGATGTTACGGTGGCTGCAGAGCGGAATAAAAAGTTTTTCTGCTTGTTTTTATTTTATTTCACCTCTCCGTTATGGAAATATTAGCAACCAAAGTATTTCACACATAATGAGTTAACTTTTGTTAAAGTGAACCTGTCGCCAGTTTTTTCATGTCTGAAGTAATACTAGGGTATGTAATGCCCTGTCTCCCCCTGCATAAGCCCTAAAAACCTTGTGAAACTCTACATAGTCGGGCGAAATCTCGCGCCTGTTCAGAGACATTGCCGACTCGCACCTGTGTTCTTTTCTCTGCCTTACTGTGGGTAGAGCCAAAAGCATAAGTGTGCATGTGCTCTTATGATTTAGGCTCTGCCCGCAGTAGGGCGCACTCACACTTGTTGTATGCTCTGCTTGCAGTAGGGCACATGCGCACTTATGTTGTATGCTCTGCTCGCAGTAGGGAGCATGCGCACTTACGTTGTATGCTCTGCTCGCAGTAGAGAGCATGCGCACTTATGTCTTAGCAGAAAAAAAAAACTTGAACCCAATGCTCCACTTTCAAGAATTTGGAGCAAAAAAACGTACCACAGGACAAAAAAAAAGAAAAACCACAATTGATGAATGGTGCTCTCTGTTTTTCAGCTAGTGGCGTGAATCTCTTACCTGGAGTTTGCCAGGCAGAACTTTCTCGGCGGCTCTAGTAACTGGGGCAGATTCTGCAACCTCCTCTTTCAAACGTCGCCCAAGACCTTTGGATGGCGCAGCCCGCACTGTCCTGGACGTCTTTTCCTGGCTGCTGCTCGCTGCAGCCGATGTATTATCTGTTTTTTTTGGATCTTTTTTCTCTTTGGAAACTTTTCGTTTTGGGGCATCACAAAAACCTGAAGTTGTAAGACAGGAAAAAAAAAAATTTTCAGCAGGATGAATCAACATAGTACATATAAGTAATAGTGATGAGCAAACATGCTGGGATAAGGTGCTATAAGGTGTTATCTGAGCATGCTCAAAAAAATGTGTTCGAGTCCCTGCGGCTGCATATCTCAATGCTGTTCGACAGGCGCAACACATGCAGGGATTACCTGTTTGTATTTGCCCCTTTATCACTTTCTAGGCACTTACACAGGGCACTAATATTGTTTAGGTGGCAATTTTACCATCTAGAGGGCTAAACGGGTGTTGTAAAGGGTATAATGGTGGCATTATTATGAAGGGCACTGAGAGGAGCGCAGCTAGTGTTTTTGTGCCACACAACAGGACATCTATGGCAGTGTATCGACCCGCCACCACAATTGTGGGTTACCAGGGCAATGGGGTACTCAGAGCCGAGCCCATGGAAGTCTATGGGAATGTCACAGGTAGCGGTGGCTCGGTCTGTGGCCCTGGCGGTCTGGCGTAAGTTGGAGGGAATATTTACAGGGATGGATTTATATACAGTTCGTGACGCCACCTGTAGTCTCTGGTAATTTGTACCAGCGCTGCTGTAGAGCTCTGAGGGGATGGTGAGGCAGCTAGATGTCGGGTCCCCTACAGGTGGGACTCTTCCCTCAGGTCGATAGTAATGATGGGGTAGTGCAGGGACGCAATCAAATAACACAGTCTCACACATCAGCGTCTTTCCATACCTTTTTACTTGTAAGATGGTAAGGCAGGTCCCAGGGAGGCTGATCCAATGGAGGATGTGTTTCAAGATAGCAGCTGGACAAGTTAGGGCCTCCTTTACTTTCACAAAGATGAGTCCAACCAGCATGAAGCGTAGTTCCCTCTTTAAACTCCAGCTATCTCCAAGCTGTACTGCCCGGTCAGTGTTGTGGTCGGAGCCTTCCTGTGATGAAACTAGGTTCTTCTCTGCTTGGCCTAGCTCAAAGTTCCTATTCCACCTGACCCCAGTTACGTACTGACACTCCAGGGGCTGCTTGCCGTTACCTAAGGTCCGGTAAGCCTCTGGGTTTTCTACCACCATGCGTGAAGCTATAGTGGTGCTTCGGTCTCCAGTGACCGGTGACAACGTGCAGGACTTCTCCAATCCTATAGCACTCAGAATTCCTACCACTGTGCCTTTCGCCTTGTCCACGCTTGTAGCATAAACACTCACACTTTCAAAGGTCATATAATCAATCCCTTCTTTTCTTCCTTCAGAGTTTGTTGCCAGAATCTCAGTATTCCTCTAGGCAGGAGCACGTCTCTGAACCTTCACTGTCCTTGGGACAGGAGACTGAAGTATCTGTACTAAAACTCTTCCTTCTCAATAAATGTCTTCAAGTGAGGTACAGCTCTGACCAGGCTGAGGTGATCTATATCTCGCCCTTACTGGCCTCCACTTGTTGAACTGCTGACAGAACCAGGCTGGAATGCTTCCTCCCTCAGGTCCAGGCTAGACTGTCTCACGTCTGCCCTGTCCGAAGACAGGAAACTGACTGCTTCAATCACTCAATGAATGCACACTGACCACTCCCTACGAGTGACTACACTACCCTAAGGGTGTGTCTAGTGTATGTAGAGTGAATGGGTATAGAGCATTAAACTGCTATCTCTCCACACATCCTCCAGGGTACTGCGTGTGCCTTCACACCAGGGCTACACATTCCCCCATGGTAAATGACAGCACTCCCGGGCTGTAAAATACAAAGAGACAGAAATTTTTGTTTATGCATTAAACATTAACATTAACTCGTCCCATCCGGGAGGTAAGGATTTCTTGAACGTTGCAAACAAAACATTAAATGTAGAAAAGTACAAAATATTAAATATACATTTTCATATAATACACAGCAAAATTCTTGTGAAGGACCCGCACCAAACCTTCAACGTGGTCCTGGGTGGGCTGCAGGACTTAGGAATGCAGACCTCACTCAGTGCCACACCACACGGGTTTTGTTATTCAGAGGTAGTTGTGGTGGTTTTATGTAAAACCAAGATAATGCACAAGGTGCAACTATTTACAAGATACAGTTCTGGGCTGGCACAGTCCTCAGCCTCTGAGTCCATAATAAGAAAAAGACACATTATATCAAATCACATCACAATAAAGTGCAAAAACTTTTTATCTGATTACCCAGCCGGGCATTCTACTTTTGGCAATATATATAAACATTATATACTCATAGAAACTGTACAAACTATCTTCACTTTTATAAAAACTTATGTACATCTTCTTAGTTGCGGTAAACCCTGTCTGGGTCCTACCGTTCTTCACATTCTCTGACTTCAATGACATCTTCCACCCCAGGGGCTGGAACAATGCGATGGTCCCTAGATCCCATGACTAACAAGTCGTGTGCTGCTATTAGGGTCTGGGTCGCCACAGTTCTCGTGCGAACCTCTAGGGGCGCAACGGGTACTTTCTCCTTGCGAGACACCGATTGCGTTTCAATTTGCGTTACAGTTAGCGATATCGATCGTGTCATAGATTGCGATGGAAACTGGGTCGCAAGTTGCGATGCAGAAGGATGACTAGGTAATGTAGAGTATGTAGACGTTACTTCCATTTGCGAGGAACCTGCAGGGGGCGATGCTGGGGCACGACCTGGTGCTGTTTGAGCTGGAGACGGGACGCTGCGGTAGTGGTGACGTTACCTGCGTCGGGGACGGGGTCACGGACGACTGTGACATTAAGGGCATACCACCCCTTCATACCCCAGTGCCGTGTATAGGTGACAATGTCTCCATTAACTAAGTCCCTCCCGGGATGGCCTTGCGGTAGGTGGGATTCTACATCACGTCTGCTGACAAAGACCCCTGGGTAGAGGCCCGGTTCTCTGATGAAGCCCCAGCCCTTCCGGAGCTGGAACTCAGTCACACACCCCTGCCGCCGCGGTTCCCTCAGAGTACCTTTTTCTCGACGGACACTTTCCTTGTCCGCGATCAGCTCTGCATGCTGCCGCTGTCGGTTCCGCTGAGCTTCCCGCTCTTCCTCCTGCTGGCGTTGCTGCTTCTCCTCACGACGCTGCCACTCACGCTCCCACTGGGCGGTGTAGGTGACGTCATCAAGACGCTCCATCTCGTCCCAGTCCACGTCTGGTAATGACGGACAGGACCCCTCCGGTGTCCCTACCGGGGATCGATCATCTGCTGCGGCCTCCTGGCCGGGCGGGCGTTCCGGAACTGGCGGTACCTCCTCAACCTCCTTCGCCTCCACCGCTTCACCGGTGGGATCAGGATCGGTACTTTCGGGGGCAGCCTCCGTTGCTCCTTTGCCTTGGGCAGCAGAAGTTTTGGTAACTCCAGACGTAGGGGGTCATCGAAGGGAGAGATCACCGCGTCCCACAGCCGCCGCTGCTCCAGGGTACGCCGGCGTCTCTCGATCTCCTCAAATCCAGGTTGTGGCAAAATCATTTTTTTTAGTCGTGCATTTTCTTCTTTGACTTCCAGCAATGCTTGCTGCAGGTGCAGGACCACGGATGATTCCGGTGCTGGTGGCAGCTTGGCTGGGGCACGGGCCTGCCTTCCTCCGCTTCCCTGCTCGGCTGCACACGTCCTGCTTCCATGATGTTCCAGAGCGTTCTCTCATCTTCCCTCTCCAGAGACGTCCGGTCTCTTCCGTGGAGGCGGGGTTTGCGTCTCCTCCTCTTTGCAGGAAAGGTGAAGAGGAGGCGGACCTCCTTTGCTGTAGGGCAGGATCGCATATTGTAATAGCACTTTGAGAGGGCAGGCATTTTCTTCGCGCCACAGGGGGGTACACGCCCACAAAGGTACGCCCACCTTCTTCTCCAGCGCCTGAGGGCGCGAATATGGCGACAAAGATGGCGATTTTTGGCGCCAAAAGTGCAAACAGTCCTTTTTCACAAAAACAACTCCATAGGCACACAGGGCTCGCAATTTTGCGAGTTTCGCATCCTGTTCGTGACGCCAATTTTGTATCGACCCGCCACCACAATTGTGGGTTACCAGGGCAATGGGGTACTCAGAGCCGAGCCCATGGAAGTCTATGGGAATGTCACAGGTAGCGGTGGCTCGGTCTGTGGCCCTGGCGGTCTGGCGTAAGTTGGAGGGAATATTTACAGGGGATGGATTTATATACAGTTCGTGACGCCACCTGTAGTCTCTGGTAATTTGTACCAGCGCTGCTGTAGAGCTCTGAGGGATGGTGAGGCAGCTAGATGTCGGGTCCCCTACAGGTGGGACTCTTCCCTCAGGTCGATAGTAATGATGGGTAGTGCAGGGACGCAATCAAATAACACAGTCTCACACATCAGCGTCTTTCCATACCTTTTTACTTGTAAGATGGTAAGGCAGGTCCCAGGGAGGCTGATCCAATGGAGGATGTGTTTCAAGATAGCAGCTGGACAAGTTAGGGGCCTCCTTTACTTTCACAAAGATGAGTCCAACCAGCATGAAGCGTAGTTCCCTCTTTAAACTCCAGCTATCTCCAAGCTGTACTGCCCGGTCAGTGTTGTGGTCGGAGCCTTCCTGTGATGAAACTAGGTTCTTCTCTGCTTGCCTAGCTCAAAGTTCCTATTCCACCTGACCCCAGTTACGTACTGACACTCCAGGGGCTGCTTGCCGTTACCTAAGGTCCGGTAAGCCTCTGGGTTTTCTACCACCATGCGTGAAGCTATAGTGGTGCTTCGGTCTCCAGTGACCGGTGACAACGTGCAGGACTTCTCCAATCCTATAGCACTCAGAATTCCTACCACTGTGCCTTTCGCCTTGTCCACGCTTGTAGCATAAACACTCACACTTTCAAAGGTCATATAATCAATCCCTTCTTTTCTTCCTTCAGAGTTTGTTGCCAGAATCTCAGTATTCCTCTAGGCAGGAGCACGTCTCTGAACCTTCACTGTCCTTGGGACAGGAGACTGAAGTATCTGTACTAAAACTCTTCCTTCTCAATAAATGTCTTCAAGTGAGGTACAGCTCTGACCAGGCTGAGGTGATCTATATCTCGCCCTTACTGGCCTCCACTTGTTGAACTGCTGACAGAACCAGGCTGGAATGCTTCCTCCCTCAGGTCCAGGCTAGACTGTCTCACGTCTGCCCTGTCCGAAGACAGGAAACTGACTGCTTCAATCACTCAATGAATGCACACTGACCACTCCCTACGAGTGACTACACTACCCTAAGGGTGTGTCTAGTGTATGTAGAGTGAATGGGTATAGAGCATTAAACTGCTATCTCTCCACACATCCTCCAGGGTACTGCGTGTGCCTTCACACCAGGGCTACACAGCAGCAGCAGTCAGCATTGGGGCATCAGAAAGGTGGGAATAGCCCGTGCTGGAAATGTGAGAATGTATTTATTGTAATCTCTGCAGATGAATTTTGGGCTGGAGAAGTCGTCATGTCGGTCTGGGTCAGGTGGAGAAGACGGGAAAAGTGTATGTCTCAATTAGAAAGAACGTCATCTGTAAGTCACTGTATATAACTGCACTGTAATCACTTGTACGATCTGCAGGACTGGTATCTACCACTTTATGGTCACCGTATGGCGGTAATATCAGCCTAGGTATCTGTAGAGTTATTTTTTCCCAATAACAGCATAGTCATCTGCTGAGGTTCCCCTACATCCACTATTAGGGTGCGTCACCATAGCTATAATCAGGGTTACCCGGTTATGGATCCACTCGTGCTCTGCTGATCCCTTAACTACGCCTTTATATAATTTTCTTCGCAACACAAATTTTTTATTTCATTTTTTTTTAGATTTTTTACTATTCATGTTTCCCACCAAATAACCTGCTGAGTGCGTTCAACCTCCCTCCCTTTGCCTCCTCCGGTCACTTTCGTTCTTTTCCTCCTCCTTTGAAGACGGCTCTGGCATGGGGAATGCAGTAGTAAGTCTAAACCAAGCCTTCCCGGTGCTTTGGGATAGGACAGGCAGGGACGGAGTGGCTCAGACTTACCACCGCACTCCTCCACGCCACTACGGCGGCCACCTTGGAAGAAGGTGGAATGGAACGTTGATCCGACCAGAGGAGGCAGCGGGAGGCCAAACGAAGGGCGCCAGGAAGGGCGACCGACCATGAGAGATGGTGAAGAGGTCCAGCAGCTGGATCCATTGTGATCAGCTGGTCATCGAGGGGCTGTATTATGTGATAGTAGTGCTGCCTGGAGGTCCATGGACCTTTTCTACTGTATCTCAGTCTCTCTCAAATTCTCAAGGGTTTCGCCAAGATTGTTCAAATATTTCGCTTCGAAAAAGGCAATTTTACACATGCATAATCTCAAACCGCCAGCTCGCTGCACATCATCCCCAGCAGGGTGTAGAGCGTGGCGTCACCCTGGCATCGTGTGCTGCTGACGATGACATTCTTCTCTAAATCAACACATCTCCTAAACCATCTCCTGACATGGCGAGCCGCTCTGGAGATCAGTGAAAGTTTCATGACAGTGGGGGTGGACCACTTATACATAACCTACTATCAAGAGCAATTATCATGATGACGAGCTCTTGTATAGCCGGCGTCCCTAATTATATGCTAAGAGGAAGCACGTGTCTCGACCACGCACCACAATTGTGGGTTTCCAGGGATATGGGGTACTCGGAGCCGAGCCTGTAGATTTCTATGGGGGATGTCACTGGTAGCGTGGCTCGGTCCGTGTCCCTGGCGGTCAGGCGTTAAAGGGGAATTTATTTACAGGGGATTTAGTAGATAACAGTTCGTGACGCCACCTGTAGTTGTCTGATCACTGAGACCAGCGCTGCTGTAGATCTCTGAGGGGATGTTGTGGCAGCTAGATGACGGGTCCCCCACAGTGGGACTGGTCCCTCAAAGTCTATGGTATTAACGATGTAGGGTGCAGATAAATGAATCAGTCTCACACCATCCAGCGTCTTTCCATACCTTTTACTTGTCAGATGTTTAGGCAGGTCCCAGGGAGGCTGGTCGGGGTGGAGAATGTGCTTCGAGATAACAGCTGAACAGGTTAGAGGCCTCCTTTACTTCCAATATGATGAGTCCAACTAGCATAGAGCTAAGTTAACTCCGAATACTCCAGCTAACTCCATAGCTGTACTGCCCGGTCAGCATTGTGGTCGGAGCCTTCCAAGTAATGGAACGAGGTTCTTGCTTTTGTCGTGCACTGACTCAAAGTCCCTATTCCACCTGACTCCGGTTACGTACCGACACTCCAAGGGCTGCTTTCTGCGACCTAAGGTCCAGTAAGACTCTGGTTTTCCTGTCACTACGCCTGAAGCTGTAGCGACACTTCGGTCCCCAGTGACCGGGTAAATTGTGCAGGTAATCCTATACCTAAGGCACTGCTCCAATTCCTTCCACTGCGCCCTTCGCCCTGTTCGCGCTCTTAACATAAGCACTCCACACTTCCTAGGATAGTACAAGCCAATCCTTTCTTACTTCTTCCTTGGGGCTTGCTGACAGATTCTCAGTATTCTCCTAGTTCAGGAACTCATCAACTGAACTTCACTGTCCTTGGGACAGGCGACTGAAGTTTCTGCTGCAAACTTCCCTTTCTCCAAAGCTGTCTCCGTCTGTCTGACTTTAGCTCACACAGAGCTCTGTCAGGAAAATGCAATCTGCTCTCCTCTCCTCCTGCACAGACTGACTGACCGACTGACTCTCCCTGTGCAAAGACAGGAAACAGACTCTCCTGCTACTGCATGTCACTAGCTTACATACCCTGAGGGTGTGTCCAAGTGTGTGATGGAGTGAATGGATATCAAGCATTAAACTGCTACCTCTCCGCACATCCTCCAGGGTACTGTGTGCCTTACACACCAGGGCTACACATTCCCCCTTGGTAAAACACAGCACTCCCGGCTGTAAAATACAAAAAGAAAGACATTTTGTTTTGCATTAACAATAACATGAAACTCATCCCATCCGGAGGTACGAAATTCTTAAAACGTTGCATTTTGTACAGTAGGAAAATACAAAAGTATTAAAACATCAAGACACTCAATAAATATTCACATTAATACTTGACTTTATTCTTTTTGGAGGACCCGCACCAAAAACCTCCCACGTAGGTCCTGGGTGGGCTGCAGGACTTTATTGCAGACCTCTTTCTGGCCCCACCATACGGGTTTTTCTTCTGAGGTAGTTGTATAATAGTGGCTTCGTGTAAAACCAATATAATGCACCGAAGCGCAACTATGTACAAAGATAAGTTCTGGGCTGGCACAGTTCTCAGCCTCTCAGTCCATGGCATAATAAAAGACACATATTGGTAACTTCTGAAACTCACATTATACTTCTCACGGTATTTACCCAATCAGGGTATCCTATATGTAAAACTATGCAATCAACATATTACTTTTTAATTTCTCAAATTCTTCAACTTTTCAAAATTCCTTTTACCCAGCCGGGTATTCTACTCAATATACAAAACTATGTAAGCACTATACATAGCAATAAAGTGCAAAACAGCAATTATTTCTTTTATCAAAAACTCTTTACATCTTCTTAGTTGCGGTAAACCCCTGTCTGGGTCCTACCGGTCTTCACATTTTCTTGCTGACTTCAATGACATTTTCCACCCTGGGGGCTGGAACAATGCGATGCTCCTTAGAGCACATGACAAACAGGTCGTGACCTGCTATCAGGGTTTGGGTCGCTACAGTTCTTGTGCGAACCGCTTGGGGCACGCCGGGTGCTTCCTCTTTGTGGGACGCCGATTGCGTCGCAGTTTGCGTTGCAGGTAGCGATTCATATTTAACCGCAGTTTGCGATACAAAGGAAGACTTGGGTGAAGAGATGCGAGCAGGTAGCGATGCCGATCGCGTCGTAGATTGCGATGGGCCTGCAGGGGGCAATTCCGGGGCACGGCCTGGTTCGGTGGGAGCTCGGGACACTGAGACATGGGAGACATTCAAGGCAAACCACCCCCGCTGACTACAGTGCCGGGTGTAGGTGACGGTATCCCCTTTTAGCAGGTGGAACCCCGCATCGCAGCGGTGAACATAGATCTTTGAAGAGAACCCGGGCTCACATATGTAACCCCAAACTCCTTGGGCCTTAGAGGCACACACCGTCCCCTGGCGCCACGGTTCTCGACGCGTACCTTTGCCTCGCCTGATGTTTTCCTTTTCAGCGAGAATCTCCTCCTGGTACCGCTGACGGAACCGCTGCACTTCCCGCCTCTTCCTCCTGCCGGCGTCGCTGCTCCTCTTTGCGACACGGCATCTCTCTTTCCCACTGGACCGCGTACGTGACGTCATCAATCCGCTCCATTGCATCCCAGTCGACGTCTGGTAACGATGGGCAGGACCCCTCCGGTGTCCCTGCCGGGAACGGTAATCCACTGCGGCCCTCTGACCTGGCTGGCATTCAGGGACGGGCAGGACCTCCTCAGCCTCCTTCGCCTCCACCGCTCCATCGGTGGGATCAGGTACAGCATATCTGGTGTCCGCCTCCAGTCGCTCCGCAGCCTTTTTCATCAGGGCCTTTGGATAATCCAGTGATAGTGGGTATCAAGAGACGGTATTTCACTTGCGGGAGAGAACATGGCGTCCCACAGCAGCCGCTGTGTTTGGGTGCGCCAGCGTCTCTCCGTCTCTTGTCTAATTGCACGATTCTGCAGCTTCTTTTTCAACTCAGCATTTTCCTTCCGCAACTCCATCATGGCGGGGTCGGTGTCCCAATCTGGGGACAGCTCCGGCACAGGCAGACAGTCCTCTAGTAATGGGCACTGATTCTCCTGTCCTTCCGCCATCTCGGTCCATGTATGTCTGTGGTATCCAACAGGAACATTCTGGTCCTTTCCGTGGAGGCGGATTTGCGTCTCCTCCTCTTCGCATAGAGGATGAAGAGAAGGCGTATTTCTTTAGCAGTGGGGCTGGATCTCACATTGTAATAGGCCTTGGAGAGGGCGGCCATAACTTTTCGCGCTTCAGGGGGTACACGCCCACGAAGGTACGCCCACCTTCTTCACCAGCGCCTCAGGGTGCGAATATGGCGGCAAATATGGCGGTATTTGGCGCCAAAAGTGCAAACAGTCCTTTTTCACTGAAACATTTCACAGGCACACAGGACTCACAATCTTGCAAGTTTTCGTATCCTGTTCGTGACGCCAAAATTGTCTCGACCACGCACCACAATTGTGAGTTTCCAGGATATGGGGTACTCGGAGCCGAGCCTGTAGATTTCTATGGGGGATGTCACTGGTAGCGTGGCTCGGTCCGTGTCCCTGGCGGTCAGGCGTTAAAGGGAATTTATTTACAGGGGATTTAGTAGATAACAGTTCGTGATGCCACCTGTAGTTGTCTGATCACTGAGACCAGCGCTGCTGTAGATCTCTGAGGGGATGTTGTGGCAGCTAGATGACGGGTCCCCCACAGGTGGGACTGGTCCCTCAAAGTCTATGGTATTAACGATGTAGGGTGCAGATAAATGAATCAGTCTCACACCATCCAGCGTCTTTCCATACCTTTTACTTGTCAGATGTTAGGCAGGTCCCGGGGAGCTGGCCAGGGTGGAGAATGTGCTTCGAGATAACAGCTGAACAGGTTAGAGGCCTCCTTTACTTCCAATATGATGAGTCCAACTAGCATAGAGCTAAGTTAACTCCGAATACTCCAGCTAACTCCATAGCTGTACTGCCCGGTCAGCATTGTGGTCGGAGCCTTCCAAGTGATGGAACGAGGTTCTTGCTTTTGTCGTGCACTGACTCAAAGTCCCTATTCCACCTGACTCCGGTTACGTACCGACACTCCAAGGGCTGCTTTCTGCGACCTAAGGTCCAGTAAGACTCTGGTTTTCCTGTCACTACGCCTGAAGCTGTAGCGACACTTCGGTCCCCAGTGACCGGTAAATTGTGCAGGTAATCCTATACCTAAGGCACTGCTCCAATTCCTTCCACTGCGCCCTTCGCCCTGTTCGCGCTCTTAACATAAGCACTCCACACTTCCTAGGATAGTACAAGCCAATCCTTTCTTACTTCTTCCTTGGGGCTTGCTGACAGATTCTCAGTATTCTCCTAGTTCAGGAACTCATCAACTGAACTTCACTGTCCTTGGGACAGGCGACTGAAGTTTCTGCTGCAAACTTCCCTTTCTCCAAAGCTGTCTCCGTCTGTCTGACTTTAGCTCACACAGAGCTCTGTCAGGAAAATGCAATCTGCTCTCCTCTCCTCCTGCACAGACTGACTGACCGACTGACTCTCCCTGTGCAAAGACAGGAAACAGACTCTCCTGCTACTGCATGTCACTAGCTTACATACCCTGGGGGTGTGTCCAAGTGTGTGATGGAGTGAATGGATATCAAGCATTAAACTGTTACCTCTCTGCACATCCTCCAGGGTACTGTGTGCCTTACACACCAGGGCTACACACATGGGCCACAACCCATCGGAACCCTAAGAAAGTATGTTCCACGGATTGAGGTTAACAATGTATCAGCCCATCTGTTATGGCGCTACGTCCAGACAACGCCCGGCAAATGCACCGCATGTACGGCATACGTGCCAAAAGAGCACCTATTTGCTATACAGAAGGTCACCATAACGTTTGTCAGCTGTATGTGCAAGAAATTATTAGAAATGTTGTACTATCATGAGAGAAATATAATTCCTCACTTATGAGCCACTTCCCTTCCCTCTGCCTACTGAACGCATCACTTATTCTGAAATTCAGCAAAAAGCTATCCTGCTCTAAAATAGACTGCCTGTTCACTGAGAGATCAGATTACAGTTTTAAGCCTCTCCAGATCTGTATTTATGTAGCGCCGGCGTCCCTGCCCTCTGCCAGGCAGGGACGCTGTTCCCCTGCGACAGCGTCCTCTGCCAGGCAGGGACGTCGCCCCCCTTACCCGCGCTCAGCGTCCTCCTTCCGCCCTGCTGGGGCCGCGCGCTCCTTCCCTGCTACTGGACTTAGGGCGCGCGCCCGCGCGCTCCCCCGCTCTTAAAGGGGCCGCGCGCATCTTTCAAAAAGGTCCCCGGCCAATGCCGGAGGACTCCACCCTATATAAAGTACTTCCTCCTTAATGGAGGTGCCCGAGCAATGTTGTTATTGCACTGTTCACTACTCTGCTTTAGCCCTCAGGGTCCGTTACCAGTTACCTGCCTGTTTCCTGCCAGTTTGCTGTCTGCTACCTGTCCGCAAGCCTGCCTGGAGGTTCGGCCGTCACATGCGGTGACCATCGGCAATTCCAGAGACTCTCGCCTGCTCACTTGGGGGCGCTCATCTGCCATCTGCCTGCAAGCCTACCTGGAGGTTCGGCCGTCACATGCGGTGTCCATCGGCTATTCCAGAGACTCTCGCCTGCTCACTTGGGGGCGCTCATCTGTCATCTGCCTGCTAGCCTACCGGGAGGCTCCACCATCTCAGGTCGTATATACCTGTCTATCCAGAGACTGCCCCGGTCACTTGCCGTGACTACCCGCCTGTCTATCCAGAGACTGCCCCGGTCACTTGCCGTGACTACCTGCCCGTTTATCCAGAGACTGCCCCGGTCACTTGTCGTGACTACCCGCCTGTCTATCCAGAGACTGCCCCGGTCACTTGCCGTGACTACCTGCCCGTTTATCCAGAGACTGCCCCGGTCACTTGCCGTGTCTACCTGCCTGTCTATCCAGAGACTGCCCCGGTCACTTGCCGTGACTACCCGCCTGTCTATCCAGAGACTGCCCCGGTCACTTGCCGTGACCTCCCGCCTGTCTGTCCAGAGACTGCCCCCGTCACTTGCAGTGATTTCCTGTCCGTCTCCCTGGGCGCCACCCGCTCCTTTACAAGGAAAGTCTCCTTGTATAATAAAGCTCAGAGGTTCCGCCTCCCAGACCCGTTACAGTTTGCTCGGGCCATGGAACCCGGTGGCACCCAAACTCCCTCGCTCTCTGACCTGTGTCATGAACTGTCTCGTCAGAGGTCTCAACAGGAGTCCATCCTGGGTCACCTGCGGAATGTTAATTCCCGCCTGGACACCCTGACTACTTCACCAGCAACCACCGCGGCGCCATGACTCGCAATCCGGCAGTTCCGCTGCTTACCAATTCCGTGGTTTCCGTTCCTGGACCTCGACTTTCAGCTCCTCCTCGGTTTGGAGGCGACCCTGCTCTGGCTCGGGGTTTCATTAACCAGTGCACCCTGCATTTTGAACTCCTGGCACACCAGTTTAACTCCGACCGGGCCAAAATTGCCTTCATCATGTCCCATCTCATCGGAGAGGCCCTGGCCTGGCTAAATCCTCTTTGGGAGAGAGAAGATCCTCTGGTGTCTGACCTGTCTGCTTTTCTCTCAGCCTTCCGGAAGGTATTCGACGAACCCGGACGGAAGACCTCCTCTGCATCTTCTCTGCTGCGTCTCCATCAGGGAAGTCTCACCGTGGGTCAATATGCCATACGGTTCCGTACCCTTGCCTCGGAGCTGGCTTGGGATAATGATGCTCTGATATCTGTCTTCTGGGAGGGTCTGTCCGGCCGTATTAAAGATGAACTTGCCGGTCGGGACATTCCAACCTCTCTCGATGACCTAATAACTCTTGCCAATCGAATTGATCTACGGTTCCAGGAGCGCGCTAAAGAGGTCACCCGTGAGAGAAGGTTTCCTCGTCTAGCTCCTTCTTTTCAGAGACCTGTAACTCCTTCCGTTTCTCCTCAGGTACACTCTTCTGAGCCTATGCAAGTCGACCAGACCAAGATGGTCAAAGCCCGTCAGGACTTACGCCGTGCCGAGGGGAGTTGCTTCTACTGTGGCAGTAAGGAGCACCGGATCCGTACCTGCCCAGAGAGGTCGGGAAACGCTTGTGTCTAGGTTCGCTCGGAGAGGTCCACCTAGACAAAAATAAATCCTCTTCATCTCTGCTGCTGTCAGTCTCAATTCTCCTCGGTGAGAACCGTTATTTCGAACTAGCCCAACTTGATTCTGGAGCAGCCGGGAATCTTGTTTCACAGGCTCTAGTAGAAAAATATCGCATTCCTACCAAACCTCTGGTTGAACCAGTATCTGTTGCTGCTGTGGATGGGGGTCTCCTACCACGTCCCATCCAACTTATCACTGAAGCCATAACCCTGCAGGTGGGAATGTTGCATTCTGAGAGCATCTCGTTTCATGTTCTGCCTGGACTCTCTCACGCTTTCTTACTAGGTCTGCCTTGGCTCCAAAAGCATGCACCCGTGCTCGACTGGCAGACTGGAGAGATCCTTCGCTGGGGACAGGACTGTCATAAAACGTGTTTGGTTCCTGTTCATCCCGTCCGTCCTTCTCCTACACCAACTAATCTACCAGGGCTCCCGATTCCATATTGGTCATTCGCTGATGTCTTTAATAAAAAGGAAGCAGAGACATTACCCCCTACAGACCTTATGATTGCCCGATCGACCTGCTACCCGGTACTACGCCTCCCCGTGGGCGTATTTACCCATTGTCCGCTGCTGAGACCAGGTCGATGTCCGAATATATCGAGGAGAATTTGGCCAAGGGATTCATCCGGAAATCCACCTCCCCAGCGGGAGCAGGTTTCTTCTTCGTAAAAAAGAAAGACGGCTCTCTCCGTCCCTGTATTGACTACAGAGGCCTAAATTTGATCACGGTGAAGAATAAGTACCCTCTTCCGCTCATTCCAGAATTGTTTGATCGTCTGAGGGGGGCTAGAATCTTCACCAAACTGGATCTTCGTGGGGCATATAACCTGGTCCGTATCCGTCGGGGAGATGAATGGAAGACGGCATTCAACACCCGGGACGGCCACTACGAGTATTTGGTGATGCCCTTTGGTCTCTGTAATGCTCCAGCAGTCTTTAGGAGTTGGTCAATGACATCTTCCGGGACCTTCTCTACTCCTGCGTTGTGGTGTACCTAGACGACATCTTGGTCTTCTCTCCGGATCTCCAGTCTCACCGGAGGGATGTTCGTCAGGTTCTGCTCAGGCTCAGGCAGAATCACCTCTTCGCCAAATATGAGAAGTGCCTCTTTGAGCAGACCTCGCTTCCGTTTTTGGGCTACATCATTTCTCAGACAGGCCTACGAATGGATCCGGAGAAACTGTCTGCCATCGAGAAATGGCCCCGACCGGAGGGGTTGAAGGCCATTCAGCGGTTCCTGGGATTCGCCAATTATTACCGCCTTTTCATACCGCACTTCTCTTCCCGGACTGCTCCAATCTCCGCGCTCACCCGCAAGGATGCTAATCCCAAACAGTGGACGCCCGAAGCAGAGGAGGCCTTTCTTTCTTTAAAACAGGCCTTCTCTTCCGCTCCAGTGCTGCATCGCCCGGACGGCAACAAGCAGTTCTTCCTGGAGGTGGACGCTTCCTCTTCTGGAGCCGGAGCGGTACTTACTCAAAAATCTTCATCCGGGAGGATGGTATCTTGCGGCTTCTTCTCCAAACTCTTCTCCTCTTCTGAGCGCAATTACTCCATAGGAGACCGAGAGTTATTGGCCATCAAGCTGGCATTGGAGGAGTGGCGTTACCTACTCGAGGGGGCTCTTCATCCGGTAATCATTTACACTGACCACAAAAATCTGGCTTACCTCCAGCATGCCCAGAGACTTAACCCTCGCCAAGCCCGGTGGTCCTTATTTTTTGCCCGCTTTGATTTTCTCTTACATTTTCGACCGGCCGACAAGAACATCAAGGAGGACGCCTTGTCCCGGTCCTTCCTGGTGTCGGATCTCGAGGAGGAACCTAAACATATCATCGATCCCGCCAGAGTGATGCAGGGTGGCTCCCGTGAGTCTAAATCGTCTCCCTCTGGCAAGACGTTCGTATCGGTAACCCGATCGAGAGAGGATCCTACACTGGGGTCATTCGTCTAAACTAGCTGGCCACGCGGTCAGAAAAAGACCCTCCAGCTCATTACTCGGCATTTCTGGTGGCCTACCCTGCACAAGGACGTAATAGACTTTGTTTCTGCCTGTGTCTCCTGTGCCCGCAACAAAGTTCCGAGACACCTGCCTGCCGGCCGTCTTCTTCCGCTTCCTGTACCCGCTGCCCCCTGGCAGCATATAGCCATGGACTTCATAACAGATCTGCCCGTCTCTGCCGGTTGTACGGTCATTTGGGTGGTCATTGACCGATTTTCCAAGATGGCTCACTTCATTCCCCTGCCAGGGCTTCCGTCTGCACCCGAGTTGGCTAAAGACTTTATCCGCCACATCTTCCGTCTTCATGGTCTGCCTCGTCACATTGTGTCGGATCGTGGGGTACAGTTCACCTCACATTTCTGGAGAGCCACTTGTAAGTTGCTAGACGTCACCTTGGATTTCTCCTCCGCTTACCACCCGCAGTCCAATGGACAAGTCGAGCGAATCAATCAGAATCTGACCAGTTATCTCCGGCACTTCGTTAATGCCCACCATTCTGACTGGGTGGATCTCCTGCCTTGGGCCGAATTCTCTTACAACAATCACGAGAGCGAATCTTCCTCCAAATCTCCATTTTTTGTAGTCTTCGGTCAACACCCTCGGATCCCTGTTCCTGTCTCCATCTCTGTGGACAATCCAGCTGCGGAATCTCTGGTTAACGAATTTTCCTCCATATGGGAGAGTACCCGGTCCGCACTCATTCTGTCATCCGAGCGCATGAAGAAACATGCTGACAAAAAACGTCTGGATCCTCCTCAATTCCGTCCTGGGATAAGGTCTGGCTTTCGTCCAAGTATGTCCGGCTCAAGATTCCTTCCTACAAGTTAGGCCCTCGGTTCATCGGTCCTTTTGAGATCATCAGTCAGATCAACCCGGTGTCCTATAAATTGAAACTCCCGGCCAATTTGCGGATTCCTAACTCCTTCCATGTATCTCTCCTCAAACCGGTGGTACTTAACTCTTTTGTCAAGTCTACAGGTACACCTCCTGCTCCAGTGTCTGCTGAAGACGAATTTGAGGTAGAGAACATTCTGGCCACCAAAAGGGTAGGAAGAAAGACCTATTTTCTGGTGGATTGGAAGGGGTTTGGTCCTGAGGAGAGAACGTGGGAGCCTCGGGAGAACATCCATGCCCCTCTCATCCTAGCTAAATTTCTTTCTGGCCTAAAAAGGGGGGGGCCTAAAGGGAGGGTACTGTAGCGCCGGCATCCCTGCCCTCTGCCAGGCAGGGACGCTGTTCCCCTGCGACAGCGTCCTCTGCCAGGCAGGGACGTCGCCCCCCTTACCCGCGCTCAGCGTCCTCCTTCCGCCCTGCTGGGGCCGCGCGCTCCTTCCCTGCTACTGGACTTAGGCGCGCGCCCGCGCGCTCCCCCGCTCTTAAAGGGGCCGCGCGCATCTTTCAAAAAGGTCCCCGGCCAATGCCGGAGGACTCCACCCTATATAAAGTACTTCCTCCTTAATGGAGGTGCCCGAGCAATGTTGTTATTGCACTGTTCACTACTCTGCTTTAGCCCTCAGGGTCCGTTACCAGTTACCTGCCTGTTTCCTGCCAGTTTGCTGTCTGCTACCTGTCCGCAAGCCTGCCTGGAGGTTCGGCCGTCACATGCGGTGACCATCGGCAATTCCAGAGACTCTCGCCTGCTCACTTGGGGGCGCTCATCTGCCATCTGCCTGCAAGCCTACCTGGAGGTTCGGCCGTCACATGCGGTGTCCATCGGCTATTCCAGAGACTCTCGCCTGCTCACTTGGGGGCGCTCATCTGTCATCTGCCTGCTAGCCTACCGGAGGCTCCACCATCTCAGGTCGTCTATACCTGTCTATCCAGAGACTGCCCCGGTCACTTGCCGTGACTACCCGCCTGTCTATCCAGAGACTGCCCCGGTCACTTGCCGTGACTACCTGCCCGTTTATCCAGAGACTGCCCCGGTCACTGTCGTGACTACCCGCCTGTCATCAGAGACTGCCCGTCACTTGCCTGCACTGCCGTTATCCAGAGCGCCCCGGTCACTTGCCGTGTCTACCTGCCTGTCTATCCAGAGACTGCCCCGGTCACTTGCCGTGACCTACCCGCCTGTCTATCCAGAGACTGCCCCGTCACTTGCCGTGACCTCCCTCTTCCTCAGACTGCCCCGTCACTTGCATGATTCCTTCCGTCCCGGCGCCACCCGCTCCTTTACAAGGAAAGTCTCCTTGTATAATAAAGCTCAGAGGTTCCGCCTCCCAGACCCGTTACAATTTACAGATACACTGCTCAGTACGGTTGTATAATTAATTTCCTGCTACTGCTTCTAGTAAGTGTTTTATTTTACCCAAAAGGGGATTACCCAGCTACACTGTTCAATACTGCTAAAAAATATCCTCTATGCTGGTGATTTTTTCTTAGTTTGTTATCTGAACTTCAGTGTGTGAATCACAGCTGCACTGCTCAATACTGCTAAATAATATCCTCTATGCTGGTAACTTTTGTACATGATTAAACTCAACCCAGTGCATGATTCACAGCTACACTGCTCTTCACCTTGCCTCGTGAACGCATCATTCATTCTGAAATACAACAAAAATCCGTCCTGGCCTAGAAAACACAATGACTGCTTGTTCACTGAGAGATCAGATTACAGTTGCCTAATGAAGACTAAGGTCAGGGAAAAGGAGGAAAGTGTGAGAGTGAGAGGTAGAGAAACACACATAGACCCCAGCTGCTGCGTCTTTTAAGTGTTTTCTGTCACTCCAGATCTGGATTTACAGATACACTGCTCGATACTGTTGTATAAAAAATTCCACGCTACTGCTTCTAGTAAGTGTTTTATTTTACCCCAGAGGGCAATTCCCAGCAACAATGCTCAATGCTGCTGTATAATGTCCTCCATGCTGCTGCTTTTTGTAAGTTTTTTTTTATCTCACCCCAGTTTTGGATTCACAGGAACACTGATTACTGTATAAGGTGTCCCATACTACTGTTGCTTCTGATCATACGCTACCTAAACAGGAGAGCAGGGAACCCTCATAAGGCTATGTTCAGACGTTGCGTTTTTGCTGCTTTTTTTGATGCTTTTATATGCAAATTTTCAGCCGCGTTTCACAGTACAAAGTCTATGAGATTTCACAAATCTCATGCACACACCTTGTTTTTTTTTCCTGTTTTGTCAAAGAGATACATTTTTTCCAAATGTGTCGTCATGTCACTTCTTTCAGCATTTTTGCTGATAATTATTAGAAAAAGCCTGCTCATGGAGAAAATAGTGAAAAAGAAATTAAATCAGTCACATAATGGTCAGAAATAGTGTTTTTCTTCACGTACACAGCTTACTCTGAAATAACAGGCATGCTTTACCTCAAGGTTCCTTCCTTCATTGAAAATGAAACATTTCTAGCCAATGTCATTTTTATTTCAACATTATAGGAATGTGTCATAATGACAATGTATTAGGACATATGGATGTCACAGAACATCCTTATGATCTAGAGCAGTGATTTTCAACCAGTGTTCCGCACACACTAGTGTGCCGCGACACATTCGGTGTCCGTGGGAAAGTTCCCTAATGTATAATATGACTGTTTAGGTCATTTTGTGCTATTTGGTTGCTGGTGTGCCCAGTGATTTTCTAAGTATAAAAAGTGTGCCGCGGCTCAAAAAAGGTTGAAAATCACTGATCTAGAGGACTTACCCAGCCATATTATATGGTAATGTTTCATTTTAAATACCTCGCATGTAATACCGTCTTTGACCTGTAGTGGCCACTGCAGAAAATATTAGCTTCTGGAGTCAGATCTGTGGTGATCAACTTATTGCAAATAAACATTTAAAGGTACAGGTCAGACTATGTTCACATGTACCTGTAAAACTGACTGCACGCCCACCACAGGTGAACAAAGCCCTAATGTGAGGAATCTGAGCCATTTTAGCCCCATAGTTTTCAATTTTGTGTTGTAAATTTGGGACTCTATCCTCACTGACACCACGTTCTCTCAGAAGGAACAATTTTGCATAAATTAATCCAGGATTGAGCACTTTCTCTTATAATCTGCCGCAGTAGATTTATTCTCATTATTCCAACTCTTCTTCTCTATGTCTGGTTTGCAGAGATATGATTAGGAGCTTAATAGCGATGGCTGCCATAAATACGTGGATACTTTCCAAATCTGTCACTGATCCTGACGGTTTTTAATGGAATATGTATGAATTTTCACAGTTCCGGAATATTCTATTTATAAAATAGGCTTCTTTCACACATTAAGGTTAAAGATGTTCTCCAATTTGGAAGATACCTACTTGTTTAAAGGGTCACTAAACAATAAAGTGTCCTCTTGCTGTTATCCCCATTGATCAGTTGCAATCTGTGGTTAAAAAGTAAGTGCTCAATTTCCCTACAGCACCACCACAGGAGAAATTAGGTATTACACAATGTTAATTAAAATCAATGGGATGTCTGTTGTCCTGCAGTGTGAGAGATGCTCTTTGTAACCTAACCGAGACATGAGGATCCTGAACGGAGGAACCCCAAATATGCAAAGCTCTGTGGAATATGATGGTGTCGTCTTTAAGGGGTTGATTGTGCCTAACATAAAGATGGTCTATCCATAGAGCTCCCAGACAATGTCTTTAACTATGCGTGTAAAAAAAATCACAGCCAATGTAGAATGGTTTGTCAGCATCCCTTGGTACCCAGCATACAACCCTCTAGCGCCCTGCATTTAACAGCAACTAACACCTTTCACATTTTTAATGGCTACCTTTAGTTAATAAAATTGCACTAAGTTTCAATCTGCAATCTTTAGTCCTTTATTCATTTTCATTCCCACTGATTTGCAGTTTGCGTCCTGATTCTGATTTTCCTTTTTTTCTCTTATTGGAGTGTCTCTCCTAGTGATACAGGCTGGATATGAGGTCTGTGTGTTTCCAGAAGGCTGCTCTCCTTTTTAGCTCAGCTTCTATCCTGGACTTATTTCCTCTTCATGTATTTTCCCTTTTAATTGTACCTGTTTTCTTTATCCTCCCTGAGACTTTAGTTGAATTCTCCAGCAATCAACTGGAGATCAGTGTACAAGTCCTTCCCTGCTGCTATCTCTAACACTTAGAGAAGGGAGGAAGGAGCAGAGAGAGCGGTCAGGAGAATCTATGATTGCTTTGTAACATTATTGAAGATCACTCAGCTAGATAAAGGACCGGTTTACCCCATACGGTGGGGGAGTTGCTTATACTGAAAGTGTATGTGGGTCTCAGTTTCAGTTCATCAGTGTCACGAGGGTGTCACGTCCCCCTGGAAGACTGGAGTTAGACGGTCAGGTTGGGTAATGAATCTCACTCTTCTTTAGAGATGGTGTGATTTGTTTCCCATATTAAATGGATTTAGTTTCCTCTGGTGCTGAAGTGGTTAACGACCCTTTCTCTGCTGGTCAGAAACATGCAACTCCATTTCAGCTGCTTCTGTTCTGGTCATTACCTCTTCCTATAAAAACCGGTCATACCTTCTTGTCCCTGCCAGTAAAAGATTCATCTTCCTGTGCTGTGTGCTGAAGTGGTTGGAGTAGAGCTGTTGTAGTAGTGTTCTGTGGTTTGCTGTAGTACGTGTGTGTTTTTCTCCTGGCCCCTATTCCCATTTAGTTTTTCCCCTGTCTCTATTCTCCTCCCTATTGTTGGTGAGTGTTTTTGTATAATATTGGTTTTCTGTTATCTGTTTTGTCTTTGTGTCTTGTTTACCTTATATTTCTGTCCCATGCCTCATGAGGTGGAGGAGAGGACAGATCAGGGTTTAACAGGAGCATAGTAAGGTCGGAGACTCAGGCCTCTCTACCGTCAAGAGTACCCCTGGGACAGGGATAGTTAGGGTCCCAATTCCAGGGACAGTTTGAGGCCCCCCTTCCTTACCAAAGACTGTCACAGCGAAACATTCAGCTCCTGCTCTCCTGTCTCTCAGACTGCATCCAGGTGTAACAGAGAAGCAAGCTTTCTCTTTTTAGGAGAATGTTAGGAGATGATTGGAAGTGAAGGAAAAGAAGTTCCAGTTACTATAGTGCTGGCAGAATGCTGAAGAAGAGAAACTGCCCACTCAGAGAGAAGTGGTGATAAGCTACAGAGCATCAGGACAGTTCCTGGTAATATTACAAAATAATAGTATAAAGATATTGGGTATGATCCACTTTAGTACCATCAGGATTATTCCTGCAATACAATCACTGAACCCAAATAACCCTATGCGAGGTACAGTATTGGGAAGAAGAAAGAAAGGTATGAGATACCAGAACGAGGCAGCACTCCGGCACATTGGAAAAAAATCTTAGTTTCTAAAAAAGTTTCTCAATATGCCAGAATGCTGCCTCCTCCACGATACGTATTGATGATGATCTTTTGGACCTTAGGATACTGGGGCATCCACACTACTTTATTGATTTCTGCTGCTACAATTTATTGTTTTGGATGGATAGCTAGATACAGTGGGGAAAATAAGTATTTGATACACTGCCGATTTTGCACGTTTTCCCACCTACAAAGAATGGAGAGGTCTGTAATTATTATTGTAGGCACACTTCATCTGTGAGAGACAGAATCTTTAAAAAAAAATCCAGATAATCACATTGCATGATTTTTAAATATTTAAATTGCATTTTATTACATGAAATAAATATTTGATCACCGACCAACCAGCAAGAATTCTGTCTCTCACAGACCTGTTAGTTTTTCTGTAAGAAGCCTCCTACTCTGCACTGATTACCTGTATTAATTGCAGCTGTTTGAACTCGTTACCTGTATAAAAGACACCTGTCCACACACTCAATCACACTCCAACCTCTCCACCACGGCCAAGACCAAAGAGCTGTCTAAGGTACACCAGGGACAAAACTGTAGACCTGCACAAGGCTGGGATGGGCTACAGGACAATAGGTAAGCAGAATGCAACAACTGTTGGCACAATTATTAGAAAATGGAAGAAACACAAGATGACTGTCAATCTTCCTCAGTCTGGGGCTCCATGCAAGTTCTCCCCTCATGGGGTCCCACTGCTCACGCCAGAACATGTCCAGGCACGTTTGAAGTTTGCCAGTGACCATCTCGATGATACAGAGGAGGCGTGGAAGAAGATCATGTGGTCAGATGAGACCAAAATAGAACTTTTTGGTATCCACTCCACTCGCCGTGTTTGGAGAAAGAAGGATGCGTACAACCCCAAGAACACCATCCCAACCGTGAAGCAAAGTGGGGAAACATCATACTTTGTGGGTGCTTTTCTGCAAAGTGGACAGGACGATTGCACCGTATTGAAGGTAGGATGGATGAGGTCATGTATCTTGAGATTTTGGCCAACAACCTCTTTCCCTCAGTAAGAACAGTGAAGATGGGCTGTGGCTAAGAATTCCAGCATGACAATGACCCGAAACACACAGCCAGTACAACTAAGGAGTGGCTCCGTAAGAAGCATTTCAAGATTCTGGAGTGGCCAAGCCAGTCTCCAAACCTGAACCCAATAGAAAATGTTTGGATGGAGCTGAAACTCAATGTTGTCCAGCGACAGCCCCGAAACATGAAAGATCTGGAGAAGATCTGTATGGAGGAGGGGGCCAAAATCCCTGCTGCAGTGTGTGCAAACCTGGTCAAGAACTGCAGGAAATGTCTGACCTCAGGTTTCTGTGCCAAATATTATGTTCTGTTTTTCTATTGTATCAAATACTTATTTCATGCAATAAAATGCAAATTAATTATGTAACAATCATACAATGTGATTTTCAGTTTTTTTCTTTTTAGATGCCATTCGTCGTAGGTGGGAAAACTTTCAAAATCGGCAGTGTATCAAATACTTATTTTCCCCATTGTGATAGACAGATAAGAGATAGATAGATAGATAGATAGATAGATAGATAGATAGATAGATAGATAGATAGATAATAGATAGATAAGAGATAGATAATATAGACAGATAGATAGATAGATAGATAGATAGATAGATAGATAGATAGATAGATAGATAGATAGATAGATAGATAGATAAATGATAGATGTTATCCATTTTGCAGAACATACTCATATATTCTGACTTTCTGCAAGATGAATGTTGCCGTGATAACACCTAAAACTCATGAAAACTAATTAGGTGACAATGAACCCGACATTCCCACTATGATGGACGCCCCATCTTCTATGATCTCACATTATGGTGCCAGCACCACACTCCCATGCACAGACCTGTGCGGGTGGCCCCCAGCCCAGCAGGGCCCAGTATACAGTATATACGCTGCACTGGGTGCTGCTGCAGCAGAGGAGGGAGCATGGCTGCTGCCGGAGACGTGCACTGTACCTTGCTCTTGTAGGGTGTGATGCTTCTGGGGTGTGACGGCTGCTGTGAGCAGATGAGGCTGGGGTCCCTGGTACAGCAGAGCAGATGCCCTCAGTCTCTACTGCATGATGCTGCTCCTGAATCCGCTGTCTCATGCTGGCCCTGGCTCAGCCTCATCAGCATCAGACCATAACCCATCCCTCTCTCCCACACCTCCCCTCGCCTCTGCTTGGGAGGGGGCACAGTGTCTGCCAGTGCGAAGGGAGATGGGCATCGATTAACAAGCCAGCCTGACTGCACAACTTCCATGATATGTTAGTGCTGCAGTTTACTTCTGTAGGGGTGGATGGACGGACAGACGGATGAGTGGTCAAATGGACGGATGGATGGAATAATTAAGGGGGCGGCAAATAGGTGGTGAATAGATGGATGGAGAAATGGATAGACAGAGGAATGGGTGAATGGATGTGTGGGTGGAAGTATGGCTGGAGAGGGGGGATGGAGACATAGCAAATTGGTGGGTGAATGTATATTTGGATGAATGCGTAGGTAGATGGAAGGATAGGTGGATGGGTGGGTAAATGAAGGGATGATGATTTCTGGGACTGAAAGGTAAATGTTTGGGTGGATATATGGATTAATGAATGGATGGATAGTTAGATAAATAGAAGAATCCAGGATATCTATAAACAGAAAGACAGTGAGGAAACACTTAGCTAACATAAATGAATTCAAGTCTCCAGGTCCAGATGAATTACACCCCAGGGTACTGAAGGAGATAGCAGAAGAAATTCTTGAACCACTGTCCATAATCTTTGAAAATTCTTGGAGAACAGGAGAAGTCCCAGAAGACTGGAGAAGAGCAAATGTTTTCCTATCTTCAAAAAGGGAAGAAGGTGGACCCAGGGAACTACAGGCCGGTGAGTCTGACTTCTATACCAGGAAAGATCTTTGAACAAATTATTAAAGAACATGTATGCAAGTACCTGGATAAGAATGAAGTGATTAAACAGAGTCAGCATGGGTTTGTAACTAATAAGTCATGTCAGACTAACTTAATTTCCTTCTATGACAGAATCACTGACTGGGTGGATCAGGGAAATGCTGTAGATATAGTATATCTTGACTTCAGCAAAGCATTTGACAAAGTATCTCACACAATCCTTATTGAAAAAATGACTAAGTATGGAATGGACAAGGCAACTGTTAGGTGGATTCATAACTGGCTTAGTGATCGGACCCAAAGAGTGGTTGTAAATGGCTGCACATCCAGTTGGAAGAATGTCTCAAGTGGGGTACCACAAGGCTCTGTTTTGGGCCCTGTATTGTTCAACATCTTTATCAATGATTTAGATGAAGGAATTGAGGGTAAACTGATCAAATTTGCTGATGACACAAAGCTAGGAGGGGTACTAATACTAGAGAAGAGAGAGAGAGGATTCAAAAAGATATACATAAACTGGAGCAGTGGGCAGCAACTAACAGAATGGATTTAACAGGGAAAAATGCAAAGTACTACATCTGGGCAATAAAAATGAAAAAAGCATATACAAAATGGGAGGAATAGGGCTAAGTAACAGCACATGTGAAAAAGACTTGGGTATACTAATTGATCACAGACAACATGAGTCAACAGTGTGATGCAGCAGCAAAAAAGGCAAATGCAATTCTAGGATGTATCAACAGAAGCATACAGTCTAGTTCACGTGAGGTCATTATTGCCCTCTACTCCTCTTTGGTCAGACCTTATCTGGAATACTGTGTCCAGTTTTGGGCACCACATTTTAAAAAAGACATCAACAAACTGGAGCAAGTTCAGAGAAGAGCCACCAGAATGGTGACCGGTCTGCAAACCATGTCCTATGAGGAACGGTTGCAGGATTTGGGAATGTTTAGCTTGCAAAAAAGAAGACTGAGAGGAGACTTTAAAAGCTGTCTACAAATATCTCAAGGGCTGTCACATTGTAGAAGGATCATCTTTATTCTCATTTGCACAAGGAAAGACTAGAAGCAATGGGATGAAACTGAATGGGAGGAGACACAGATTAGATATTAGAAAAAACTTTTTGACAGTTAGGGTGATCAATGAGTGGAACAGGCTGCCACAAGAGGTGGTGAGTTCTCCTTCAATGGAAGTCTTCAAACAGAGGCTGGATAGACATCTGTCTGGGATGATTTAGAGAATCCTGCTTTGAGCAGGGGGTTGGACCAGAAGGCCCAGGATGTCCCTTCCAACTCTACCATTCTATGATTCTATGATTCTATAAATAGGTAAATGAAAGGATGGATTGATCAATAGGTGGCTGAATGGATGAGTTGGTAGGTGGATACTTAGATGGATAGGCTGATGGGTGTATAGCTGAGCGGATACTCAGACTTCTACAGGTCTCTCATATTTTGTCTTCGATCCGGACTCATTGCTGCCACTTCAAAACTATCCAGCACTTTGTTTTCATCCATTTCTGGGTTCTTCTTGAAGTATGTTTGAGGTCATTGTCCTGCTGGAAGACCAAATGACCTAGGACGCAAACCCAGCTTCCTGACACTGGGCACTAAATTGCGACCCAAAATCCTTTGATAATCTTCAGATTTAATGCTGCCTTGCACACAGTTAAGGCACCCAGTGCCAGAGGCAACAAAAAACACCCAAAACATCTTTGACCCTCCACCATATTTGACTGTAGGTACTGTGTTCTTTTCTTTGTAGGCCTCATTCCGTTTTCAGTAAACAGAAGAATGCTGTGCTTTACCAAAAAGCTCTATCTTGGTCTCAACATTTTCCCAGAAGGATTTTGGCTTACTCATGTGCATTTTGGCAAACTGCAGTGTAGCTTTTTTATGTCTCAGTGTCAGCAGTGGGGTCCTCCTGGGTCTTCTGCCATAGTGTTTCATTTTATTTAAATGATGATGGATAGTTTGCGCTGACACATGATGCACCCTGAGCCCGCCGAACAGTTTAAATATCTTTGGAACTTGATTGGGGCTTATCCACCATCCAGACCATCCTGCGTTGCAATTTTTTATCAATTTTTCTCTGCTGTCCACATCTAGGGAGATTAGCTACAGAGCCATGGCTTGTAAACTTCTTGATTATGTTGCACACCATGGATAAGGGAAATCAAGATCTCTGGAGATGGACTTGTAACCCTGAGATTGTTAATATTTTTCAACAATTTTGGTCAATCAGACCATTGCCTACTCCTCTTTCTGTTCTCTTTCTAGCGCGTCGTTATATTATTTACATTCACTATTGCTATATACTAATATGTTTACTGCAGGGAATTTGCTTACATTGTTTTTATCTTTTTACTCAATGATCACTCGGTGGGGATTATATACAGTAGATATCGGGAACACATCTTGATGATCGTTTCCTTTACAATACAGAACACTTTCCACACACCGTTCCAATTTGTTCCTCTTTACTCATTTGTTCTCTGTCTTCACAGCTCCTTTCTACTTCACCACGGCCCAGCTCAGTGCTACACTCCAGCTAGCAAGAGTCCTATTCTCAACCCGCGGTTCCGCATCTTCTTTCCCCTCTAGGGAACTATTTTGCCAGTATGACCGGTCCGGAACTTATCTTCTCTGTCTCTGACACTCTGGAACGCCCACCCAGGGCACTCTCTTCATCTCACGTACTCTGTCCTATCTTGGCCCGTTACCTCTCGGAGTTATAAACTCTGGGCCATACTGCTAGGCGTCCTTCCCTTGGACCCATTTCCAATCGTTCACTCTGTTTTTTCAGTCATTTTCTCATGTCTTTCCAGTGCATCACACTATCCGTCCTCTCAGTCTCCTCTCCCTTTAGGAACAGCCAAATCATGCTGCACTTCTACTGTCTAGACCTTAGGTCTACTTTCTACGCACACTGGGCCCTATCTCATGTCTCTTCAACTTAGCCTCTCCCACTCTGGGCTAATCCAAAACATTACCCCTCACTCTTCGTACCATCGAGCAACACACAACATTATCACCAATAGCACATATCCTAGTTCTCATTATACATCAAAATACTTTTGCAACAATACACATGTTCTTCAAGGGGAACATGTGCGATATGTCCATCTCCTTACAGAAGTTTATATGGCGCCCCTGAGGGTCCAGTCGCCACAGAGTTATTGCTTCTCAGCCAGAGATGTGGTATCCCACCTTTCAGGTAAGATGGAGACACTGAACCTGGCTCTGACAACACTGCATCCATCACACACACTAGCTCAGTTCCACTCACATGCCTGTAGCTAGCAAAGGGTGTCAGATGGTGGGTGGAGCTTGTGGGTCAGAGCAGGAGTTAGAGGGAAGTAAGAGTGAGTCTTTACCATAGGGGAAGAAGAAGACCGATGTGCATAGACAGCCCTCCCTAGGGGAGGAGGAAAGAGATAGAACCGTGCAGCAGGCTCCAGGTCCTGAGGAGCTGCTCACAGATAGAGACAGAAAAGAAGGTTCCCTGTAGGGAAAAGGGATTTCTTAGAGGCACGGCTGAGCAGAAGGCTACCCGTGGGGCTCGTTCCAGGCTGACGCATGTCAGCTGGGAGAATCCAGGTCGCAGAAGGGACTCGGCCCCAAGACTAGTGGAGCTTACAACAGAACTCAGCTAGCAAGCCGACAGCTGTGCCAACTTTAGGGCTCACAGTCAACAACCACAAGCATCTTCTCCGGGAAGGAAAGCTATATAGAATTAAGGAAACGCCTGGGTCACGTTGTCTGACAGGATTCACAGCTGCAGGACTGGGACACTGTTTGTGTGGTGCTGGGAAGGATGTAGGAGCAGGAATCAGCACAGTGAGACGGCCAGGGAAGGCATATACTGACAGGGAGCTTTGGACTGGTGTTCTCCATCTACCTGGGAGTTGGCTGGATTCCTTACCTGGAGGACGTGGCACCAACGGGCACCCGGATTGCATGCACCTGAACTGTGAGTAAAGCTTGGGAAACTGCATCTGTCTCCTCAAATTCTTCCTGCGGCACCCACTCCACACTGCAACATCCACCAGCACCATTACTCTATACATCACCTCTCTGCCCTGGGACAACAAGCTCTGCCTGTGGAGAGCTATCCCAACTCTGCGCATCTCACCATCTGTCCCAGAGGATCTGCACTGCAGCGCTGGTCACCGCTGACCAGAAACCACAGGAGGCGTCATGAACACTTCAATACAAACTCTCTATCAACCCTTGTAAATATTCCCCTTTTCATTGGAGCCCAGGGCCATAGACCGGGTGACTGCTGCCGTGACACATCCCTTTAAGAAGTGGCCCAGTACCAAGTACCCCACTGCCCTGGCGGGCGATCCATCATTTGAGAACATTGTTGCACTCTTTGAAAGTACCATATTGTTGAAGCACTGAATACACAAGCCTTTCTTCTTGCAGGAAAATAACAATGTAACCAATCATTCATCCTCTGATTGATCCTCCGCATGTATCACTCCATCAGTTAGCAAGCAGCTGAATGACACAAGCCCCTTCTGTCTTGCATGTGGAAATATATAGCAATGGTATGCACTCCATACTTCTGATTGCTGCCAACCACTGCTGTACCATCTTGCAACATAGTTTAATGTGCCTGGTAAAACTTTTGTATAATTCATTTTTTGCACTGTGCTTAATACTTACTGCTGTGTATTCCTGTGACCAGGGTCGGATTAAGAACATGATGGGCCTGGAGCTGAAGGGGCGGGCAAGGGGCGGGGCAAGGGGTGGGGCCAAACACGGCAATTCACAAAGGCCAAAATGTAACGTAAAAGATATAAACAAAGTAAATATATGATACATGCCTAATATAAATACAGTGGATATAGAAAGTCTGTTATGTTATGCTTGCAAATTCCTCAATTGTAGAATCAAGAATCATTCAGCAATCTATTTTCAATACATAACAGAGAGAGGGCATTTAAACGCTCTCCCATTCTAGTATATGGTGCAGCATTGAATGTCCCATAGTAATATAGGGCAACATTGAGAGGCCCATTCTAGTATATAGCGCAGCATTGAATGGCCCATAGTATATATAGGCAGCATGAAGCCATTCTATTGTGCAGCATGAAGTCCCATAGTAATATAAGCACATTGAAGGCCCATCTAGTAATATAGCGCAGCATTGAATGGCCCATAGTATATATAGCGCAGCATTGAATGGCCCATATATATATAATGCAGCATTGAGAGGCCCATATAGCGCAGCATTGCATGGCCCATAGTATATATAGTCGCAGCATTGAATGGCCCATAGTTGCGCAGCATTGAATGGCCCATAATATATATAATGCAGCATTGAAGAGGCCCATATAGCGCAGCATTGCATGGCCCATAGTATATAATAGCGCAGCATTGAATGGCCCATAGTTGCGCAGCATTGAATGGCCCATATATATATAATGCAGCATTGAGAGGCCCATATAGCGCAGCATTGATGGCCCATAGTATATATAGCGCAGCATTGCATGGCCCATAGTATATATAATGCAGCATTGAATGGCCCATATAGCGCAGCATTGCATGGCCCATAGTATATATAGGCAGCATTGAAGGCCCATATAGCGCAGCATTGAATGGCCCATAGTATATATAGCCAGCATTGCAGGCCCAAGTATAAGCGCAGCATTGAATGGCCCATAGTTGCGCAGCATTGAATGGCCCATAATATATATAATGCAGCATTGAGAGGCCCATATAGCGCAGCATTGCATGGCCCATAGTATATATAGCGCAGCATTGCATGGCCCATAGTATATATGCGCAGCATTGCATGGCCCATAATATATATACTGCAGCATTGAATGGCCCTATATATATAACGCAGCATTGAATGGCCCATAGTATATATAGCGCAGCATTGAATGGCCATAGTATATATATGCGCATGACCAATTAACTGCACATGATGGCCCATAGTTGCGTAGCATTGAATGGCCCATAGTATATATAATGCAGCATTGAGAGGCCCATATAGCGCAGCATTGCATGGCCCATAGTATATATAGCGCAGCATTGAATGGCCCATAGTATATATAGCGCAGCATTGAATGGCCCATAGTATAAAAATGCAGCATTGAATGGCCCATAGATTGCGCAGCATTGAATGGCCCATAGTATATATAATGCAGCATTGAGAGGCCCATATAGCGCAGCATTGAATGGCCCATAGTATATATAGCGCAGCATTGAATGGCCCATAGTATATATAATGCAGCATTGAAGACCCATATATACGCAGCATTGCATGGCCCATAGTATATATAGCGCAGCATTGAATGGCCCATTCTAGAATATAGCGCAGCATTGAATGGCCCATAGTATATATAGGCAGCATTGAGAGGCCCATAGTATATATAGCAGCATTGAGAGACCATTCTATAATAGCGCAGCATTGAATGGCCCATAGTAATATAGGCAGCATTGAGAGGCCCATTCTAGTATATAGCGCAGCATTGAATGGCCCATAGTATATATAGGGCAGCATTGAGAGGCCCATCTAGTATATAGGGCAGCATTGAATGGCCCATTAGTATATAGGCAGCATTGAAGGCCCATTCTATATATAGCGCAGCATTGAATGGCCGTATTATATATAGCGCAGCATTGAGGGCCTCTCAATGCTGCCCTATATTACTATGGGCCATTCAATGCTACTGATGGAATTTGTCAGAAACCACACACTTTACAACACAAACCTGTGCAGAGACTTCAGGATTCTCCATCTGCTTTCACTGTAATATGGCTGGGATTCTTGTAACAGCACACACACCTCTGCCTGCCTGTCTCTAACTCTCTCCTCCAGACAGGGACGTCACTACAACACACTGAACACAGGGCAGATGCCAATAGGCAAAGATGGAAGAAGACAGTGCATGGATGAGGACAAGTGAAAGGTGAGCTGTGACTGGCTGCTCTGTGGTCACATGTTCTGCCTTCATTTACATCCTGCTTCTGTATTGGGTGAATGAGATAACACTGTGCTGCTGCCGACTCCTCTCCTACAGTACTTTCAGCAGCAGCTTTCCTCTCTCCCCCTCCAGCACACAGTCTCTCCTGGCTCCTCGCCTCCCCCTCCACCACCAGGCTGACGTCAGCAGCACAGGTAAGGGAGGAGAGCAAAGAGCAGCCGCGGATGGGCCTATCTCTAACAAGGGGCCTGGAGCTGCAGCTCCATCAGCCCCTACGTTAATCCGGCCCTGCCTGTGACTGGGGCTTCTGTAGATGCTATCAGGTGGAAGGTGCTATAACATATAGATGTCGCCAGGTCTAGTGCCTTTGATGATCTAACCACCCCCTGGTGTGCTGGCCCCAGCTGCCAAATTATCCCAAAGCACCTCCCACAATCCTACTTTCCTGACCCTGTAGTGTGGACTATATATTTAGGAGTAGTCTAAGGGGCGCATGCATTGTGGGGGAGCATGCATCCCAGAAGCTAAGCATCACAGAAGACAAGCATCTTGAAAACGGCAGTTATTCAAGACAAGCATCTTGAAAATGGCAGTTATTCATGGCAGTTAATCAGGGCTGGAATCAGGTAGCCCACACTTTGCCTACTTTTTCATTATGTACTTTATCTATTTCCTCCTGTGTTCCCTTGCCATCCACATTCACCGCCCCATCCCCCCTCCATCACGACTCATACACATCAGCCCCTCTATCCTTCCCTCTCCCATGTACAGCTCCCATACACTCCTCACCTTCCTGAAAAACCTCAGCCCATCTTGCCCAAACACATCACAGAAAAAAACTACTTACAATTCCAACAACTACTTGCTCTTTATCTTCCTACTCCTACTGATTTCAGGGGACATCTCCCCCAACCCTGGTCCACCATCCCCCAACCTCAATCCCTACTCTACCTCATACCGAAACCATAATAATCTTATTAATATTACTTGCACTCCCTCATCTCCTTCTTTCAATTGTGCCCTCTGGAATCCACGGTCTGCATGCAACAAGCTATCCTTCCTGCACAACTACTTTCTGAACCACTCTCTTAATCTGTTGGCCCTCACTGAAACCTGGATTCAGGATTCTGATACTGTCTCCCCTGCTGCCATTTCCTATGGTGGTTTACAGTTCTCCCATTCCCCGAGACCCACAGACATGGTGGTGGAGTTGGCATACTCCTGTCCCCACAATGCACTTTCCAGGTCATCCCCCCAATTCCATCACTCTCATTCCCTTCTTTTGAGGTCCACACCATCAGGCTCTTCCATCCCCTCTCCCTCAGAGTAGCGGTCATATATCGGCCCCCAGGCTCACCCACCCAGTTCCTTGACCACTTCTCAGCCTGGCTGCCGCACTTCATGTCCTCAGAACTACCAACCCTTATCCTTGGAGACTTCAACATCCCCATTAACAGCCCTACTTCCACATCTGCATCTCAGCTTCTATCACTAACCACTTCTCTAGGCCTCTCACAGCTTTCAACCTCTGAGACACACAAGGATGGCACACCTTGACCTGGTCTTTGTCCGCCTCTGTTCAATCTCCCACCTAAATAACTCACCGCTTCCACTCTCTGACCACAACATTCTCTCCTTCACGCTCACAAATCCTCCACCACCCCAGCGCACTCCTACCTACCACACATTCAGAAATCTACAAGCCATTAACCCTCAGACACTTTCAGACTCCCTACACTCATCGCTGTCCCCAATCTCCTCTTTCTCCTGTCCTGATCTGGCTGTTCATCACTACAATGACATTCTTAGAAGCACCCTTGACCAAGTAGCCCGCTCACCCTCAGAACCTCCAAACACACAGTAAAACAGCCCTGGCTCACATTGCAAACTCGACTTCTTCAGCGATGCTCTAGGAGTGCTGAACGCCTCTGGAGAAAAACCCGCACACCAGAAGACTTCATCCACTTTAAATTCATGTTAAGAACTTATAATGCTGCCCTTCACCTCGCCAAACAGACCTACTTCACAACCCTGATCTGCTCACTAGTCAACAACCCCAAGAAACTTTTTGACACTTTTCACTCCCTCCTTAGGCCAAAAGCACAAGCCCCTATCACAGACATTTGTGCTGACGACCTGGCCTCCCACTTTATAGAAAAAATAGATACTATCCGTCAGGAAATCTGCTCTCAACCACCAAGTGCTGTGACTCCCATCCCACCCTGCTGTTCCCCTGGCTCACTTTCCACATTTGATCCCATCACAGAAGAAGAAGTCTCCAGACTCCTCTCTTCCTCTCGTCCGACTACATTCACTACCGACCCCATCCCCTCACATCTCCTCCAGTCTCTCTCTCCAGTTGTCACAACTCACCTAACTTCAATCTTTAATCTCTCACTCTCCTCTGGCATTTTCCCATCCTCCTTCAAACACTCCATCATTACTCCGCTACTAAAGAAACCCGCTCTCGACCCTTCCTGCACAAACAACTACAGACCGGTCTCCAATCTCCCCTTCATCTCTAAACTTTTGGAGCACCTAGTCTACTCCCGCCTTACCCGTTACCTCTCCACTCACTCCCTCCTAGACCCTTCACAGTCCGGCTTCCGCCCCCTACATTCGACTAAAACTGCACTCATCAAAGTGACCAATGACCTTCTGACAGCAAAACGTAACGGCGACCACTATCTGCTCATTCTACTCGACCTTTCTGCAGCTTTCGACACTGTTGACCACTGTCTCCTACTGTCTAGGCTCCAGTCACTAGGCATTAAGGACACTGTTCTCTCCTGGTTCTCCTTCTATCTTTCTGACCGCTCCTTCAGTGTTTCGTTCTCTGGCTCCACATCATCTCCTCTTCCTCTCACTGTCGGTGTACCCCAGGGCTCAGTCCTTGGCCCCCTTCTCTTCTCTCTCTACACGGCCCCAATTGGACAGACCATCAGCAGATTTGGCTTTCAGTACCATCTTTATGCTGATGACACACAACTATACACGTCATCCCCCGATCTTACCCCTACAGAACGCCACCGACTGTCTGTCCGCAGTCTCCAACATCATGTCCGCTCTCTATCTGAAACTCAACCTCTCCAAAACTGAACTTCTTCTGCTCCCGCCGTCTACTAACCTCCCTAAATCTGACATTTCCCTCTCAGTGGGCGGCACCATAATAACACCCCGGCAGCAGGCTCGCTGTCTGGGTGTTATGTTTGACACCAATCTCTCCTTCACCTTCCATATACAATCTCTTGCCCGCTCTTGCCGTCTACACCTAAAGAACATCTCTAGAATCCGCCCTTTTCTCACCATGGAAACAACAAAAACCCTCACTGTAGCATTGATCCACTCCCGCCTGGACTACTGCAACGCTCTATTACTTGGCCTCCCCAATACTCGACTATCCCCTCTCCAATCCATCCTTAATGCAGCAGCCAGGGTCATCCATCTGGCTAATCGGTACTCGGACGCGTCCGCTCTTCGCCAGTCCTTACACTGGCTGCCCATTAATTATAGGATCCAATTCAAAGTACTGGTTCTCACCCACAAAGCTCTCCACAGTGCAGCACCCCCCTACATCTCCTCCCTCATTTCTATCTATCGGCCTAACCGACTGCTGCGCTCTGCAAACGACTTTCGACTAACCTCTGCACTAATCCGTACCTCCCACTCCCGACTCCAAGACTTCTCCCGCGCTGCGCCAATCCTCTGGAATGCTCTACCCCAAGAAATTAGGACTATCCACAATTTGCATGGTTTCAGGCGCTCCCTCAAAACACATTTGTTCAGAGCGGCCTATCACATTCACTAATCAAAGTCATTCTATGTGTAAGTGTGTGTGTGTGTAGCCCATTCACTATCTCCATCCATCCCTCACTCCCTCAAGATGGCTGGACCATCATTGTAAATGCACCATTGAAATTACACACCTGTACTTTGTATCTCCCCCACCTCATTGTAGATTGTAAGCTCTCACGAGCAGGGTCGGCTTATTTTGCTTTAATTATTGTATTGTTAACGTTGTTTCTTATGACTTATGTTTTGAAACTGTTAAACTGTAAAGCGCTGCGGAATATGATGGCGCTATATAAATAAAGATTATTATTATTATTATTATAAAGTACTCATTTTTACTTCCAGTATAGGAGCCAGGTTCTAATGAATTCTTTGAGGTTTAAGACGTTTGTGCCGCTGAAAGAGTCGTGAAGCACCAGAGCTCAAGGATCACATGTCCTCCACCATGCACCGATGGCCATGCTCTCATATGTCTTCCATGAGTGCAAGGTTGGCAGAGGGAAAGGAGTAGTGGGTGTTTTTAGGGTGCCAATAAGGAGCATAAGGGAACTCTCTGGAAAAATACATGAGTTGGGGTGGCCTGAAGAGTCTGGCGATAGCACTGAGGCATGGTAGCTAACTGAGGATGAGAAGAGCAGCAAGCTATCATGTTCCACTCAGCGCTGGAGAGTCCCGGCGGTCACATGTCCAGAGGATGAAGCTTCTTCCTATAATGTTCCACCAACACAATTTTGAGAGGGTTTTATCACTGGGATGAAGTTGGTAGTTTTAGATTTCCTTTCTGCTAGGTTCCCAGCAAAAGAAGGTCACCTTGCCACGGCTGCTGGGCACGCATGAATTGGCCAATGGATGCGGTAAGTATCGTTTTTTCCTATTTTCTAGAGCAGTAATGCAATTCCAATTTCCTATATTTCATGTTTACATGCTATAGCGTTACAGAGTGCAGCTTTGTTATGTACGGAGATGGTTACTCTTAGTATGCACCTGTGCACACCAGTTTTCTGTTTGGAAGTGACGGTCAGTCTTTTGCTATTTGCATTCATATTTCTATATTCTGAGACTGTGGAGAGCAGTCGCAAATACTGGTGTAAATTTGTGCCGCACTGAAATCGAGTGGTTGTCTGTGACAGAGTAGGTGTAAAGCTCAGTGACAACACAAGCTCAGGCACTCTTGGAAGGGATGGAGTGACGAGCGTTGAGAGATATATTATAATTTTTTTATTTTGTAAAATTTTGCGGTTGTCCAACTTTGAAAGCACAAGAGTCTCCATGTTGGACGTCTGTAAATAAAGTCACATTTAATTGTTGCAATTGTCGGGTTTCTTGCCAAGGAGCCTGTGCCTACTCCATACATACAGGTGACATTCAGTCTTCACTTTCTTGAAACTTTTGTTTTTCTGTCTATGAAGCCATATTAGGGCTTGTTTTTTTGAGTTGCAGTTTTCACTGACCATTCACTTTACCATATAATATACCGAAAAGCAAGACAAAAAAATCCAAATAGGGTAAAATGATGAGTTAAAATACGTCCATCATTTTTTTTGGGGGGGGGGTTTCGTTTTTAGGGAGTTCCTTATAAAGGTAGGTATGGTTATGGTGATAACAAACCTGTAACGTTTTGCATTTTTTATTTATCTATATAGAATAATTATCTACATTTTTCATAAGGAAACATGAAAACTATTTCCATATACAGTAGTAATAATTTGTAACTTTGGGAGATACAAACTAATAAAGTTCTACATTGGAATAACTACATATCAAACAACATAACAATTGACAGAACTTCTGAGACACATGAAGACCACCGCCAGTCTATATGACTAAAGGGCTAGTGCCAAGTTTAGAAGCTATCTGTTAGAATCTACTGTATATAGTTTGACCATCCGCCATGTTGTTGTGGTTTCTGGCTGCTGGTCTTTTTCCCCTGGTGCTGGACTTGTCACTGGTCAGGTGATTGTATCACCCTTTATTACCCTGCACCTGCCTCCCAGTCCTTGCTGGACATCAGTGTTAATTCGCTTGAGTTCTGGCTAGGAGCCTTTATAGCTTGGTGCTATACTTTGTGCAGTTCTGGGAACTCTAGTTCTGCTTGCTTAGTCTTTTTGTTTTTTTCCTTTTGTTTCTGCAGCTTCTTCTATTTCCCTGCTAGGAGGTTACCAGTGTTTTGTTCCCAGTCCCTAGATCTATCAGGGATCCCCTTCCCACACTTTCAGGTCTTCGCTTGAGTCTAGACTAGGATCGTCGGTGGGTCTATTCGCAAGGAATAGGTCGCCCGCTCCATTGTAGGGATCGAGTCTATTCCTAATGCAGGGTCAGATCATCGCCCTGCTCTATTCCTGAGTTGCAGAACCATAACACTATCTGCTATTAGCTATGGGGTAACTTCTTGATCGCTGGGGGGGAGCCACGTCTGGATGGAGCGAAGGTCGAGCTTGTGCACCTCCTTTGCATGCATTATTGGTGCTCGGTGGTCTCCAGCAGTCCCATTGAGAATAGAAAAACCGGAGGTGCACATGCTTACCTGGCTCCATTTAGACAGGTTCATTCAGAGCCCCATTCTCAGAATCGGTGGGGGTCCCAGTGACTAAGAAGTTATCCTCTATCCTGTGGCTTGGGGGTACCATGTAATCTTGGTTCATACCTGTCAAGACTAACTTGGTGAGGTGGATCCTCTAAGCCTCAGGTCCAGGTGGGCACATGGACCTACGGTGTTGATACAGCAAGCAGGAAGGCATGTGGGCAGCGAGGACTTGGCACACACAGGAATCTCAGGAGCAGAAGGGACGGAAGCAAGTGAAGCACAGTATGCAGAGAAGTTGAAGTACAGGAAACATAGAGGTCTAGAAATTCAATCCCAAGACACAGGTGTGAGTGTCTTAATGGGCGGTAGATAGATATAGGGAGAAGATATCATTGATCAACGTTGGGAGATCTGCAAAACCCAACGTAGAGCACAACAGAGGGCAGCGGACCCAGGGGAAAGAAGCAAAGCCTGGGATACCGAGGATAGGTGTTTAACAATACCCCTTAAGTTTTAATATTCCTAGTGTTCCTTTTAACCCCTTAACGACCGCCGATACGCCTTTTAACGGCGGTCATTCAGGGTACTTAAACCAAAAAGCCTATAGCGCCCCCTAGAGTTGGATTTTCTCCGGGGTCTCGGCTACCGGGGGTAGCCGAAACCCCAGAGAACATGATTCGGGTCGGTTTTTACCGACACCGCTTTTGCGATCGCCGTTATTAACCCTATAACGGCGATCGCAAAAAAAAAAACGATTTTCCCTGTAATTTCTCTCTCCTCTGATGTGATCGCACATCAGAGGGGAGAGAAATGGGGTCCCCGGGACCCCCAATCAGCCCCCCGAGCCTCCCGGTGTCCCCCCAGGCCTCCTGTGCCTCCCTGAGCTCCAGGCGTCTTTTTCCGGTGAAGAAAATGGCGGGCGCATGCGCAGTGCGCAGTGCGCCCGCCAAGCCGGATTTTCGACCGCCGATACGCCTTTTAACGGCGGTCATTCAGGGTACTTAAACCAAAAAGCCTATAGCGCCCCCTAGAGTCGGATTTTCTCCGGGGTCTCGGCTACCAGGGGTAGCCGAGACCCCAGAGAACATAATCAGGGTCCCCCCCAGCCCCCCCGCTTTTGCGATCGCCGGTATTAACCTTATACCGGCGATCGCAAAAGAAAAAAAAAAAGCGATCCTGCCTGTAAATTTCTCTCCCCTCTGATGTGATCGCACATCAGAGGGGAGAGAAATAGGGTCCCCAGGACCCCCGATCCCCTCCCCCGGTACCTAGGGCTCTTCCCCGTGTCCCCTCCTGGCTCCTGCAGCGCCCCCTGTGGTCCGATCCTCCAGCGTCTTCACCCTGCAAAAAAAAAATGGCGGGCGCATGCACAGTGCGCCCGCCGACTCTGCCTGGCGGCAAATTCAAAAACAGAATGATTCATTCATTCTGTAAAAGTACATTTTGATCACTGTGATAAACTATCACAGTGATCAAAATAAAAAAACAGTACATAAACCCCCCCTTTATAACCACCTTAGTTAGGGACATATAATAAAATAAAGAAATTTTATTTATTTTTATTTTTTCATTAGGGTTAGGGTTATAATTAGAGTTAGGGTTACAATTAGGGTTAGGGTTAGCATTAGGGTTAGCGTTAGGCTGGGTTCATACTGCGTTATGGCAGTCCGTTAGATGGACTGCGTTACACCGCGGTATAACGCGGTATAACGCAGTCCGTTAGCGCTGCCATTCACCCCCATTTGAGGGCGCATCGCGACGCATGCCGTAAAGCGGCATGCGTTCGCAACGTGCCGTCATTCAGTGAAGGAGTCTCGGACGCGGGCTGCAGCGTCTGGGCTCCGTCACCGCTAGCGCAGATGAATCATCTGCTGATTCCTCTGCGCTAGCGGGTATAGCATAACGCGTTATGCTATACCGTTACCAGTCCGTCAACGCTATGTGTTCAATGGGCTGGTAAAACGCAGTATGAACCCAGCCTTAGGGTTAGGGTTATAATTAGGGTTAGGGTTGGAATTAGGGTTAGGTTACAATTAGGGTTACAATTAGGGTTACAATTAGGGTTAGGGTTACAATTAGGGTTAGGGTTACAATTAGGGTTGGGATTAGGGTTAGGGTTGGGATTAGGGTTAGGGGTGTGTTGGGGTTAGGGTTGGAGCTAGAATTTAGGGGTTTCCACTATTTAGGCACATCAGGGGGTCTCCAAACACGACGTGGCATTCAAAAAGTCAAATGGCGCTCCTTCCCTTCCGAGCCCTGCCGTGCGCACAAACAGTGGTTTACCCCAACATATGGGGTATCAGCGTACTCAGGACAAATTGCACACCAATTTTGGGGTTCTAATTTCTCTTGTTACCCTTGGGAAAATAAAAAATAGCTGGCTAAAAAAATCATTTTTGAGGAAAAAAAAAAAAATTATTTTCATGGCTCTACGTTTATAAATTTCTGTGAAGCACTTTGGGGTTCAAAGTGCTCACCACACATCTAGATAAGTTCCATAGGGGGTCTAATTTCCAAAATGGGGTCACTTGTGGGGGTTTTCCACTGTTTAGGCACATCTGGGGCACTGCAAACGGAACATGACCCCCATCAACGTCTGCATTCCAAAACGTTATTACTTCCTTTCCAAGCCCTGCTGTGTGCCTAAACAGTTCACCCCCCCCCCACATATTTGGTATCAGAGTATTCAGGACAAATTGGACAACAACTTTTGGGGTCCAATTTCCTTGTGAAAAATCAAAAATTTGGGACTAAAAAATCATTTTTGTGGAAAATTGTTTTTTGTTTTCTTTCACACCCAGGCATTATAAACTTTTGTGAAACACTTGGGGGTTCAAAGTGCTCACCACAGATCTAGATAAGTTACCTAGGGGTCTAGTTTCCAAAATGGGGTCACTTGTGGGGGTTTTCCACTGTTTAGGCTCATCTGGGGCACTGCAAACGGAACATGACCCCCATCAACGTCTGCATTCCAAAACGTTATTACTTCCTTTCCAAGCCCTGCCGTGCGCCAAAACAGTTTCCTCCCCCCCACATATTTGGTATCAGCGTACTCAGGACAAATTGGACAACAACTTTTGGGGTCCAATTTCCTTGTGAAAAATAAAAAATTTGGGACTAAAAAATCATTTTTGTGGAAAATTGTTTTTTTTTTTTTGTTTCACACCCAGGCATTATAAACTTTTGTGAAACACTTGGGGGTTCAAAGTGCTCAGCACAGATCTAGATAAGTTACTTAGGGGGTCTAGTTTCCATAATGGGGTCACTTGTGGTTTTCCACTTTTTAGCACATCTGGGGCACTGCAAACAGAACATGACCCCCATCAACGTCTGCATTCCAAAACTTTATTACTTCCTTTCCAAGCCCTGCCGTGCGCCCAAACAGTTTCCCCCCCCCATATATTTGGTATCAGCGTACTCAGGACAAATTGGACAACAACTTCTAGGGTCCAATTTCCTTGTGAAAAATCAAAAATTTGGGACTAAAAAATCATTTTTGTGGAAAATTGTTTTTTTTTTTTTTCACACCCAGGCATTATAAACTTTTGTGAAACACTTGGGGGTTCAAAGTGCTCACAACAGATCTAGATAAGTTCCGTAGGGGGTCTAGTTTCCAAAATGGTGTTACTTGTGGGGGTTTCCACTGTTTAGGCGCATCAGGGGCTCTCCAAACGCGACATGGTGTCCAATCTCAATTCCAGCCAATTTTGGTTTGAAAAAGTCAAACGGCGCTGCTTCCCTTCCAAGCCCTGCCGTGCGTCCAAACAGTGGTCCCCCCCCATATATGGGGTATCAGCGTACTCAGGACAAATTGGACAACAACTTTTGTGGTCTAATTTCTCCTGTTACCCTTGGGAAAATAAAAAATTGGGGACTAAACTATCAGGTTTGTGGAAAAAATATGATTTTTTATTTTCACGTCAGGCCGTTATAAACTTCTGTGAAGCACTTGGGGGTTCAAAGAGCTCACCACACATCTAGATAAGTTCCTTAGGGGTCTAGTTTCCAAAATGGGGTCACTTGTGGGGGTTTCCACTGTTTAGACACATCAGGGCCTCTACAAATGCGACATGGCGTCCAGACAATTCTGCATTGAAAAAGTCAAACGGCGCTCCTTCCCTTGCGACCTCTGCCGTGCGCCCAAAAAGTGGTTTACCTCCACATATGGGGTATCGGCATGCTCAGGACAAATTGCAGAAAAATTTTGGGGTCTTGTTACCCTTGGGAAAATAAAACTTGGGTGAAAAGATCATTTTTGTGGAAAAAATATGATTTTTTATTTTAACGGCTCTATGTTATAAACTTGTGTGAAGCACTTGGAGGTTCAAAGTGCTCACCACACATCTAGATAAGTTCCTTAAGGGTCTAGTTTCCAAAATGGGGTCACTTGTTGGGGTTTCCACTGTTTAGGCACATCAGCGGCTCTCTAAACGCGACATGGCATCCAGCCAATTCTGCGTTGAAAAAGTCAAACGGCGCTCCTTCCCTTGGACCTCTGCCGTGCGCCCAAAAAGTGGTTTACCCCCACATATGGGGTATCGGCGTATTCAGGAGAAATTGCACAACAAATTTTGTGGTTCATTTTTTCTTTTAACACTTGTGAAAATAAAAAAAATTGGTTCCGAAGTAAAGCTTTTGCAAAAAAAGTTAAATGTCAATTTTTTCCTTCCACATTGCTTCAGCACCTGTGAAGCACCTGAAGGGTTAATAAACTTCTTGAATGTGGTTTTGAGCACATTGAGGGTGCAGTTTTTAGAATGGTGTCACTTTTGGGTATTTCTATCATATAGACCCCTCAAAGTGACTTCAAATGTGATGTGGTCCCTAAAAAAAATTGGTGTTGTAAAAATGAGAAATCGCTGGTCAACTTTTAACCCTTATAACTTCGTAACAAAAGAAAATTTTGTTCCCCAAATCGTGCTGATGTAAAGTAGACATGTAGGAAATGTTATTTATCAAGAATATGTGTGACATATCTCTCTGATTTAACGGCATAAAAATTTCAAATTTGAAAATTGCGAAATTTTAAAAATTTTCGCCATATTTCAGTTTTTTTCATAAATAAAAGCAAGTCATATAAAATTTTTTTTACCACTAACGTGAAGTACAATATGTCACGAAAAAAACAATCTCAGAATCAGCTGGATTCGTTAAAGCGTTCCAGAGTTATAACCTCATAAAGTGACAGTGGTCAGAATTGTAAAAATTGGCCCGGTCATTAAGCTGCAAAATGGCTCTGTCACTAAGGGGTTAAATCTTCTGTGAGATGCCAATTGGCATTTTGAAACGTATTCATCTCATCTTTGATTTCCTGTGATATAAGATAAATTGTAATAAAGTTTCTTCATTTTTTATAGAAATTCTGGGTTTTATTTTCTTTATTGCTCTCTGTCTCTATTCTAGCTGCAAACATTGTAAAATTTTATCGGTACGCTAGATACATAGACGATATTTTAAGAGACATCTTTTAGCTTTCCTAAGTGCTATATGAATTCCGAAGATTTTCACTTCTTCCTACTTTTATTTGTGCCATTCCATGTTGCATACAACAGAATAATGGCAATTATCCTTATTCGCAGCGTTTAACATATTGGGTCAATTAATGTTATATTTTGAATGATCTGACTTTAACGGAGGTGATGATACTAATTTTGCTTATTAAATAAAAAAATATATATCTTTATGTTCTCAATGGGATATGGGAGTGTTTAAAACTTTTATACATAAGTAAAGATATATATTACACTGTGCATAGGCAGAAAGCAGCTAATCAGTGGTGGGGGAGTGTTTGGACCAGAAGGCACAAGATACCTAGTGCTGTAGTCAAAATTTCCTGCTGATTTTATTGAAACAGCAAAACACAGCCCAGCAAGTGACACAACACTGGAATTAGCTTCTCTACCCCTACACGATACTGGTCTCAGATTAGCTTTTAGATTAGTGAAGGTCCAATCGCTGGGACCCTCACAGGAAAAATCAATAATGAAAAGTCGAATAAAGTTACGTGATTTATATGGTCCCCACAATAAGTCTTTAAAAATGTTGATTTTTTTATCCCCCCCCCCATTTTGATGCTCCTCTAAAAAAATCTATAAAAATTATTTAAAAAAATTATAGGGACTAATTAATCATTTCATTTGTGGGGGGGTTAAAATCACTTTTCTTTTTATGTCTTGAAGGGTTTTTTGCCCCAAATTCTTCAAAATGGCGACCGCTGTTCATGAATTTTGCACAAAGTCATTTATGATCCATTATTGCATTTGCACATTGTCTTGTTTTTTATGTTTTTTACGTTTTTCATTTTTTTTAAAGTTTATTTTAAATGCTATATGTTTACCTGTTTTTTTTTTTTTTTTAGTGTTCGCCATCGTGGACGGAGTTTGGGCTTTCCAGACGTTTTCTGCTGATTCATCAGCTGCGGCTTTTCAAAAACTCACAAATGTCCTCCAGCTCCTCCACCCATCCCCTTCCTGCACTGATTTTATACACAGTACGTCTGTTTTAAAGATTTTTATGTACAAATTTTGAGACATTTTTATTTAACGTGTGACTTTTTGGGGTTATACAGAAGAAAAAAAAGGCCAACGACAAAAATAAAGATAATTTTTAATTTTACACAAAATTCTTGGACCTCGTCCGCCATTTTTTAAGGAATATCGTGTAAAAAAAAAATCATTAACTAATATCACAAGACAAAAAAGAGAAAAGTGACCTTGCTGGATTCAGGCAAATTGAGTCACCGCGATTCTTCTATATTCAGGAAAACAGTGGCGAATTTGATTAATTTGCCCCTCACTAATCACGTCACCCCCAAATAAATAAAAATAGAAGTATAAAAAGCTATAGACAAAAAGGTCTATGTACCCCCGAATTCAACAAAAACATAAAAAATGGAAAATGTAAAAAGGTATCTATGAGGAACTATGCCGACCGCCACATGGTAGCCCGGGTATCACAGCTTCTGATCCCGCCGCTGCCACCAATTGTGAGGAACTATGCCGACCGCCACATGGTAGCCTGGGTATCACAGCTTCTGATCCCACCGCTGCCACCAATTGTGAGGAACTAAGCCGACCGCCACACGGTAGCCCGGGTATCACAGCTTCTGATCCCACCGCCGCTACCAAATGTGAGGGACGACCCCTTTCCTCCCACGTCACCAATGGGACGTAACTCCACAGGTACAGCTCTCCGGCGCCCATTTGTCTCTCAGGTCAGTAAGGGAACTGCACCTAGAGCAAATGGCCGCCGGGGAGGTTGTCCTGTTACCCACTGGGTATTCTAAGATTCGTGATCAGAGTAAAAGCATCAGCCCAAGATTAATTTTATGGTTTAATCGCCTTAAGGGCGCACTAGATAATTACAGAAATATACAGTAAAGCTATACAACGTAATTACAATGGAATTGCAGTCAGAGAAAAAAATACAACGATAATGTACAAGGCTTAAAGGTATAAGCTATAGATCAATATTACCGGGTAGTATTTTCATGGGAAGGCAGGGGGCTCTGCCGTCCCCAGGTACAGTCTTCAGTTGCTGGATAGTCCCCAAAGCATGTGTTGCTACCCCCTTGGCAAGGTCTGTCCCTTGTGTTTCTAGAAGCTGTGACAAAATGGAATGCACTCGCCTGTTCCTGGCTACAGTTCTTAAAACTGCTAGGTCCTTCCCCTTTGCTTTGAAGCACGCATATTAACTGGCCTGCAATTCATATGGAGCAGGAAACACTGGCCTGAGTCCGAGCCATTCAACATACCAATGACCATCCCATTCAGACACTGGCCTAAACCAATTAGCATGTTAAAGCCCTATTGATTCATAGTGGACATCAAAACTGGTCGTACTGAATATGCTAATAGGCCCTGTGTAGTTAGAAGTTTGTGGCTCTGTGAACTGACAAAATGGAGGCTGGTACAGGCCCTATACAAAATGGTGGCGGTCCTGACCTCACACCTCCCTGCTTTTGAGGGCGCTAGGGGGTATCACATTCCTGTGTTCCCCCGTGCGCCCTACCGCACCCTCTCCTTGCCGGGACAACCCATCAGTGTTACCATGGTCCCTGCCGCTTTTGTGGCGAATGGTGAAGTGGTACTGTTGGAGAGCGAGGCTCCAGCGTAGCAACCTCCCATTCGTCCCAGAGACCGTGTGTAACCAGCTGAGGGGTTGTGGTCTGTTTCCACGGTGAATTGGCGTCCGTACAAGTATGGCTGCAGACGCTGCAGGGCCCACACAATTGCCAGACATTCCTTCTCCATCGTGGAATAGGCCACTTCCCTCGGCAGGAGCTTCCTGCTCAGGTACAAAATGGGCTGTTCATGGCCCGTAGTGTCAACCTGGCTGAGCACAGCACCGAGGCCGAAGTCGCTGGTGTCGGTCTGCACTAAGAATGGCCGCGTGAAGTCGGCTGCCTGTAGTACAGGAGAACTAGAAAGGGCGGTCTTGAGCGCCTGGAAAGCTGTCTCGCAGGCGACTGTCCAGTCGACTGCGATGGGCAGCCTTTTCTTGGTGAGGTCCGTCAGGGGCTCGGCCAGGGCACTATAGTGTGGAACAAACCTCCTATAGTACCCAGCAGTACCCAAAAAGGACATCACCTGCTTCTTGGTCCTGGGGGTGGGCCAGGATGCGATGGCATCCACCTTCCCGGGCTCTGGCTTCAGAGCTCCCCCACCTACCTGGTGTCCCAGGTAGTGGACCTCACTCATACCCAGCTGGCATTTTTCCGGCTTAATGGTCAAGCCTGCTCGCTGGATCCGCCCGAGCACCTGCGCCAGGTGCTCTAGGTGATCCTCCCAGGTGAGACTGAAGATGGCAATGTCATCCAGGTACGCGGTCGCATACCCTTCCAGTCCCTCGAGCAGCGTGTTGACCATCCGCTGAAAAGTGGCAGGGGCATTCTTCATGTCGAAGGGCATCACCGTGGACTCGTACAGTCCGAATGGGGTGATAAAGGCAGAGCGTTCCCGTGCCCTAGGGTTCAGGGGAATCTGCCAATACCCCCTGCTCAGATCCATGATGGTCAGGTACTTGGCCCCGGCCAGCTGGTCGAGCAGGTCATCGATGCGCGGCATTGGGTACGCATCGGTGACCGACACAGCGTTGAGCCCCCTGTAGTCCACGCAGAACTGCGTAGTTCGGTCCTTTTTAGGGACGAGGACTACAGGCGAAGCCCACGCGCTGTTGGACGCTTGGATCACCCCCAGCCTCAGCATCTCGTCTATCTCTTGGCGCATCTGCTGCTGCACCTCAAGAGAGACCCGATATGCTGAACGCCGGATTGGGGGGTGGTTGCCAGTGTCCACGTCATGGACTGCTGCCTCAGTCCTTCCGGGCAGGCTGCTGAACAGCTCCCGAAAGGGGTGCAGGGTGGCCCCCAGCTGGGAACGCTGGTCCTCCGAGAGCTGGTGGCCAACCCCCACATCCTCGATGGATCCACCCGCCTTGGCTTGGGTGAGCAGATCGAGGAGGGTTTCTGCCTCTCCTTCCTCTGGAAGGTTGCACACTGGGTGAGCATAAGCCTCCCGCTCATGATGGGCCTTCATCATGTTCACATGGAAGGCCTTCCTCCTTCCACGGGCGTGGTCCAGGGTGACCAGGTAGGTGACGGCGTTGAGCTGCTCGTGCACGAGGTATGGATCCTCCCAGGCCGCCTGAAGCTTGTTTTGGGGTACGGGGACTAGTACCCACACCTTTTGACCCACCTGGTAGGTCCGTTCACAAGCATTCTGGTCGTACCATCGCTTCTGGTCAGCCTGAGCTTGGGCCATATTGTCATGCACCAGCCGCGTCGAGGCCATCATTCGGTCCCGGAAGCGCACGACATACTCAATGACCGACACTCCAGGGGTGGCTAAATCCCCTTCCCATGCTTCCTTCACCAAAGCAAGGGGCCTGTTGTGAGTGGGCTTGGGATGAGTTCTGAGCAGAGGCTCCCTCTGGTGGTTACAAGCGGTGCTGGTCTGTCCAGTGAAGATTGTGAAGATTGTGAGGATTGGGAATCAGGTGTTACTGACTGGTCTTATATAAGGGAGTCACCTTCCCATCAGGGTTGCCGGTGATCAATTGTTCTGGTCTGAATCCTTGATTCCTGTTTCCTTTGTAGCCTGCTGTGTCGTGTCTGCATCTCCTGCTAACAGATAAGACATTTTCTTCTTTTTGTTTTTGTGCTTGATTTTTGCATTTTGTCCTGCACTTCTGTGGGGGCCTTCAGGGTCCCCTCCGGGGGCTTTTGCCCTCTCAGTTTAGTTCAGCCACTGATGTTTGTACCTTTGTTTTTTCCAGTTTTTTCAGTGGCTGCTGTTTTGATTTTGTTACACCAGAGAACTAATTTAGGTGGCAGAGGTCGTGTGATCTCAGGTGTTTTTGAAATTAGTAGAGTTGGTGCTTTTCAGGGTTTTCTGGGATTGCAGTAAGTACCCTTCCTATCCTTTTCTATTTAGTTAGTTTGGGCCCCAACGTTTGCTCATACTATTTTCTGTCTGTGTCAGTATTTCTTCTTGTCTAACCGCCATTACATGTTTGGGGGCTTTCTATTATCTTTGGGGTTCTGCTCCGGGGCAGATAGCTTTCCTATTTCTATCTTTAGGTGTAGTTAGTTTCTCAGGCTGTGACGAGGCGTCTAGGACCAACGTAGGAACGCTCCACGGCTGCCTCTAGTTGTTGTGGTTAGTCAGGGTACTGCAATCTCATAGATTCCAACTGCTCTGGTGTATTGCCTTTTTTGCCTGCACTCCTCAGCTACCGAAACATAACAGTATCACCGGCCCAAAATTTAAAATTGTATGGTACTCATAGAAGGGAAAAAATTTGTGAAAGAAAAAACGGTTGTCAGAGTTGTCAGAGATGTTTTTCTGTTTGTTGCATTTTTTTTTTTTTTTTTTTTTCCCTCTGTATCTCTGGGTGCTGGGGAGGATTTTTTCTCTCAATGGAGTTTGCACAGTTGTCTGGCCGTGTGGATCAGCTTGCCACTGAGGTTCAGAGTATTGCTGCATATCTTGCTAGGTTGCCTGTTGTGGAACCTAGGATTCCCATGCCAGATTTGTTTTTAGGGGATCGAGCTAAGTTTCAGAATTTCAAAAATAATTGTAAATTGTTTTTTGCCTTAAAATCTAAGTCCTCAGGGAACGCAGCGCAGCAGGTTCAAATTGTCATCTCTCTCCTGCGCGGCGATCCTCAGGATTGGGCTTTTTCCCTGACACCTGGGGATCCTGTTTTGAGTGAAGTTGATGCATTTTTTCAGGCTTTGGGGTTATTGTACGATGAGCCTAATGTCACTGATCAAGCTGAAAAAGCCTTGTTGGCATTAAATCAGGGGCTTGATGACGCTGAGTTATACTGTCAGAGATTCCGTAGGTGGGCAGTCCTGACCAAGTGGAATGACGACGCTTTGGCAGCCCTTTTTCGGAAGGGTCTGTCAGATAATGTAAAGGATGTTATGGTGGGATTCCCTGTCCCCTCTGGTCTCAATGATTCTATGTCATTAGCGATTCAAATTGACAGACGTTTGCGTGAGCGGAGAAGTATGCGTGGAATAGTGTTGCCTTGTGAACCTGCTTCTGAATCCATGCAGTGTGATAGAGTGGTGTCTGGGGCACAGCATCATGAGTTTCGAAAGCGCAATGGGTTATGTTTCTACTGTGGTGATGCCTCTCATGCTATTTCAGTCTGCCCTAAGCGGGGAAGACGTTTTGCACGCTCAGTTGTCTTGGGTAGTGTTCAGACTAAGTTTTTGTTGACTGTCACTCTGATATGCTCTCTGTCCTCATTTTCTGCTCAGGCTTTCGTTGATTCTGGAGCAGCTATTAACCTGATGGATTATGATTTTGCTAAACGTTGTGGGTTTCCCTTGATACCCCTACAGAAGTCTATTCCCCTACTGGGGATCGATTCTACCCCTTTGGCTGAGAATAAACCTCAGTTCTCTACTCAGGTGATAATGAGGGTTGAACCTGATCATCAAGAGTGCTGCAAATTTTTGGTTCTGTATAATCTGCATGATATTATCGTACTGGGTTTCCCTTGGTTACAGTCTCATAATCCTGTTTTGGATTGGAAATCTGTGTCTGTAACCAGTTGGGGCTGCCAGTGTGTTAATACCAACACTCCTGTTTTTTTCTGCCTCCCCCCAGGCTCAGGATGTTCCTGACTTTTTGATTGATTTTTCTGATGTATTTAGCGAAAGTAAATCTGCATCCTTGCCTCCCCATAGGAGCTATGACTGCGCTATTGAATTAGTGCCTGGTAGTAAATTCCCTAAAGGTCGCCTTTTTAACTTGTCTGTACCTGAACATGACGCTATGCGGTCTTATATCAAGGAGTCATTGGAGAAGGGTCATATCAGACCATCCTCTTCACCCTTAGGTGCCAGTTTTTTCTTTGTGGCCAAAAAGGATGGTTCATTAAGGCCGTGTATTGATTATCGTCTTTTGAACAATATTACTGTGAAATATCAATACCCGTTACCCTTGATTTCTGACCTGTTTTCCAGGGTGAAAAACGCTACTTGGTTTACCAAGCTTGACCTCAGGGGGGCATATAACCTTATTCGCATTAAGCACGGGGATGAATGGAAGACGGCATTCAATACCCCGGAGGGGCATTTTGAGTACCTTGTGATGCCCTTTGGGCTCACTAATGCTCCTTCTGTCTTCCAGTCCTTCATGAATGACATTTTCAGGGATTTTGTGGATAAATATCTGATTGTTTATTTGGATGATATCTTGATTTTTTCTAATGACTGGGACTCTCATGTGAAACATGTTCGAACTGTATTCCAGATTTTGAGAGAGAATGCTCTGTATGTGAAGGGATCAAAGTGTCTTTTTGGCGTACAGAGGATCTCATTTCTGCGATTCATTTTGTCCCCATCTGTTATTGAAATGGACCCGGTCAAGGTTCAGGCCATCTGTGATTGGGTCCAACCTACTTCATTAAAGGCTCTTCAAAGATTTTTGGGTTTTGCCAATTTTTATCGTAAATTTATTGGTAATTTCTCGGTTATTGTTAAACCATTAACTGATTTGACCAAAAAGGGTTCTGATGTGGTGAATTGGCCTCCTGAGGCAGTCTCTGCATTTCAGGAACTTAAGCAGAGATTCACTTCTGCTCCTGTTCTAACGGCAGCCTGATGTTTCTCTGCCATTTCAGGTGGAGGTTGATGCCTCTGAAATTGGGGCAGGTGCCGTTTTGTCCCAAAAAGATCCAGAGACCTCTAAAAGTAACCCTTGTGCCTTTTTCTCTCGAAAATTTTCTCCTACTGAACGTATTTATGACGTGGGTAATCGGGAGTTATTGGCCATGAAGTGGGCTTTTGAAGAGTGGAGACATTGGCTGGAGGGAGCCAAACATCAGGTGGTGGTCCTTACTGACCATAAGAATCTGGTTTATCTGGAATCTGCCAAGCGACTCAATCCTAGACAGGCCAGGTGGGCCTTGTTTTTCACACGTTTTAATTTTGTGGTTTCCTTTCTTCCTGGCACTAAGAATGTTAAGGCGGATGCCCTCTCGAGGAGCTTCCTTGCGGACTCTCCTGAGTTATCTGATCCTTCTGTTATTTTGAAAGAGGGTGTAGTTCTTTCCGCCATCTCACCTAATTTGAGACTTGCTCTGGAGGGGTGTCAGGAGGATAGGCCCGAGCGCTGCCCTGTTGGAAAATTGTTTGTCCCGGACCAGTGGAAAAAGAGTGTGATGTCTGAGATTCATTGTTCCGCGTTGGCTGGGCATCCCGGAATTTTTGGTACCAGAGACTTGGTTAGTCGGTCCTTTTGGTGGCCTACCTTGTCTCGTGATGTCAGGGAATTTGTGCAGTCCTGCGGGACTTGCTCTCGCTCCAAGCCTTGCTCTCGCTCTAGTGGTTTGTTGATGCCATTGCCTGTGCTCAAGAGACCATGGACCCATATCTCTATGGATTTCATTTCCGACCTTCCTGTTTCTCAGAGAATGACCGCCATCTGGGTGATTTGTGATAGGTTTTCTAAGATGATACATCTTGTGCCATTACCTAAGTTGCCTTCCTCCTCTGAATTGGTGCCGTTGTTCCTTCAGCACGTGGTTCGTTTACACGGCATTCCTGAGAACATAGTGTCTGACAGAGGAGTCCAGTTTGTTTCCAGATTTTGGAGGACTTTTTGTTCTAAACTGGGTGTTCAATTGTCTTTCTCCTCGGCATTTCATCCTCAGACCAATGGTCAAACTGAGAAAACAAACCAGACATTGGAGACTTATCTAAGATGCTTTGTGTCTGCTGATCAGGATGACTGGGTTCTTTTTTGCCTTTGGCTGAGTTTGCTCTTAATAATAGGGCTAGCTCTGCCACTTTGATGTCTCAGTTTTTCTGTAATTCTGGGTTTCACCCTTGATTTTCTTCAGGACAGACGGAGGCTTCTGTCTGTCCAGGTGTTGACTCTGTTGTGGAGCGTATGCAACAGATTTGGGACCAGGTAGTGGAGAGGTTGTCCCTCTCTCAGGAGAGGGCCCAGCGGTTTGCTAACCGGCATAGGACTGATGGTCCTCGGTTTAAAGTAGGGGACTTGGTCTGGTTGTCCTCAAAAAATATTCCTATGAGAGTAGCATCTCCTAAATTTAAGCCTAGGTTCATTGGACCTTATAAGATCATAGAGATTCTTAATCCTGTTTCTTTTCGTTTGCTTCTTCCAGGGACATTTAAGATCCATAACGTGTTCCACAAGTCCTTGTTGAAGAGGTTTGTTGAGCCAGTGGTTCCTGCTGCTGTGCCTCCTGACCCTGTTTTGGTTGAGGGCAATCTGGAGTATGTGGTTGAGAAAATATTAGATTCTCGTTTTTCTAGACGGAAACTTCAGTATTTGGTTAAGTGGAGAGGCTATGGTCAGGAAGACAATTCTTGGGTGTTTGCTTCGGACATCCATGCTAGGAGACTCATCCGTGCGTACCATAGAACTCATCCTGCCTGACCTGGTTGCTCAAATGAGGGTTCGGTGACCCCTCCTCAAGGGGGGGGTACTGTTGTGAGTGGGCTTGGGATGAGTTCTGAGCAGAGGCTCCCTCTGGTGGTTACAAGCGGTGCTGGTCTGTCCAGTGAAGATTGTGAAGATTGTGAGGATTGGGAATCAGGTGTTACTGACTGGTCTTATATAAGGGAGTCACCTTCCCATCAGGGTTGCCGGTGATCAATTGTTCTGGTCTGAATCCTTGATTCCTGTTTCCTTTGTAGCCTGCTGTGTCGTGTCTGCATCTCCTGCTAACAGATAAGACATTTTCTTCTTTTTGTTTTTGTGCTTGATTTTTGCATTTTGTCCTGCACTTCTGTGGGGGCCTTCAGGGTCCCCTCCGGGGGCTTTTGCCCTTTCAGTTTAGTTCAGCCACTGATGTTTGTACCTTTGTTTTTTCCAGTTTTTTCAGTGGCTGCTGTTTTGATTTTGTTACACCAGAGAACTAATTTAGGTGGTAGAGGTCGTGTGATCTCAGGTGTTTTTGAAATTAGTAGAGTTGGTGCTTTTCAGGGTTTTCTGGGATTGCAGTAAGTACCCTTCCTATCCTTTTCTATTTAGTTAGTTTGGGCCCCAACGTTTGCTCATACTATTTTCTGTCTGTGTCAGTATTTCTTCTTGTCTAACCGCCATTACATGTTTGGGGGCTTTCTATTATCTTTGGGGTTCTGCTCCGGGGCAGATAGCTTTCCTATTTCTATCTTTAGGTGTAGTTAGTTTCTCAGGCTGTGACGAGGCGTCTAGGACCAACGTAGGAACGCTCCACGGCTGCCTCTAGTTGTTGTGGTTAGTCAGGGTACTGCAATCTCATAGATTCCAACTGCTCTGGTGTATTGCCTTTTTTGCCTGCACTCCTCAGCTACCGAAACATAACAGGGGCCCCCGTACACGTCGCCCGTACAGGAGCTCAAAGGGGGAGAACCCCGTTGAGGCCTGTGGGACCTCCGGTAGGCAAACAGCAGGTGTGGGAGATACCGCTCCCAGTCTCTCCCGTGGGAGTCGACCAACATCTTCAGCATCTGCTTTAAGGTGCCATTGAACCGCTCACACAAGCCATTGGTCGGTGGGTGATACGGGCTGGCCACCAGATGTTGCACCTGTACCTGCTTACAGAGAGACTCCATCAGCTGCGACATGAACTGGGTCCCTTCGGTCGGTGAGCATTTCCTTGGGAAACCCCACTCTGGAGAAAATCTCCAGTAAGGCAGTGGCCACTTTGTCGGCCCGAATGGACGACAAAGCTACCGCCTCCGGGTACCGGGTGGCATAGTCCACTACCGTTAGTATGAAGCATTTCCCGGAGCGGCTGGGAGTGGACAGAGGTCCAATGAGATCCACAGCCACCCTCGAGAAAGGCTCTTCGATGATGGGCAGAGTTACCAGTGGGGCTTTAGGGCGCCGCCCCACCTTCCCCACCCTCTGACAGGTGTCACACGAACGGCAGTAGGCTATCACCTCGGTCCTCATTCTGGGCCAGTAGAAATGCTGAGCTAGCCTGGCCCTGGTTTTAGTGATCCCTAGGTGTCCGGCCATTGGAATCTCGTGTGCGATCCGCAACAATTCCGCCCTGAACGGATGGGGTACCACTAACTGTCGGTCCCTGGGCCACGCCTCCGGTGAACCCTGCTGGACCGTTACCCGGTACAGCCGTCCCTGGTCCCAGACCACTCGCTCGCGGTCGGACTCCAGGGGAGGCTGTGCCGCCTGTTCCTTGAGAGTCTTCAGGCTAGGGTCAGCTTCCAACGCTGCCTGAAATCCCTGACTGTATGTGGCAAGAATTGATGAAACTGCCATGTCCTCTGTCAGTTCCCCGGGATCTGTCTCCTGGCTACTGTCTGACTCGGCAGCCACTTGGTCGGAGAGGGGGAAACCGTCGGACCTCCGCGAGGCTCCTTGGGCTTCAGCGCTCCCACTCCTGGTAACAGCGGCCACGACCGCTGAGACCACGGGTAGCGCCTGCCTTCCCTCGTCCCCTGACCAAGTCGCCGGGTCAGGCAGACTTCCCTGACTTCCTGACATCCCGGATGTGGAGAACTCCTGCCCTGGGGTCTTACCTGGTGGCTCCTCTCCCGGGACGCCCCCTCCCCCCATGGCCTGTTCCTCTTCCTGCAGGGGCCCTAGACTCAGCAGGCTGGGTTCACTTAGGGGCCCTACACTGCCCATAGCAGCCCCTCCCTCCACCTCTGAGCTCTCCCCTACAGCCTCCTCACCTGTCCTCACTGTGAGCCCTGTGTGTGTAGTGTCAGTGCATGGCTTACCATCAGGTTTCACTCCCTCCTCCACTGTTGGAGGCACATTCAATACATTAACATTAGCATTCACAGTAGAGTCATGACATTCTTGGGGAGCCGAACTTGGGGTTTCAGTGGCCACATACTGGGACACTAGCCGCCCCAAATCGGTCCCAAGCAACACATTTGCAGGAATATTTGACGTTACTCCCACCTCCCGCATCCCCCTCCCGGCGCCCCAGTCCAAATACACCTTGGCAACGGGCAGCGCCGGTTCAACGCCTCCAATTCCGGAGACGGAAAGGGTTTTCCCAGGTACCAAGTCTTGAGGGGACACCACCCCAGGGCGTACCAGGGTTCGTTCAGCGCCTGTGTCCCGCAGTCCCATGACCGCTGAGCGGCCGATGGTGATGGGTTGGTAATTGTCTAGGGACCTCCCACCACCCCCTCCCACACACAAAACAGTGGTCGGTTTCTGGGACAGGGATGGGGCCTTCTGGCGCTGGGGACACGCAGCCTTAAAGTGTCCTGGCTGATTGCAATTATGACAACATCTGGGTTCTGTTCCTGGCCTGGAGAGGGCAGCCAGGGGGTACAACCCTTGCACTCTGGGGGCTGGATATGGGGCTGGGGCAGGATTGGGCTTACCCCCTCTCCAGCGCCCTGTTGTTGGCATACTCGTCTGCCAGGGCGGCTGTAGCAGAAGCCCCCTTTGGTTTCCGGTCACGGAGGAACTGCTGGAGGTCCTCTGGGCAGTTCCACAAGAATTGCTCCACGACAAACAGTTCCTGGACCTCCTGGCGGGTAGTGAGCTCTAGACCCAAGGTCCAGTGCTCCGCAGCTCTCAGCAGGGCCCGCATGTGGTCGGTCCAGGTGTCCTTTGAACCCCGCTGCAGGCTCCTGAACTTCCTGCGGTACGACTCCGGGGTGAGGTTGTAGTGCTGGATCAGGGCCCGCTTGATGCTGTTGTAGTCCTGCTCCTCCCCGGCAGGTAAGTCCCCCAAAACTTCCAGGGACTTACCCCTCAAACGGGGGGTCAGGTACCTTGCCCACTGATCCGGGGCCAGATGATGTTGGAGGCAGGTCCTCTCAAAAGCCAGCAGAAAGGAATCCAGGTCTCCATCCTTCTCAAGCAAGGGAAAGTCCTCCGCCCGGACCTTGGAAGCCCTTGTCTCCGGTGGGCCTGGTGCGTCCAGCGGGGGCCCGTGCTGAGCCATCTCCAGTCGGTGCTGGCACTCCGCAGCTTCACGGCGTTCTGTATGCTCACGCTCCGCTGCTCTCTCTGCCGCTGCTTGCTCCCGCTCCGCAGCTTCACGACGTTCTGCTTGCTCACTGTTGTGAGTGGGCTTGGGATGAGTTCTGAGCAGAGGCTCCTTCTGGTGGTTACAAGCGGTGCTGGTCTGTCCAGTGAAGATTGTGAAGATTGTGAGGATTGGGAATCAGGTGTTACTGACTGGTCTTATATAAGGGAGTCACCTTCCCATCAGGGTTGCCGGTGATCAATTGTTCTGGTCTGAATCCTTGATTCCTGTTTCCTTTGTAGCCTGCTGTGTCGTGTCTGCATCTCCTGCTAACAGATAAGACATTTTCTTCTTTTTGTTTTTGTGCTTGATTTTTGCATTTTGTCCTGCACTTCTGTGGGGGCCTTCAGGGTCCCCTCCGGGGGCTTTTGCCCTCTCAGTTTAGTTCAGCCACTGATGTTTGTACCTTTGCTTTTTCCAGTTTTTTTCAGTGGCTGCTGTTTTGATTTTGTTACACCAGAGAACTAATTTAGGTGGTAGAGGTCGTGTGATTTCAGGTGTTTTTGAAATTAGTAGAGTTGGTGCTTTTCAAGGTTTTCTGGGATTGCAGTAAGTACCCTTCTTATCCTTTTCTATTTAGTTAGTTTGGGCCCCAACGTTTGCTCATACTATTTTCTGTCTGTGTCTGTATTCTTCTTGTCTAACCGCCATTACATGTTTGGGGCTTTCTATTATCTTTGGGGTTCTGCTCCGGGGCAGATAGCTTTCCTATTTCTATCTTTAGGTGTAGTTAGTTTCTCAGGCTGTACGAGGCGTCTAGGACCAACGTGGGAACGCTCCACGGCTGCCTTTAGTTTGTTGTGGTTAGTCAGGGTACTGCAATCTCATAGATTCCAACTGCTCTGGTGTATTGCCTTTTTTGCCTGCACTCCTCAGCTACCGAAACATAACAGTATCACCGGCCTAAAATTAAAATTGTATGGTACTCACAGAAGGGAAAAAAATTGTGAAAGAAAAAACGGTTGTCAGAGTTGTCAGAGATATTTTTCTGTTTGTTGCATTTTTTTTTTTTTTCCCTCTGTATCTCTGGGTGCTGGGGAGGATTTTTTCTCTCAATGGAGTTTGCACAGTTGTCTGGCCGTGTGGATCAGCTTGCCACTGAGGTTCAGAGTATTGCTGCATATCTTGCTAGGTTGCCTGTTGTGGAACCTAGGATTCCCATGCCAGATTTGTTTTTGGGGATCGAGCTAACTTTCAAAATTTTCAAAAATAATTGTAAATTTTTTTTTGCCTTAAAATCTAAGTCCTCAGGGAACGCAGCGCAGCAGGTTCAAATTGTCATCTCTCCCCTGCGCAGCGATCCTCAGGATTGGGCTTTTCCCTGACACCTGGGGATCCTGTTTTGAGTGATGTTGATGCATTTTTTCAGGCTTTGGGGTTATTGTACGATGAGCCTAATGTCACTGATCAAGCTGAAAAAGCCTTGTTGCATTAAATCAGGGGCTTGATGACGCTGAGTTATACTGTCAGAGATTCCGTAGGGGGGCAGTCCTGACCAAGTGGAATGACGACGCTTTGGCGGCCCTTTTTCGGAAGGGTCTGTCAGATAATGTAAAGGATGTTATGGTGGATTCCCTGTCCCCTCTGGTCTCAATGATTCTATGTCATTAGCGATTCAAATTGACAGACGTTTGCGTGAGCGGAGAAGTATGCGTGGAATAGTGTTGCCTTGTGAACCTGCTTCTGAATCCATGCAGTGTGATAGAGTGGTGTCTGGGGCACAGCGTCATGAGTTTCGAAAGCGCAATGGGTTATGTTTCTACTGTGGTGATGCCTCTCATGCTATTTCAGTCTGCCCTAAGCGGGGAAGACGTTTTGCACGCTCAGTTGTCTTGGGTAGTGTTCAGACTAAGTTTTTATTAACTGTCACTCTGATATGCTCTCTGTCCTCATTTTCTGCTCAGGCTTTCGTTGATTCTGGAGCAGCTATTAACTGATGATTATGATTTTGCTAAACGTTGTGGGTTTCCCTTGATACCCCTACAGAAGTCTATTCCCAACTGGGGATCGATTCTACCCCTTTGGCTGAGAATAAACCTCAGTTCTCTACTCAGGTGATAATGAGGGTTGAACCTGATCATCAAGAGTGCTGCAAATTTTTGGGTTTTGTATAATCTGCATGATATTATCGTACTGGGTTTCCCTTGGTTACAGTCTCATAATCCTGTTTTGGATTGGAAATCTGTGTCTGTAACCAGTTGGGGCTGCCAATGTGTTAATACCAACACTCCTGTTTTTTCTGCCTCCCCCCAGGCTCAGGATGTTCCTGACTTTTTGATTGATTTTTCTGAAGTATTTAGCGAAAGTAAATCTGCATCCTTGCCTCCCCATAGGAGCTATGACTGCGCTATTGAATTAGTGCCTGGTAGTAAATTCCCTAAAGGTCGCCTTTTTAACTTGTCTGTACCTGAACATGACGCTATGCGGTCTTATATCAAGGAGTCATTGGAGAAGGGTCATATCAGACCATCCTCTTCACCCTTAGGTGCCAGTTTTTTCTTTGTGGCCAAAAAGGATGGTTCATTAAGGCCGTGTATTGATTATCGTCTTTTGAACAATATTACTGTGAAATATCAATACCCGTTACCCTTGATTTCTGACCTGTTTTCCAGGGTGAAAAACGCTACTTGGTTTACCAAGCTTGACCTCAGGGGGCATATAACCTTATTCGCATTAAGCACTGGGATGAATGGAAGACGGCATTCAATACCCCGGAGGGGCATTTTGAGTACCTTGTGATGCCCTTTGGGCTCACTAATGCTCCTTCTGTCTTCCAGTCCTTCATAAATGACATTTTCAGGGATTTTGTGGATAAATTTCTGATTGTTTATTTGGATGATATCTTGATTTTTCTAATGACAGGACTCTCATGTAAACATGTCGAACTGTATTCCAGATTTTGAAGAGAATGCTCTGTATGTGAAGGGATCAAAGTGCTTTTGGCGTACAGAGGATCTCATTTCTGGATTCATTTTGTCCCCATCTGTTATTGAAATGGACCCGGTCAAGGTTCAGGCCATCTGTATTGGGTCCAACCTACTTCATTAAAGGCTCTCAAAGATTTTTGGGTTTTGGCCAATTTTTATCGTAAATTTATTGGTAATTTCTCATTAATGTTAAACCATTAATTGATTTGACCAAAAAGGGTTCTGATGTGGTGAATTGGCCTCCTGAGGCAGTCTCTGCATTTCAGGAACTTAAGCAGAGATTCCTTCTGCTCCTGTTCTAACGGCAGCCTGATGTTTCTCTGCCATTTCAGGTGGAGGTTGATGCCTCTGAAATTGGGGCAGGTCCGTTTTTGTCCCAAAAAGATCCAGAGACCTCTAAAAGTAACCCTTGTGCCTTTTTCCTCGAAAATTTTCTCCTACTGAACGTATTTATGACGTGGGTAATCGGGAGTTTATTGGCCATGAAGTGGGCTTTTGAAGAGTGGAGACATTGGCTGGAGGGAGCCAAACATCAGGTGGTGGTCCTTACTGACCATAAGAACTGGGTTTATCTGGAATCTGCCAAGCGACTCAATCCTAGACAGGCCAGTGGGGCCTTGTTTTTCACACGTTTTAATTTGTGGTTTCCTTTCTCCTGGCACTAAGAATGTTAAGGCGGATGCCCTCTCGAGGAGCTTCCTTGCGGACCTCTCCTGAGTTATCTGATCCTTCTGTTATTTTGAAAGAGGTGTAGTTCTTTTTCCGCCACTCACCTAAATTGAGACTTGCTCTGAGGGTGTCAGGAGGATAGGCCCGAGCGCCTGCCCTGTTGAAAATTGTTGTCCCGGACCGTGAAAAAAGAGTGTGATGTCGAGATTCATTGTTCCGCTTGGCTGGCATCCCGGAATTTTTGGTACCAGAGACTTGGTTAGTCGGTCCTTTTGGTGGCCTACTTGTCTCGTGATGTCAGGGAATTTGTGCAGTCCTGCGGGACTGCTCTCGCTCCAAGCCTTGCTCTCGCTCTAGTGGTTTGTTGATGCATTGCCTGTGCCCAAGAGACCATGGACCCATATCTCTATGGATTTCATTTCCGACCTTCCTATTTCCAGAGATGACCGCCATCTGGGTGATTTGTGATAGGTTTTCTAAGATGATACATCTTGTTGCCATTACCTAAGTTGCCTTCCTCCTCGAATTGGTGCCGTGTTTCCTTCAGCACGTGGTTCGTTTACACGGCATTCCCTGAGAACATAGTGTCTGACAGAGGAGTCCAGTTTGTTTCCAGATTTTGGAGGACTTTTTGTTCTAAACTGGGTGTTCAATTGTCTTTCTCCTCGGCATTTCATCCCTCAGACCAATGGTCAAACTGAGAGAACAAACCAGACATTGGAGACTTATCTAAGATGCTTGTGTCTGCTGATCAGATGACTGGGTCTCTTTTTTGCCTTTGGCTGAGTTTGCTCTAATAATAGGGCTAGCTCTGCCACTTTGATGTCTCCCGTTTTTCTGTAATTCTGGGTTTCACCCTCGATTTTCTTCAGGACAGACGGAGGCTTCTGTCTGTCCAGGTGTTGACTCTGTTGTGGAGCGTATGCAACAGATTTGGGACCAGGTAGTGAGAGGTTGTCCCCTCTCAGGAGAGGCCCAGCGGGTTTGCTAACCGGCATAGGACTGATGGTCCTCGGTTTAAAGTAGGTGACTTGTTCTGGTTGTCCTCAAAAAATATCCTATGAGATAGCACTCCTAAATTAAGCCTAGGTTCATGACCTAATAAGATCATAAGATTCTAATCCTGTTTCTTTTCGTTTGCTTCTTCCAGGGACATTTAAGATCCATAACGTGTTCCACAAGTCCTTGTTGAAGAGTTTGTTGAGCAGTGGTTCCTGCTGCTGTGCCTCCTGACCCTGTTTTGTTGAGGGCAATCTGGAGTATGTGTTGAGAAAATATTAGATTCTCGTTTTCTAGACGGAAACCCAGTATTTGGTTAAGTGAGAGGTTATGGTTCAGGAAGACAATTCTTGGGTGTTTGCTTCGGAACCATGCTAGGAGACTCATCCGTGCGTACCATAAACTCATCCTGACCGACCTGTTGCTCAAAGAGGGTTCGGTGACCCCTCCCTCAAGGGGGGGTACTGTTGTGAGTGGGCTTGGATGAGTTCTGACAGAGCTCCCTCTGGTGGTTACAAGCGTGCTGGTCGTCCAGTGAAGATTGTGAAGATTGTGAGGATTGGGAATCAGTGTTACTGACTGGTCTTATATAAGGGAGTCACCTCCCATCAGGGTTGCCGGTGATCAATTGTTCTGGTCTGAATCCTTGATTCCTGTTTCCTTTATAGCCTGCTGTGTCATGTCTGCATCTCCTTGCTAACAGATAAGACTTTTCTTCTTTTTGTTTTTGTGCTTTGATTTTTGCATTTTGTCCTGCACTTCTGGGGGGCCTTCAGGGACCCCTCCCGGGGGCTTTTGCCCTCTCAGTTTAGTTCAGCCACTGATGTTTGTACCTTTGCTTTTTCCAGTTTTTTCAGTGGCTGCTGTTTTGATTTTGTTACACCCAGAGAACTAATTTAGGTGTAGAGGTCGTGTGATTTCAGGTGTTTTTTGAAATTAGTAGAGTTGGTGCTTTTTCAGGGTTTTCTGGGATTGCAGTAAGTACCCTTCCTATCCTTTTCTATTTAGCTAGTTTGGGCCCCAACGTTTTGCCATACTATTTTTCTGTCTGGTGTCTGTATTTTCTTCTTGTCTAACCGCCATTACATGTTTGGGGGCTTTCTATTATCTTTGGGGTTCTGCTCCGGGCAGATAGCTTTCCTATTTCTATCTTTAGGTGTAGTTAGTTTCTCAGGCTGTGACGAGGCGTCTAGGACCAACGTAGGAACCCTCCACGGCTGCCTTAAGTTGTTGGGTTAGTCAGGTACTGAAATCCATAGATTCCAACTGCTCTGGTGTATTGCCTTTTTTGCCTGCACACCTCAGCTACCGAAACATAACAGCTCACGCTCTGCTGTTTCTCTGCCGCCACCAGTAGTCTGTCATAGGCGGTGTCATTACCAGCCTCGAGCTGGCCATAGCCGCTTGAAAGAGGGCCTCCGATCTGTCAGGCTGGGACGGCAGGGGTGGACAGTCCACTGTAAGACTGACACGGGGTCGGGCTCCTTGGGAGCCCTGGCTGAGCTCCCCTCACGGTAATCGAACCCCTCATAGGCCACAGCATTGGCCTCCCCCTTGCCCTACTCCTGGTGCCTTCTTCCATCTTGGGAACCTTGGTTACTGACAACAGCTGCAAACCCTGACCTTGCACACAACTTTATATTTACACACTGACAGTCTAGTGCGGGCTGACCTTAAGACCCCAGCAGTGAAAGTACCGCGGTAGTCTCTAGTGTCTGGGAGTAGGGGTCCCACGCACACTATTACTCTGATCCCACCGCTGCCACCAATGTGAGGAACTATGCCGACCGCCACATGTAGCCTGGTATCACAGCTTCTGATCCCACCGCTGCCACCAATTGTGAGGAACTAAGCCGACCGCCACACGGTAGCCCGGTATCACAGCTCTGATCCCACCGCTGCCACCAATTGTGAGGAACTATGCCGACCGCCACATGGTACCTGGTATCACAGCTTCTGATCCCACCGCTGCCACCAATTGTGAGAACTAAGCCGACCGCCACACGGTAGCCCGGGTATCACAGCTTCTGATCCCACCGCCGCAACCAAATGTAGGACGACCCCTTTCCTCCCACGTCACCAATGGACGTAACCCACAGGTACAGCTCCCGGCGCCCCTTTTGTCTCTCAGGTCAGTAAGGAACTGCACCTAGAGCAAATGGCCGCCGGGGAGGTTGTCCTGTTACCCACTGGGTATTCTAAGATTCGGATCAAGTAAAAGCATCACCCAAGATTAATTTTTATGGTTTAATCGCCTTAAAGGCGCACTAGATAATTACAGAAATATACAGTAAAGCTATACAACGTAATTTACAATGGAAATGCAGTCAGAGAAAAAAATACAACGATAATGTACAAGGCTTAAAGGATAAGCTATAGATCCAATATTACCGGTAGTATTTTCATGGGAAGCAGGGGGGCTCTGCCTCCCCAGGTACAGTCTTCATTTGCTGGATAGTCCCCAAAGCAAGTGTTTGCACCCCCTTGGCAAGGTCTGTCCCTTGTGTTTGGTAGCCCTGGTGTGAAGGCACACACAGTACCCTGAGGATGTGCGGAGAGGTAACAGTTTTAATGCTTAATAACCATTCACTCCACCACACACTTGGACACACCCATAGGGTATGTAGTCAGTCAGTCATGTGCAGTCCTGTGCAGGAGAGAGAGATCAGATAACATGTCCTGTCATAGCTCGGTGTGACTAAAGTCAGACAGACTGTTTGAATGGAAAGAAGATTTAGCAGCAGAAACTTCATCGCCTGTCCCAAGGACAGTGAAGTTCAGTCGACGTGCTCCTGAACTAGAAGAATACTGAGCATCTGTATGAGCTCCAAGGAAGAAGCAAGAAGGGATTGACTTGCATTACCTTAGGAAGTTGGATGCTTATGTCTACAAGCGCGAACAGGGTGAAGGGCGCAGTGGAAGAAGTTATAGCATGCCTTAAGGATTGAACTATCCTGCCACATTGTTCACCGGTCCCTGGGGACCGAAGTGTCACTACAGCTTCAGGCGTAGTGGTAGAAAAACCAGAGTCTTACTGGACCTTAGGTCGCAGAAAGCAGCCCTTGGATGTCGGTACGTAACTGGGTCAGGAGAGTGGGAACCTGAGTCACTGCAGGACAACATAGGAACTCAGCTCTCTCAAAGGAAGGCTCCGACCACAAAGCTGACCGGCAGTACAGCTAAGGAGTTAGCTGGAGAAATCGGAGTGAACTTAGCTCTATGCAGGTTGACTCATAATATTGGAAGTAAAGGAGGCCCCTAACCTGTTCAGCTGTTATCTCGAAGCACATCCTCCACCCGACCAGCCCCCTGGGACCTGCCTTATACATCGACAAGTAAAAGGTATGGAAAGAACGCTGGATGGTGTGAGACTGATTTATTTATCTGCACCCGACATCATTATACCAATAGACTTTGAGGGACCATCCCACCTGTGGGGGACCCGTCATCTGGCTGCCACAACATCCCCTCAGAGAATTACTGCAGCGCTGGTCTAGTGAATCAACAACTACAGGTGGCGTCACAACCGTTATGTATCAAATCCCCTGTAAATATTCCCCCCAACAACGCCTGACCGCCAGGGCCACAGACCGAGCCACTGCTACCTGTGACAACCCCATAGACTTCCATGGGCTCGGCTCGAGTACCCCATTGCTCTGGTACCCACAATTGTGTGGCGGTCACAACAAAAACTTGGCGTCACGAACAGGATGCAAACTCGCAAATGCACCCTGTGTGCCTGTGAGGTTTTTTGTGAAAAAGGACGTTTGCTATTTTTGGCGCTAAAATCCACCTATTTTTGCCGCCAAATTCGCGCCCTCAGCGCTGGAGAAGAAGGTGGGCGTGGATTCGTGGCGTGTGCCCCCCTGTGGCGCGAGAGAAATGCCTGCCCTCTCAAAGTGCTATTACAATATGCGATCCTGCCCTACAGCAAAGGAGTCCGCCTCCTCTTCACCTTCCCAGCGAGGAGAGGGAGACGCAAACCCCGCCCCACGGAAGAGACCGGACGCTCGGTAGAAGAAGAGAGGGTTCTGGAACATGATGGAGGCAGATGGTGCAGCCGAGCAGGAAGCGTGGAAGGCAGGCCCCGTCCCCAGCCAAGCTGCCACTAGAACCAGAACCATCTGTGGCCTGCCCTGCAGCAAGCCTTGCTGGAGATTGGAGAGGAAAATGCAAGTTAAAGAAGATGATCTTGCAACAACCTTGCATGGAGGAGATCGAAGACGCCGGCGTAACCAGATACAGCGGCGGCTGTGGGACGCGGTGCTCTTCTCCCCTCGACGACCCTCCCGATTTGAATTACCAAAACTTCTGCTGCCCAAGGCTAAGGAGCAACCGGAGGCTACCCCCAAAGGACCGACCCTGAACCTAACCGATGGAGCGTGGGAAAAGCGAAGGAGGTTGAGGAGTACCGCCAATCGGAACCCCGCCCGGCCAGGAGGCCGCAGCAGATGATCGAATCCCGGAAGGGAGACCGAGGGTCCTGCCATCATTACCAGACCGTCGACTGGGATGAGATGGCGCCCTGGATGACGTCGCCTACCCGCCCAGTGGGAACGAGAGTGGCAGCGTCGCGAAGAGGAACAGCGACGCCGGCAGGGAAAAGCGGGAAGTGCAGCGGAATCGCAGCGGCAGTACGAGCAGCTGATTGCGGATAAGGAAAGTGTCCGCCGGGAAAAAGGTACCTAAGGGAACCGCGGGGCAGGGGTGGTGTGACAGAGTTCCAGCTCCGAAGGGCGGGGCTTCATTAGAGAACCGGGCCTCTACCCAGGGGTCTTTGTCAGTCGCAGGGACGTAAATCCCACCTGCCCATCGGCCATCCCGGAGGGACCTAATCAATGGGGACATAGTAACCTATACACGCACTGGGGTATGAAAGGATGTATGCCTTAAATGTAGCAGTCGTCAGAGACCCCGCCCCGACGCAGGTAACGTCACCATGCCAGCGCGTCACAGTCCCGAGCCCCGCTGCACCAGGGCCCGTGCCCCGGCATCGCCCCATGAACGTACGTCACAGTTGAAGCGCCCCCTGCATATTCCTACTCTGCCAGTGCCTCGTACCAAGACACAAGCTACACTCATTCCAAATCGCCAATTTGCACCGCCGATATAGCGGCACCAACAGCGACACCTTCGGAGATACCGCTGCGTCCTACATGATGGAGTCACCCGATGGGACCGTAGTGAGGATGAAAACAGTCGCTACTCAGACTTGATAGCAGGTCACGACCTATTTGTCATGTGCTCTAAAGAGCATCGCATTGTTCCAGCCCCCGGAATGGAAAGTGTAACTGAAGTTAGCAAGAAAATGTGAAGAACGGTAGGACCCAGACAGGGGTTTGCCGCAACTAAGAAGATGTAAAAAGTTTTTGATAAAAGAAAAAATGCTGTTTTGCACTTTATTGCCAAATTATCTATTTTTCTATAAATGAGTAAATGCCCGGCTGGGTACCAGAGTGAAAATTTGAAAAAAATTGATTGCATAGTTTTACATATAGAATACCCGGTTGGGGGGTAAAATACCTGAGAAGTATAATGGATTTCAGAAGTTACCAATATGTGTCTTTTATTATGTCATGGACTTGAGGTTGAGGACTGGTGCCAGCCCAGAACTTATCTTTGTACATAGTTGCGCTTCGGTGCATTATATTGGTTTTACATGAAACCACAGCACAATTATTACCTCTGAATATAAAACCCCGTGTGGTGTGGCACTGAGCGAGGTCTGCAAGCCAGAAGTCCTGCAGCCCACCCAGAGCCCACGTTGAAAGGTTTGGTGCGGGTCCTTTCACAAGAATATTGTTGATATGATATAATTATGGGAAAGTATGTTTTGTATTTTTCTATGTCTAATGTTTGAATGCAACGTTTAAGAAATTCTTACCTCCCGGATGGAAGAGTTTTAATGTTTATTGTTAATACAAAACAAAATGTCTTCTTGTATTTCACAGCCCGGAGTGCTGTATTTACCATGGGGGAATGTAGCCCTGTGTAAGGCAACACCCATAACCCTGAGGATGTGCTGAGAGTAACAGTTTAAATGCAATAATAACCATTCACTCCACCACACACTTGGACACACCCATAGGGTATGTAGTCAGTCAGCAGTGTGCAGTCTGTGCAGGAGGAGAGGAATCAGATTGCATTTCCTGTCAGAGCTCGGTGTAGCTAAAAGTCAGACAGACGTTTGATGGAAAGAAGAGTTAGCAGCAGAAACTTCAGTCGCCTGTCCCAAGGACATGAATTCAGTCGACTGCTCCTGAACTAGAAGAATACTGAGCATCTGTTTAGTGAGCTCCAAGAAGAAGCAAGAAGGATTGACTGCATTACCTTTTGGAAGTTGGAGTGCTTATGCTACAACCGAACAGGCAAGGGCGCAGTGGAAGAAGTTATAGCAGTGCCTTAAGGATTGGACTATCCTGCACATTGTTCACCGGACACTGGGACCGAGTGTCACTACAGCTTCAGGCAAGTGGTAGAAAAAACCAGAGTCTTACTGGACCTTAGGTCACAGAAAGCAGCCCTTGGAGTGTCGGTACGTAACAGGGGTCCAGGGAGAGTGGAACCTTGAGTCACTGCAGGACAACAGTAGGAAACTCAGCTCTCTCAAAGGAAGGCTCCGACCACAAAGCGACCGGGCATTACAGCTAAGGAGTTAGCTGGAGAAATCGGAGTGAACTTAGCTCTATGCAGTTGGACTCAAAATATTGGAAGTAAAGGAGGCCCCTAACCTGTTCAGCTGTTATCTCGAAGCACATCCTCCACCCGACCACCTCCCTGGGACCTGCCTTATCATCTGACAAGTAAAAGGAATGGAAAAACG